>BTHU01000017.1:77703565-78303565 GCA_036184795.1 Tokudaia tokunoshimensis
CAGGGTGGATGGTTGTCCACCATAACATTCCTGCCTCAGTTGGTATAGGAGTGGTCATATAATTCAGTCTCTAAAAAAGATCATGACAGGTTAGTTTCTATTTTATTATGCTTTCCTTCCCCTACCCCTCTGTAAACCCTTCCATATAACTGTTCCTACTCTCCTCCAATTCCATTGCCTCTTTTACACAGACTATTATTGCATGCATATGTATCTAAGTATATATATATATATATATATATATATATATATATATTGCTAAACATAATCTGGTGAGGCTTTATAATGTCAATTGTACATATATTTTCAGGACTGACAGATTGCATGATGGTATTTTCCATAGGCAACACTACTTTAGAAACAACAAACTTGGTTTATCAAAATCTCTGAACTTCTAGGTACTTTAAAGTAGAAATCTCTACTCAATAGCTACACCCAAAAGTGATACCTTGTTTTATGTTTCCATCAATCTCAAAGTCAGTCATGCATTACTTCCAATTATCAACTTCCATTAGTCATCTCTACTTCATCGTCCTCTTCATCCAAAGCCCCTGTGTGTCAGGTTTGTACAACTCTCAACAGCAAATTATGGGGGTTTGTGATCATTTTGCTATCACGGGTCTTGCTTTCATGGGTCTCGACTTCACTCTATTTCTACAACACCAGCATGGGCTTGTTATCATTATAATCTTCCCCAGACATGAACTTGTCTATCAGATAAATTTGATTCTTGAGATTTTAGGTAACTTGCTATGTGTCCCCACAATAAACCAGGGACCATGCTCTGGTATCCTTCCTAGAAGATTATTAAAATTTGTTCTCTTTCTGTTACATTGAAAGCAAACTTTAATAGTGAGCAGAAGCTTTCAGCTACTCTTTCTTCCTCTGCCCACCCCAGTGTTTACAGCCTGAACAAAGAGTGGGGTATTTAGACATAAACTGAAGTAAAGAAACAAGAGAATTCAGAGATAAATGCCTCAGCTAACATTACCTAATTTTATGTGGAACTGTGTTGCAGAAGAAAACAAATAAACTAAAGTAAGAAAAGTCATAAAGGTATCAGAACAAATTTATTATTAGTCAAAGCCCTTATATATCAACTGTTCATAACAGCTAAAAGAATTCAGAATCTGTTTCAGGATTAAGGAAGGTTATGAAGGAATTGTTATTTTTATGTATGTTGTGAATGATGAATAAGAGTCACATGTGCATGGAGAACCTCTGTGAATCAAAGATATTTTGTGATATATTTCCTATGTTGCAGTAGCAGAAATATAAAGGAAACCCAAGCTATTTCAAATTAGTTTTAACAAAACAACAAATAAAGTTGCCTGAAGTTGAAAATGTATAAAGGAATGCCAAAGCAAGACTCAGTGGCCGTTGGTAGTTCTCAGCCTTCCTAATGCTGCTGCCCTTTCCTTACAGTTCCTCACGCTGTGGCAATGATCAATCATAAAAATATTTTTTATTATTTATATTGCTATATCATAACTGATATTTTACTACTATTCTAAACAATAATGTACATATCTCTCATTGCAGATTGTTATAGCTGTCCCTTGTGAAAGGTTCTTTCAGCACCCAAGGGATTACAAACCATAGTTGAGAACCTCTGACCTAGCAGGAAACGGACTAAGATAATGAAATGGGGAATGAAATGGCCACCAGTTAGTTGGATGAGGCAGTTTTTTTGTTGAGTTCTATTTGGTTTTATATGCATGTGTAGTGAGGTATCATATTAAAGGCATGATGGCCAATGTTGATTTGTTATAACTATAAAGCACATTAAATTATTTCATATGCTGTTAATTTTATCAATGCTGTCTTTAGCTGTTTACTCAATTATTTCATGGGCATTGGCCCTTGAGGCTGCTTGCTTTGGAATTAGTCATATTTTTTCTATTTGTTTATTTATGTATTTACTTACTTACTTAACCACTAAGACCCTGTTAAAGTTTATTGAATTTGAAAGATGTCTTGGTTATAATCATATTCACATAATTCTTTCAGAACCACTTATATCTAAGGCTGACTGCTTCAGTATTCAGAGAGCATCCTGTTCTATACTCTAGTTTGATGATTCCTTGACATTCTCAGAACTTATGGACTTCCAGACACATACTGAACCACATTTTTTGGTTTGCTGCTGACATATTTGTTTTCCCTGGTTCCTTAAAGAACTAGAAATATAGCAAATGCTTTATAATACCTACTGGATGAACAAACATATCAAAGTTAGACATTCTACATATTGTCCATCCTGCTCTTGTCTTTCCTAAGAGGTCTTAGATGTTGATGGTATGTCTATTTTTTCTTAACACTGCCCAGGTGTCTTGGGAGATGCTGAGCCTTAAGAAATTTCAGAAGTGGGCCAAGATTAATCTGACAGTTTTAGAAATCCTATAATCTTGTCAGTGGATACTTTCATAGAGATTCTGTCAACAAATTCTGGCCAATGAGACTTAAAGAATTTGACATGGGCCTTCAGAAAGTACTTCTCTGCTTTGGAGATGAACAATAGAAATCCACTTCAGTTTGCTTCCTTTCTCAATGGATGTGTGTCCTAATTACTTGCCAGTGGCATATAATTTTTGGCCATAAAGAAAGTGAGATTTAGAATTGGTTTGAGATATGGTATTGAATGACACAATCCTGAATTCTATATCTCAAATGCTAAAATACTCAAAGATGCATATGCTCAAAGATCAAAATTCCCAAAATATAATTCTGGAAGAGAATTTAAAATTACTGAAAAAATCATTTACATACCAAGGGGGATATATTTCACAAAATTCTAAAAGCAAAACAGCACAATTTCCATTTTAAACAAGTAATTATGAATAAGACTCCTAGTTTCTAAAACTTAAACTATCAGGTATAATAAATAATACAACTAAACCAGCTATGAACAGAAATACCATATTCATAAGAAGTAGGTTGTGAAACAATACAGTTCATAGCACTGTAGTTGGTAATTGTGTGAGTCCACATTTACATCTGTAGATCTGTAGTCATTCAAGATGGTTGACTGTCAGCTTATCAAGAATTAAAATCATTGTTGTGACAACAGTCTTGGAATATCATTGACAAAGTTTCTAGATTAGGTCGAATCAAGGTGGTAAAATCCACCATAACTATGGGAAACACACTTCTGTGGCCCTAGGTCCTGGGCAGAACATAAAGAACAAAGCAAACTGAGTACCAGCTTTTGTTTAATTCTGCCTCCTAACTAAAGATGCATTGTGACCAGCTGCCTTGTTATCCTTGCCACCATGCCTCCCCACTCACCAATCTGTAACAAAAGCTAACCTATTTAAAAATAGTTTCTGTGAGGTATTTAATAAAAATTTAGAAAATAATTAATACAGAGACTGTCTTAGTCAGGGTTTCTATTCCTGCACAAACATCATAAGCAAGAAGCAAGTTGGGGAGGATAGGGTTTATACAATTACACTCCCAAATTGCTTTTCATCACCAAAGTAAGTCAGGACTGGAACTCAAGCAGGTCAGGAAGCAGGACTGATGCAGAGGTCATGGAGCGATGCTGCTTGCTTCCTCTGGCTTGCTCAGCCTGCTCTCTTATAGAGCCTAAGACTACCAGCCCAGGAATAGCCTGACCCACAAGGGGACCTCCCTCCTTGATCACTAATTCAGAAAATGCCCCACAGCTGGATCTCATGGGGGGCACTTCCCCAACTGAAGCTCCTTTCTTTGTGATAACTCCAATCTGTGTCAAGTTGACACACAAAAGAGTACAGAGACATCTAATTCTTTTGACAAAATAAAGTCAAATCAGGATCTGCTCTCTACTGGTCTAAGTCCTAGAGTATGAAGCTACTGATACAGACATTCTGATCTTCAAGGAACCAGACAAAACGACCTCAGCTTCTGAGAGAGAACAGTTCATCTTTTTTTTTAACTTTAATTTTTTTATTTTATTTTCTATATTCTTTATTTACATTCCAAAAGATTTCCCCTTTCCCATTCCCCCCACCCCGAAAGTCCCATAAGCCCTCTTCCCTCTCCCTGTTCCCCATTTGCCTAAGAATTTCATGAATTCATTGTTTTTAATTGCTGAATAGTATTCCATTGTGTAAATATACATGGAAAATATCTCTGATAAAATTGAAGAAATATATAGAAAACACGTTAAGATTGACTATTTCATGGAAAAAATTATACAGATAAAATGGTAGGCATAAAAATATTCCTAAATTGATTGAATGTGGAATTATAAACATTTTCTGATAAAATTGAAAATCTACAAGGAAATATTTCTGATAAAACTCAGGAAATATATAGAAAAACACATTAAAACTATTTCATGAAAAATTATACAGATAAAATAGTAGGCATAAAAATATTTCTGAATTTATTGAAAGTAGAAGTAAAAACATTTTCTGATAAAATTGAAGATTCACATGGAAAATATCTTTGAAAAAATTGAAGAAATTTATACAGATAAATTGGTAGGAACCATAGAACAGTTCATCTTAAGCATTACCTCCAGTATCCTGGTTGAATTTAAGGTATTCACTGACACCTAGGGTACATCTTCTACAGTTCATTCACTTGTAGGATATGCTATTCTCTAGACACAACCCCAGAGCAATAGAAAACAATGCTCTGCAGGCTAAAAGATATTGGTCCCCTAAACATGATGCAACTATCATGCAGTCACCAAAACGTATCTATCCCTCCTTTCTCCAGAACTTTCCACTCTCACAAAGTTTTTGTTTCGTTTTATTCTAATAATGGTAATTATGGCTTAAGTAGTTTTAAATTTCATGCTTCAATATTTGGGAATTTCATTCTAGGGGATTGAGATACTCAGGGTTTTAGTTTCTAGGCATTTTGATTTGGAGGAATTTCAACGTCTGAGATTATGGTCTCAGGCATTGTACCTTTGGAGATTTTGCTTGGCACTGAAAGGACCAAGTCTTTCCATGAAGGAGAGCCAAGTCTGGAAATAGACAAGAAAGGAAGTAAAAGCGGTAGTCTCAGCACACACAAAGACTTCCAAGTCTGCAAGTGTCTTGAACTCCTAACTATGTATTACAGATCAGGTTTGCTGAAACTTAATACAAAATCACCATTCCGATTAAACAACACCTGCCCAGTTTGAAAAACTATATGAGTAATTTACTTAATTACTTGCATATTTATTCCATCAAGTATGCATTTAGGCATTTATTTGGTCTTTTTCATACAGGTTCTCCAGTGTTGCAGGCTGTATTGAAACTCACTGTGTAACTGGCTGATCTCAATGTCTAGGGCCTCCTGCCTCCACCTCTCATTTGAATTTCTCCACACTGAACTGTTTTGTGCAGAATGTAAAAGATAAAAGAACATTATTTGTTCCCTTTTTACTGAAAAAGAAAAGATGTCATTTTATTTGTATATATATATATATATATATAACCACAAAAGGCATAAATTTAAATAATTCAATAAAATTGGCAAGTATGTACTTTAAGGGAAAGGCCTGGGGAGTTGATCTCTTTCTTTTCTTTATTTTTTCCCTGAATTATCCAACATTTTCATGTTGATGCTAAAGTAGATTGACTATTCTTTCTTCTGTTTGCCATTTTCAGAAAATTGTATTCATTTTCCTTGATAATTTTAGTATTGAAATCTCACTGGTTTCTTGCACTTAGCTTGCTTTAGGACAGCTAGGTCACACCTCATGTCAGCACAAGTTATGCACTCCCACAGTTTTCCATGTGATTTAAGAATGTACACAGTTTGCAAAGACAAATTATTCTATTTTCTATTCTACTGTATGTTTTACTGAGATCATGTATTTTATCTTATTTGAATGATTTTAATATATCTAATAATTAGATATTAGCAAAAAACAAGAAATTGTAAACAGAATGTTGTATCTCAGAGCAACCTAAATGTGGTAATAATGTTCTGACATGTCCCCTAGAACATGTAGATGTAGAGTTCCACAAGTTATTTATTAACATTTTGATCACTATGTAAAAGCCTACTGTTATGTTAGATACTCATGCATGCACAATGCACACATAAATGTAATATGATCCACATGTAGAAGTCAAGGACAACTTTAGGAAGCTGGTGCTGTGTCCACTGTCTGAGCCAGGATACTTCCTGTTGTTTCAACATTGCTTTGTCGTCCAGTCTTGTTGCTCAAGTCTTTTTTGCAGTTCAGTCTCTAACACCCAGCACATAGGAGTGTTGAGATTATAGATGCTTAGATACAGCCTTCCAGAGTCATCAGGCTTGTATAACAAGCACGTTTATCCATTGAGCCATCTCACTGGCCTCTATCATTGGCTTTTTATGACAAATTAGAACTTACATTCTTTTGGGATATTTGTGATTTGTTTCCTGAAAGAAATAAGGATTAAGACCTACATGGAAATTACAGAGGGGGAATACAAAATGTTATTGTCCTAGAACTATAAATAATTTTTTGTACATTTTACATAATTTCAAAAGAGTGAATTATTCAGTTTCATTAAGTATTTAATAATAGAAAGTGTGACATATTTGGTTTTCCTTAATATCCTATTCAACATAAGTTTGTTGCATTGATGTATTCCTTCTGGGCAGATTTTAGCTGACACACAGCTTGTCTGTATAGTCGGTATTCATATCACAGTTCAATAAAAGTTAAAAGCATTGTGATTAGTAATGAATCTCTAAAGACATGAAGAGTATGCTGAAGTAATGCTCCCCAGGTGAGTTGCTCTTTTATCAGATTTTTTTTATAAGCACTAAGTCAAATTAGATTTTTAAAATAGATTCCATCCCCCAATTTTAATTAGATTTTTAATAGAAGTGGCAGAAATAAAACCTGTAGACAGATTTTGGAAATAACGCCTTTCTCAGAGTGCTGAAGCTCAGATATTCTATGGTGTTAAAAGCCATTAGAATATCTTCAAATTACATATTTAATGGGTTCCCTCCTTATAAGAAAATTATTTCATTCATGAAAATTAAGTAGAGATGAATTTCCATTTCAGGAAGTACATTTGATACACTGGTAATTATGTTAAGTGATCTCTATCATTATTTGGGTGCCTTCATTGTGATTGTTAGTGTTAATTATCATCTAGACAGAATCATGACTCACCTAGCGTGCTTCACAGGATTACTTTTATATCATTGATAGAGGTTGGAGATATCTGCCCACTGAGGGTAGCACCATCCCCTGGCTTGATCCCTGAAGTGTATAAATGACATGCTTGCATCATTCTCTGATTGTGTACACAATATGACTGCAAGTTCCTCCTGCCTTAACTCCCTGGCAAGGACAAACTGTACCCTTAAACTGAGAGCCAGATAAAATCTTCCCCCTTTATTAGCTCTGTCAGAGTATTTTATAGCAACAATAGAAATAGTGACTAAGACAAATTATTACCTGTGGGCCATATTCAAGAATGTGGGATATACCCCTAATGCCTAACTCCCTCATATAAATGGGTTAATATTTTAAAATATATGTTAAGCCATGTTCAGATTACTTGTAATCCTGAAGACATGTGGTCTTATGCAAAGTGATGAGAAAGTCTACATGTTTAGCACAGACTTATTTAGGAATAATGTTGATCTGTATGTGGTTGATCCTGCAGATGTTAAATACACAGATAAAGGCGAAGAGAAATTATTTAGTATTTAACGACAAACCAGATAGAATATTTAATTTCACAAGGAAAAACATTAAAATGTTTTATAAATATTACATTTGGTTTAAAAAACAAATTAAAATATAGAAACTAATAGGGTAGAAAACTGGGAAATAAGTGGCCATGCCCTGAAGCATCCATGGTTGATGTACTAGCTGCACTGTGGCTCCACACTGGGAAGAGGGAATTATCAGTCAGTGATGTGCAACTGATTCTCCTCACCTCCCAAGACTTTAGAGCTCTCTGCATTACTCTGATGACCTGACCACCTCCTAATTCAGAGATCTGAATGTGAAGCAATATGCAAAAGCCTACCTATCTCGAGCTCTGAAAGCTACATTTTTCTGTATTCATATTTTCCTGATTTCTTAGAACCTACGTCTAATTGTCCCTTACCTCTCACACTTTAGTCACTCCTCACTGGCTACTGAACCTGCACTTAAACATGCCAAATTAGCGGACATCTGCATTTGACCTCACTCTCCATCTTTTCTTTGCAATACTGTACCTTTCAATCTTTCACACACAGGCCTTAATTCTACTGCCTGCTCTGACTTGTAGAATTGTAATAATTAAATAAATCATGGTGGTGAGTTCACACTATTGCGCCTGTGTTTTGGATTTCCAAATGAAAGACACACACACACACACACACACACACACACACACACACACACACACACACATGCCAATTTTGTATTTTAATATGCCTAATTCAGCTCAATGGCTGGGCTATCCATTAATCTACTTCCTGCCGATAATCCTGAGTTATTACTTACTAAATCCTGTATTTTACCTTGGTTGCCCTGGACCCAGTTGGGCAGGTCTCTTGGCTGTTCTCCCCAGGCTCCCTCACATGCCTCTATGTCCTGCCTTCTCAGAAGAGGTAGATCTCTACTCCTCCTCTTCTGTCCACAGCCTCAGAATCCTAAATCCCACCTTTGTCTGCCCTACCCTGTCATTGCTTGTCAGCATCTTTATTTACTAATCAGAACCAACTGGGGATCAGAAGCCATGAGCATGCAGGTGTTCTCATTCAAACACTTTTTCCAGACTTAATTGGCATTCAAAATAATTGCAGCTACACTGACCCTTCAATCGTTATGAACTGACTTTTTATTACCAGTTTTCTAAGTATGCCTCAAGGTCAGTTATGACTTCCCTGTTGTTTTTTTAAATTGATAATACTTATTTGAGGGCAGTGGGAGGGAGTCTTCAACTGGCTCATTCTTCTGTCAGCCCTCTGGCATCTCTCCTGTGGCTTTCCTTTCTTGTATCTCTGTCTCTCTGCCTCTCTGTCTCTCTGTCTCTGTCTCTCTCTGTCTCTCTGTCTCTCTCTCTCTCTCTCTTTGTCATGAGAATGTCAGTTGGTTTATTTATGATATGAATCATCTTCATTCTCATCACTCTAGAGTCCATTAGACTAGATGCTATTGTGAGGAAAACGTTGGCTTTTATTTTTCTCTATTTTATTCAATGACAATTGCTAAAACAGCCTATCATAATAAGGCTGTGTTTTTAAGTAGATATTTTCTTTATTTACATTTCAAATGCTATCCCCTCCAAAAACTCCCTATCCCATCCCCCTCTCTCCCTGACCTGGCATTCCCTTACTCTGGGGCAATGAGCCTTCATGGGTCCTCCTGGGCATATAACCAGAAGATGCTCCAGCACATAATAAGGACACATGCTCCACTATGTTCAGAGCAGCCTTATTTATAATAGCCAGAAGCTGGAAAGAACCCAGATGTCCCTCAACAGAGGAATGGATACAGAAAATGTGGTACATTTATACAATGGAGTACTACTCGGCTATTAAAAACAGTGAATTCATGAAACACTTAGGCAAAAGGATGGAACTAGAAAACATCATCCTGAGTGAGGTAACCTAATCACAAAATAACACACAAGTAATGTACTCACTGATAAGTGGATATTAGCCCAGAAGCTCAGAATACACATGATAAAATTCACAGACCACATGGAGCTCAAGAAGAAGGAATACCAAAGTGTGGGTCCTTTCTCCATCCATGCATAATGGGTAGTCTTGAATGTCCTGCCATGATAAGCGTTTGTCCCTTAGGCTGTGGTATAATTTCTAAGCCAGTTCCAGAGAGATAGAATCACATCTTTGGGATAGTCTACATACTTCATAATATGTACTTATGAATTTAAACATATAAATATTTAAAATAGTAACAAAAACATAATCAGATTTATTCTGAATTCTTATACTTGATTTAAAAAGAAAATACCGTATTTTTTGCTTTTCCAGTAAAACCCTACAAATACTAGGTGGTTTTGTGCTTTGTGTGCCTATATATACTTCCATGCCTCATAAGTATATGAGTCAGTGTTTTATATATTATACAATGAATATAAAATATAAAATAAAATTAAGGTATTATAATATGACAGATGTTTAGAGAAAGCAAAGATATCAAGCAAAAGCAAGACCTTTGATATAGGATTTAGCTGGTTGGTGTGAGCAGTATTTTTGAATATGAATTGTTCATCAGAGGTTACTGTATTGAAGAAATTCTCCCGGTGTTTTTACTGCAAGTTGATCCAGTTATGAATGTGCCAACTCATCAATGGGATCATTCACTGATACATTTTGAATGAGCAGACTATTAGGGAATAGAGCTTGAAGGTCAATGAGGGCATGATTTTCAAGGGTGTATCTTCGTTGTGGATCTTCCTTCTGCTTTTCTGCTTCTTGACCACCCTTAAATGAGCAGCTTTCTGCCACTAAGTATTCCACAATGCTATGGCCTTGGCATAGCTCAGCTGCCTGAGGGCCAGAGCACACACACCTAAGGCATTGACCTCAAAAGAATCAGTCTTTACTTAAGTTATTTATGTCAGGAATTTGCCACATCAATGAAAACTAACAGTGGTATGTAATTGTGTGTTCAGAAAATAATTTTAAAGTTGTGATTCATATATATATATATATAATTGTTCATATATAATTGAACAGTATATTGCCAGACACCAAGTTATATGCTCTGGGTCAAAATGTTAGCATATTCTTAAAAGGTTTAAAATTCTTTGCAAATAAATGAAATTTTGTACAGCTCGTGGTAGAGGTAATAACAAGGCATGGTGCATCACCATCTCTCTGGGTATCAAAGCCTATGTAAAGTCAGAAGAAAACTGTGACTTCTCTGTTGAACACTTGTCTTAGCTTTTCATTCAGAAGTAGAAGTATGTAGAAAACCTGTCTTTAGGACAGAACAGATTCATAGCTTAAATTGAATTAAATAAGTAGTTTGCATTTTTGTAAGGAATACTTTATTTCAAAGCTTCAAGTTACAATGATCATTGATATTCGTATTATTACTATTTCCCATTGTGACATTTTGTCTTGATCAAATGCTTTGACATAGCTATAGCATAGAAGTATACTTCCAAAGGCATAGAGCAACAGTAATGCATTAGCACTTATATTGTCTGATTCCAATTCAATCAGTTATTTATTACTCAATTGAAATTATTATTGAATCAGAAAATGATAGAGGCTGGCGATGAGTACAAAAATAACAAATTCAACCAAAATATAGGTAAGAACCCTGCCAAGTATAACCAAAATACATTTACCTTAGAATTGTAAAGTGGACGTTGTTTCCTTGTATCTTCTATAAGATGATACTGTCCCCATCTGTCTTGTCTCCCTAGGTAATGATTAATGTAGCTTGAAATCTTATTTACCCTAAGCATGACAGCAAGTAATGTATAGATAGTTTTTAATAGTATAAAAAATGAGGTAATTGCTATTTTTAATTTAAACATATGGATAGATATGGCATTCCAGTACAAAATGTGAGAATCAAGATTTTTAAACAAGTAGCCATTCAGTTTGTTACTCTAGTTGAGAATGGGTGATCTCAGAGCTATTTCATGCTTCTTCAATAAACCATTGACCAGTTTTAGTCTCATTATAGTAGTATTGTTTCAATATTACTCTTCCCAAGGAGCTGAAAAGTATTCTGAAGAAATTAGATAATTTACTGCCATGTCAATTGCATTATATCACTCTCCAATTTGTCATTTTAAACTTTTTGAGAATTTCATACATAAAATGATGTATGTATTTACCTCATTCAACCCCCTCCCACTCCAACCTCTATTCTAATCCATGTCATCCCACTCTCAGTTTCTTTGCCTGTTCTTCTATAAGTATATTTATATGTGTAGACATCATAAAGGGCTGTGTGTGTGTGTGTGTGTGTGTGTGTGTGTGTGTGTGTGTGTGTGTGTGTACAACCTACCGAGTCCAGCAATTGTTGACTGCATGTACATATGTTCTGGACTTATTCTTTCTTCCTAGAAAGGGATGGTGAGTTTCTATCAGTCAGTTTAGAGGAGCTTTCATAAGATCAGATTTATGTGGCCAAGATGCTTTTTAGGTCAGCTTCAGCAGCTAGATTGAAGCTAATAATGAATCCATGATTTTTCTTTATAAGTTTACCTCAGTCTAAAGAATGATCCTCTCTCCCACCATCATTCATACATGCTCTCCTATATAATGATGAATTACTTTGAGGACCTATGATTCTCCTTAGCAAAAGGGATAAAGGATATGTATGAATTTGTGTTTGATAGCAATATTTAAACAAGGCCTGGTGAGATGTAATATGTTTCTCCTCAGACATTTTAGCAAAAATCAACACATAACTTCAGAAGGCAAAACATATTTGTAAAGTTATAGTTAATGAGTGAAGATATTTTTCTAAGGTTCCTCCTTGTAAGAAATGAGTGATTGCTTACCTGATGATTGGCACTGGCATCATGTAACATCTTTACCCTTCTTATAAAAACAACACCTAAACAAAATAGATAACAAGAGCTTTCTTGACTCTTTGGTCTAGAATAATGTGATAATCTACAAGAAACCACTCACTTGACAAAGTCAGAGTCAGTGATAATGAGTTTCATTTTAAGACATTTTAACTGATACGTTAAAACATAAAAATGCATATAGACATGAATATTTTGCACACTGACAATTTCACATTAAATCATATATTTTCTGGCATTTATCATTTCTCATTGATAAACACTTTCAAAATAATTGGTAACTTTTTGAGATTGCATCCTTTGTAATTTATTCATCTGAATGCACAGTAACATCAACCTTACTATTTCTAGTTAACTTGCAATGTATTGGCCTAGCATCCATTCTTCTTCTACTGCCTCCAGGATTGGGAAACCAGAATTCTATCCTCAGCTTCTATAAGGTTAACTTTTAGATTCCTTAGATCAAGATATGTGATTTTTTTTGGTGGGGGCTGTCCCTTAATTTCCTTCCCTCATCTAAGTTATTTCAAGTGAAAGAATTCATTCTTCAAATTGAATAATATTTTATAAATATATGAATATGTGTTTCTTACCATTTAATTCATCAGTATTTGAATTGTTTTCCTTGGGTTGTTTCCTCTTCCCTGTCTATATTAATAATGCCTCAATAAACAAGGGAATTGAGGTGTATGCCTAGCATACAAACTCCATTTCTTTTGTATAGATATACAATAGTAGAATTTTTGGATCAAATGACACTTTTTCAGATTCACCTGTCACTATATTGAATAAAAGTTGCTTTATAATATCAATGAACTCAATTTATAATGACTTTCCTCAGTTAGTCTCCCTCACAAGCCATATTCAATAACTACCAGCATATGATTTATCATTAAGGCAAAAATTGAATGTTTAAGTCCAGTATACATGAAAGGCAGAGTCTATATTCCTTGTGACTCATGTGCTTCTTCTTTGATTTTTAAAATAGTGCTTAATCTTCTATAAATCTATGTATGACCACACCACCACACCACTTTTATTCAAATGCTGAGATTTATAAAATATGCATGCAACAAAAATTTTTTTAAATTTTTTAAAATTTAAAAATTTAAATTTGAAAGAGAACAAGAAGGTGTATATATAGGAGGGTTTGGAAGGAGGAGAGGAAATATAGAAATCGTGTAATTGTATTTTAATCCCCAAATGAAATAAAAAATATAGAATTAATTCTTGTTATTACTTCATACATTATTATTAAGATAAATATACATTACAAATATTTCATAAGGTGCATACATATCTGTAATAAAGTAAAATGCCTTATATATGATTAAAAACACCTTCATAACATTCTGTATTAGTACTTCTAATCCTGCTCCTAATGAAGAGCTGAATTAGATATAGTCCTATCCCAGCACAGCCTCATCTCAAATCATTGTGTTGTGATCCATGAATCTATTTCAAATAATGCACAATCAGATATTAGAACCAAAAGCACTATGTCTGAAAGTGTTCCCCAGTTGAGAACCAAGATATGCACAGCTGTATGTTGGGAAGCAGTCACAGACAACCTCTTGAGTATCACTCAAGCTTTCTGTTCTTATCATGACCAGGTCTGCTCAATATATAGGGCTGTTGTACCACTTGCTCCCATATTGGTACAAACAGGAACATGCAATACTAATGACTCTGTGATTTTAAAGGTCCAAGGTAGATTCCTGCAGGAAATGAACAAAGTCCTGAGTGAGTCTGCATTGATTTGCATGGGCTTGGGTACAACAAAGACACTGATGGTTTAGACCCATTGAAAACTGCAAAGTTTTCCTGTGGCAGTGTTCCAGTATGTGGCACATTTTTACCCCATTGTCTGTGTGAATGCTGAAAAATGTACACTGCAGCTTTCTCTTTCCAGATATTTATGACCTGAAGATTATTCCCAGAAACAGACATACTGATTTATTTAGACCTGCCTCCTTAATTCAGCTGGACCCTGCAAATTCTACCTCCTTTCCTCAGTATTATGCAATAGCCCTACACATGTGTTCAACTCTATATATGTGTCCATGTGTTTGTCTTTTCTTCATTTCCTCTCCACCCATTAGTTTCATTCTTGCAGCCTTGCAAGGACATGAGGAATTGTATTTCTCTCCTTCCTCTTTATGTGTTATGTGGGTAATCCTAACTTGATATTACAGGCTTATTGTCTCTCATGTACTATTTTGAGACTACGTATCTATAAGATTACAACTTTCAGTGTGAATATCATGACTGCACATGTTTATCCATTGGTTCCATATTTAAAGACTCTACCAAGCATGTGACTTTACTGAACTTGTTCAGACATTTTTATTTTTGTCACAAACTTCTAAAATGTAAAATATAGCAAGTAATCACCTAGCATTTTCACTATAGTATTCATTAAATTTATTTAGGAAATGATTTAAAGAATATAGGCAGATGCCTAGAGATTACATGCAAATGTTATACAAATGAGTCAGCAATGTGTGGTTTAGATTAAACCCATACCATTGAATCAATTTCTGTGGGTCTGACAGGGAACTCCATACCCATTGCTTCCTTATTTTCTCCCCTGAGAACCTTAAGTGAAACCAAACAATGCATGTTCAGGAAAGCAACCATCCTCTCAAACTCTCTTTTGTTAAATTCTAGTATTTGAGTCCCTTCCATAATGATGAGACTAGTGACATCCTCACATAATTTTATGGGGTTTTCTTTTCTTTTTCTTTTCTATTTTTTATTGGAAATTTTGTTTATTTACATTTCAAATGTTATCCCCTTTCCCAGTTCACCCCCCAGAAACTCCCCATCCCAGGGCCCCACCCCCTGCTTCTATGAGGGTGTTCCCCCACCCCCTCACGTACTCCCACCTCACCGCCCTGGCATTCCTCTACACTGGGACATTGAGCCTTCACAAGATCAAGAGCCTCTTCTTCCATTGATTTCCATCAAGGCCATCCTCTGCTACATATGCAGCTGGAGCCATGGGTCCTTCCATGTGCACTTTTTGGTTGGTGGTTTAGTCCCTGGGAGTTCTGGGAGGTCTGGTTGGTTAATATTGTTTTGTTGTTTTAAGTTTACATCTTGATATTTCAATATATGTAATGCAGACTATGATTGTTCATAAAGTCCGAAAGTCCTCTGGCTCTACCTCATCCACCAACATGTCTCCTTCCCACTTTCATGTCGTTTTCTTCCCTAGGTGGAATGGCTGCCAGCAGAATGCCTCACAACTATGCACATGTGGACAATGCCATTCAGACTCAGTGGCTAATTAAAAAGGGGGAGGCACATAACCTTTATCTTTCATCATGTTTATAGATAATTTAATTTTCAAATTGTGTTTTGTTCCTTGAATTACTGACCAGACATTAAAACCTTAAATCTTATCTGAGTCTACAGACCTTATTATACTTTCATAACACATAATGTTTGCTAAATTTTTGCTCACATATTTAAACTTGTGCCGAGCATGGATCCCTAGAGAGATGACACAAGTCAAGGGGATAGATAATTCAATAAGTATTCTACTTTATCTAGTGGAAAATACTGATAAATTCTGAACAATAAACAAAAATGCTGTGCTGCATGCCTTTCTCCATCAGTCCTTGATCAGAGGTCTCCAGGTTGTGCTGCATTCTAAGGAAGTTAAGGAACTGTAATGGAGAGTTGAGAGGGGCAAATGGTCACAAGCATTTTCAAGGGGTCAATAAATACATTATTCTGTCATCCGATAAAATATTGAAATCAATTTCTGCATAGAATGAATTTCATGAGATTTCCAGAAAATGAGTAGAGTTGTTCATTGTAACAAAAGATGACAAATATTAGATGCTGAGCTTGTCACATCTCTTTGAATACAAATATGGCTATCTGTGGATTTCTTGACTCCTTATTGTTGAACATTCAGGAATGAAAAGTTCTACTGAAAATTGTAGAGACTAGGAGGACCAGTTATGGCTATAATATAAAAAGCAACATAGCATGCATATATACCTATATACAATATATACAATTAAAATATTTGCTCTTTTATGTGAGTTCAATTTTATTCAGAATGCATGATTTAAAACTGTATTTTTGAGAGAGGGTATGGAAAGAGTTACATGAGGGGAAAATATGGTCAAAATATTTTAAGAAGACAATTTTAAATCATGGTTGTAATCTTGGCTTTACATAATAGTACAGTTGTTACCTAGTCCACTTCCTTTTGCAATACTCAAAGAGAAACTATTAATCTGTTATATATTACCTTTAAAAGATTCAAAATTTGAGACACCTTTAACAAAAAAAATATTCTATTACATTGACTTTGTGAGTGCCAAAAGCTATTAGGAAGAAACTCTCAGACCATGTAGGTTTTTTATTTCTCACTTTAGTCTCTGTGAACCCCAATGAGTACTGCTGAGTTGATTCTGTGGACCATGTTCTCATCGTGTTCTCCTAGCCTCTGTCTCCTACAATGACTGTCTTCTGTGGGTTTTCCCTGGCTCATCTCATGTTTGGCTGTGGGTCTCTGCATCTGCTTATATCAATTGCTTTAAGATGCCTTTAAGAAGACAACTGAGTTAGGCACCAATCTATCTTAAATAGATTATATTTATTATGCCAATCTATAATAAAATATCATTAGGAATCATTTTATTGATATTTTGTTATTATTTATATTTGCAAGTCATGCTTATTTTTATCCTGGGTCTCTAAGCTGCCCTGTACATGGTTCCTGGCCATCTAGAAAATAGAAGTAGTCATTAAAAGTCTCCCAAACAAAATCAACAACAAAAAAACCCTGAGACAGATGGTTTTAAGCCAGAATTCTACCAGATTTTCAAAGAAAAGCAATTGCCATTGGTCCTCAAATAATTTCACAAAATAGAAAAAGAAAAATAAACATTGTCAAATTCATTTAATGAGGCTGCAATCATCCTGATACCCAAACCATACAAAGATTCAACAAAGAAATTGCATACCAATTTCCCTCATGAACATATATCCAAATACACTCAATAAAATACTTGCAAACTGAATACAAGAGCCCATCAAGATTCCAGATATGCCAGAATGGTTCAACATAAAGCAATCTACCACATAAACAAATTGAAAGAAACAAGTACAAATAACCATTTCATTAGATGCTGAAAAGCCTTTGGTAAATTCCAACACCCCTTCATGATGAAAATTTTGAATAGAACACCTAAGAATAAACAAAATTTACAGGAGCCAACTTCAAATTAAATGTAGAAAAACTCAAAACAATTGTATTAAAGTCAGATGTAATTCTAATAGGTCTTCTTTTATATGTTAACTTGGTCATTTTTCCTTTTAGCTTATAATCTTCTTTTTTGTTCTGTATATTTAGTGCTTTGATTACTATGTATAGAGTGGAATTTCTTTTCTGATCCTGTATATTAGGTATTTTATAAGCTTCTTGTACCTTGAAAGTAATCTTCTTCTTCTTCTTTTTCTTCTTCTTCTTCTTCTCTATGTAGGAAAATTTTCTATGATTTTGTTGAAAATATGTTCTGTGACTTTGGCCTGGGTTTCTTCTCCTTTCTCTATTTCTACTTTCCTTAGATTTTGTCTTTTACACTGCTGCTATTTCTTAGATGTTTTGTGATATATATATATATATATATATATATATATATATATATATATAGAGAGAGAGAGAGAGAGAGAGAGAGAGAGAGAATGTTATATGTATAATGATATATATGAATGTTTCAACATACAAACATCAGTCAAAATAATCCACCTTATAAAAAATTGAAAACAAAACAAAAACAAACACAAATGATCATTTTATTAGCTACTGAAAAAGCCTTTGACCAAATCCAACAATACTTCATGATGAAAGATTTGAAGAGACTAGGGATATAAGTATCACACCTAGCCACAATAGAGACATAGAGACATAGAGACATAGAGATATTGAGACATTGAGACATATATATAGAGTCATAGAGACATAGAGGCATAGAGACACGGAGACATAGTCATAAAGATAGATTAGATTTAGCATTTTCTTTGACTTAGTAATCATTTATCCTATTGTGTCTTCAATGCCTGACAGTCTTTTTTTTTTATCATATTCTGTTGGTGAGGCTTGACTCTGAATTCCATGTTTGAGTTCCTAAATTTTCTTTTCCATATTTCCTTCTACTTGAGTTTGTTTTTTTAATTCTATTTCAAATTTTAGTCTTTAGCTGCTTTGTTCATTTCTTTTCAGTGTTTGCTTTTGCTTCCATAGTTTGCTTTTAGGGATTTATTTTTCTTTAAGAACCTCTATAATATTTATAAAGCCTGTTTTAAAGACGTTGTGTGTGTGTGTGTGTGTGTGTGTGTGTGTGTGTGTGTGTGTGTATCAGCTATGTTGCAATACTCAGAGGTGGGATTGCTGGGCTCTAATGAGGACATACTGTCTTGACTGTCATTGCTTGTATTTCTCCTCTGGCTTCTAGGCATGTGGTTTTGGGATAATTATAATTTTAGGTGCTGATACCTGGTCTTTTCTTTGTTCATTAATTTGTTCCTTGTTGGGTAAAAGTCATTTTTATTTTCTAGATGAGGGATAAGATGAGAGCCTTACCCAAGCCACATGGATACACAGCTTGGATTGAGCCCAGAGCATTTCTGTCTCTGCTGTATCTATCCCTAGGCCTAGGCTTGGTAGCTTCTATCCTCTGTACCTACTAAACAAGGCTATAATATTTTCAGGTATGAGACTTACTGCTGAACAAGTTCACTCTATTGAACTCTGGCTGACTGGTTCAACTCACCTTTTCTGGTTCAAAACATCTTTCCAAGGTGACTGATTCAAACTGACTTCTCTCAGCTTCTGGCTGAATTGCTATGCTTGGAAATTCTACCTCTGATTTCCAGGAACTAAATTGTACTCATTGAACAGCCCTTCATCCTGTCCTCATGAGAGTTGGGCTTACCCTATCTCTGACTCATTCTGTCAAATCTTTCTCTCATTAGTAATTTTGTCTGGCCCACAATTAGATGTCAATTTCAAACATGCTGCTTCCTTCTAAAACTAAATTCACCTGCGTTGTTTGGAATTAAAGGTGTGTGACAGGTCTACATTCCAGCTAGATGAGACAGACTTAGATCTTTGGATTTGATCCTTTGCCAGAGCAGATATATTGCTGGATTAAAATTCCTCTACATTATTGTCCGCATTTCTTCTTCTTAAGAGACTATGATAGCTGTGTGTTGTCCGGTAGAACATGCTTCTAAGATCTTGCTAGTTGTGGCATCTGGGGGTTCCAGGTAAGACGTGTTAGATATTAGGGGTTGACACTTAGGAATGCTGATAGACTGGTAGAGTGTTAGATAAGGTGGTCGACAGGAGGAAGGAAATCAAGGTGTTTCATCAGGATCTGCTAAAGTCGCTGAGAGTGCGAACAAAGAGTGAGGAGATACTACAAAATATAGTCTGCTACAGAACTGTGGATGAGAGTGGACAATTCAGTTTGGAGTAGAAAAGGAAAGTGAAAACCAGAAGCATGTATCTCGGCTTTGCTGGCCTACTTGCTTCTCTGGCTGGGTTGGACTGGATGGAGACTTTCTAGAGAGAGCCTGCTGGAGGACTGAGATAACGGAATGAGTACAGAAGGTTGTTTGCAGAAGAGCTATATCATTTAGGGAAGATGAGACCAGAACGGAGATGATGGGGCTCAGAAGGTGGTCTACAACAAAGCAGGAGCTAGAACTGAGGTATCTGATTTAGAAGAGGGTTCAGGGAGCGTTTCAGTTAACCTATCTGCATCCCTGAACATGTGTTTCATTTTTAAGAATCACAAAGTCTTTCAGCAAAGGAAACTTTCTGGAAATTTTTATCTGACAATCAAATTGTTTTGTGGTGTTCTCTCATAAGGCTGTTTTATTGATCAAGTCATTTTATAAGTAATATTCAAAATGAGCATGCATCAGTCTCAAGTACATGGCCAGCCACACCAAAGGCCCTCAGCTTGTAGTTTATTTGTGATTAGCTCTCATATGCAATTATCTCTTAGATGTAGTCAGTGACACCTTCTATTCTCTTCTGAATTTGCAAAAGTGGCTACCAGCTTGTGAGATCTGGCAGAAAACCACCTACCTCCCAGTGTAATAAAGGGGGTATCAGAGGCTTGCCTCTTTCATTCCATGATTTCCTTCATTGCTCATTGAATACATTTATAATTTTAAAACAACAAAAAATAGGCAGGGCAGTATGGTATGAAGTCAGATAACCCAAGAGAAGCATATTTCATGCCCTTAGAAAGTGGCAATGAGTTTCCAAGAAGATCCCGGAGAGCTCTTCTGTAATATTTATTGCAAGAAAACAATTTTATTAATAATTTTTATTCAGGATTGCCTGTGTGTGCACTCAGCAAGTACTCCTTTGGCATGTGTTATTTCCTTCTATATTGCCTGATATGTGTTCAGGGACAATCAGTGCAAGCAGTCCTGTATTTCTGCCATTTATGACATGGGTTAGTCTAAATAAAGCATGCTACCTGTCATGATTGACTGGATGGCTTTCAGGATGCAGTCTATGGAAAACAGAGTGTTTTCTCACATGCTTTTTAATGAGAACCTACATCCTTGGCCTCATCAGAGCTATGATTTCTGACTCACAATACTAACAGGAGTGACAGCCTGAGAGAAATTAGCAGGGAAAGGTGAAATTTCCCATATTGTAAATAATGACTGGGATGAACTTCAGTGGTATGGTGTTCTGTGGATTGAATATCCGTACAAGATACCAGAGTTATTGACTCGTGATTATCAAATACTGATAGGTAATGTTTAATGGCACAGGCTTGTCTTCTGCTAAAAAAAGATGATATGTGGGGAATCTGGCAAAAACCTTACTACCTTCCTATCTCTCTCTGTCTCTGTCTCTCTGTCTCTGTCTCTCTGTCTCTCTCTGTCTCTGTCTCTCTCTCTCTGTCTCTCTGTCTCTCTCTCTCTCTCTCTCTCTCTTTCTCTCTCTCTCTCTCTCTCTCTCTCTCTCTCTGTGTGTGTGTGTGTGTGTGTCTGTCTGTCTTTCTGTCTCTCTCTCCCTCTGTGTGTGTACTTGCATATGTGCATGTATTATGTATGTAAGTGCAAGTAGGCACGCATACACTTAGAGTGTTGAGGCCATAGGTTGAGGTAAAATATCTTAAATTTTACAGTGTCTCTCACTGGCCTGCAGCTTGGGCTGATTTTATTAAAATGACAGCCCATCAAGCCCCAGGCAGGCATCTTCCTTGGTGCTGGGAGGATTCCAAGAGCCTTTTCTAGACACTCATTTTTTACTGCAGACCAACCTAGGTCTTCCTTGCATATCTAGCACTTTAGTTACTGAGTTACTCCATAGCCCAGCTTGGATATAACCAACAGATCACTTCAGTTTTCCTGAATCTTAACCTATTCAAATTTAACACGGTTTATTGGCTTCAATTGTTGGCAGACAATAAAAAACAGCACTCATATATTGAATAGTTCCAGAGTAAACTTCACACACACACACACACACACACACACACACACACACACACACACACACTATCCTAGCTGGATATGCAGGAGACACTTAACCTATGTATTATTTGGATTATTGAAGGGCTTAATTGCTATCTCTTCAAATAGATGCATTAAAGCATATCACTGCTACTATTCCAAAAACACCTTGTTTGTTTCTTTTTAATGGTATTAGTTTTGCTACCAGCTTTCCCAGGTGAACCCACTGAGCGCTCTTGTATTTCACATTCCAGACTTATTGTCATAATCTCTCTTCTCTTTCTTTAGCCTTGTTGATGGTCCCTTTCTGCCTGGGGCACTGTTCCTACCTCTTCCTGAAGCCCATATCCCTAACCAATACAAGATCAGATTATGACATTGTTCAACATTTTTCTCTCCAAAGCTGCCACACCATTTTGATCCTTACTAGCCGTGGGTGAGATTTCCAATATTCCCTCATTCTTGTCAACCTTTGTTAGTATATTCTGTATTTAATTATGTGCATTCAGTAGCCGTAAAATAAAATCTGTCTCACTATTGATTTATTTTATATTTCACCAATAGCTAATGATTCTGACAAGTTTTTCAAATGTTTCTCTGGAACTAGCTTTGGTTTGTGTCCTGATTTGCTTGTGTACTAATTTTCCTTTTAATATTCTAAAGTTGCATGATTCCACAAGTAGTTGCAGGGGGAATATTCCAAAATCTGCCCATCTTGAGAATCACTGGGATTCTGATGTATTTCTTAACTTTCCAAACTGCAGAATTTCCTCAAACAAGAACTGTAGACTGGGCTACAAGGCTGCTGGTTTCCTCTATGCTTTTGTCATTTGAATAAAACATGTCTCATCATTCTGAACTGAGGTTCTTAGAATCCTGTTTTTCAAAGCATAAATTTAGTGTTGCTAATGAGGAAAGCACAATGCTTTACACTGGAGCCCCATGTGGTTATACATCCATAAGAAACAGGCTTCCACAGCATCATACTCAGTACTATTCAAATCTGGTATGGTTTGGTTACAGCAGAAATGGATTCTTTTCTAACTGCAGGTATAATTACTTTGCTGTTATAAAAAATAAGTACTTCAAAAACACTCAAAGCCTTCCCAGTGTGTAAACCTTATTGCAAAATTATTACTTTGGAGATAGCTGAGTTCTTCCATTGTATCTGTAATATTTGGTTTCCTCTTGAACACAGGTAAGCAAAAACGAGTTTGTAGAATGTCTCTGAGGTAAATTTAGTGGATAATAAGATTAGTATTAAGTGTTGCTTGAGGCACTGTTTCAGAATAATATTTTTCCTTATCAGAGAGAACTTCCTTCTGTACTTGGGAGCATCTCAGTAAATGTGTAAGCATCTCAAATTAAAACAAGACTTCTTTACAGACACTTAGGTAAATAAAACATATAATGAATGTACTAAGTCTAAATTAACCTCAAATACATTTGGGAAGCATGAAAAAATGTGTCTTTTCAATATTAATAAGTTTTAATATCAAGAATTATCACTGTTTCGGTACATTTGATAAAGTCTTAGAAATATTTTCTCTTCTTTTTACCCAGCAAAATATGAAACCCTAAATGTCTTTTTATGTATTCAGTAAGTACTCCAGAATGTGTCTAATCAGGATTTCTCAGCCTTCAATTTTCTCATTTGGCTTGCCATTCTCATTGTCCCATTCTCTCTTCTCTTCACTATGTGGCCTTAGAAAATGACAAGATTCATATATCTGTCTGACCGCTGAACTCTCCTAAGTTTAAAATGGCAGTGTTTTTATAAGCAAATCTTGGGGCTGTCACATTGATTCCAGAAAGCCTTGCTTCTCACTGTCCTCTTTCAGTGTTAATGATGACCATGTGAGCAGGGACTCAGATGCTCACTCTCTCTGTTGGCTGAAGGACAGAGGGCTGGTATGGCCAAAGGGCAGGGGCTGCCAGAATGAGAAGTCAAGAGGAGCAAGGGTGGGGGGGGCGGGTCCAAATATCACTTATGGGACAGAGGGCCATTGTTCTTTACAGAGTGAGCAGATCGTTCAGTCTAGACACGTGACTTTAGACGAAAGAATACTAGCCATTGGGGACAGATAAAATGGCATCTCAGGGCAAATTTTACTCAAGTTTAATGTTCACAAAAAGTATCTGATTTCTTATTATATTGATATCTATTTCTCTCTTTCACTCTCTCTGTCTCTCTCTCTCTCTCTGATGTGTGTGTGTGTCTGTGTGTGTTTGTGTGTGTGTGTGTGTGTGTGTGTGTGTAGTTGTATGGTTTTATGCACAGGCATATAAAACCTAGTTCTCAAAAACTAGTTCCTCAAAAACTAGTTCTCTTCCATAAGTACAAATCCATTACACAATTTACCCGGGATAACTAGGGGAAGGGACAGAATCCACTGAATTGTATCTGAAATCCTCTGAATTGTAAAGGGCATTCTTATTAGTATTATGAAGCTAAAAAAAATAAAAAGGTGCTAATTTTATTACATTTCTCTTTACCTTTTATGTATTTGGGCAGATGTCAGAGATCAGTAGTTTTCCCATTAGATTAAAATGATTTATGCCCATAAACTTTTTGCTCTTGATTGTTTTTATTCAAGCATTTTAGATTGTTGAGAGATGATTTAAGGATGAAAGACTGTATGGTAAAGATCTGACAAACTGAAAAATGTTGTAATTCTTTGTATTTTTAACCTAAGGCAGGGTTAAGCACTGTTTTTTTTGTTTGTTTTGTTTTGTTTTTTAACAAAACATGGGATAACTGTTTCAAATTAAACCATAATTACACGTGACTAGTTATATGGCCTCAGTCCTGCAATCTTGACAGATCTTCTCATTGAAATGGCTGTTTTAGAGGCTCATTTGAAGAGATGCCTGTCAACCCATTCTCTGGGGTTTAAGAATTTAGAGGTTAACCTAAAACAATTAGAAGACAGATTTTTTTTCAAATACCTACTTCTTACAGAGTTTAGCTTTATGATGGAGAGAATACAATTAGCTCCAAATATCATACAGCACATAGACACCCGTTAGCTGTTTTTAAAGGATGCTTTGTGATCTCACCCTCTATGCATGTGAACTGTATCCAAGTTATTCAACAAGTCACGTTGCTAAAGGATCATTCCTATTTTCCAATAGTTAAGGAAAAGTTCTTCAGCATTTCATTTCCAGTATAAGAAAATAGCATTGTTGCAAAGCTTCTTATGCACATTAGTTGGTTAGTTCTTCGGCATCTCATGCAATACATACTGTACCCTGTACCAACTCCAAGCAGCTGCCCTATCCCTCCCTTCCAATCATAATGTTAAAAACTACTTCAAAAAGCAATAACTTAAAGTAAGAAATGTATACTGTTTTCCTGTCTTTGTCTGAAAACTTGGGGGATTTATCTCGGTGCTGGCATCTTAGTCTCTCACGAGGCTGTCATCAAGCTATCCACTGGAGTCCTAGTCACAGCTGTCAGCTTGACTAGAGTCAGTGCGCATCACAGCTCAGAGCTGATTGTTAACAGCCTCCAAGTACCGAGATGTTTGGCTCCTACCATCAAGTCTCACTATATGGACCTTTTGTGGCACATCTTGTAACATGGGAGATAGCTTCCTTCATAGTGAGACAGGACAACTCAAGGCATCATAGTCTTCTTGTCACCACCAGTTTTGCTGAATCCCTTATATTATAATAAGGTCATTAGGTCTTGCTCAGACAGGATCGACCATAAATGTTAATTGTCTGGGCTCATTGTGCACCATCTTTGAGGCTGCCACCTATATTTCTTTCTTAGACAGCCTAAGTTTGTATCTTTTGAGGTAGTAAAGGATCATTAAGTCTATTGTCTCTTTGCCTGTTTTACAGTTAACAGATGCACAACTTATTTCAATACAAAGCTTCTTTTAGGAACAGGCCATCTGTGTACATGGTATTAACTTCACACCAATTTCTCTTGCTTTGCTATGTAGTGATAAGATGCTCTAATTACAGTGTCTGCTTCCAAGTAACCAGTCCCTCAGTAACAAGGCTAGGAGATAGAATTTTTTTGTAGAATCAGCTTGTTAATATAGTTACATTACGCAAGTGGTTAAATTAGGAAGGCAATTGGCATAACTTTCTGAGTTCTCTGTAGTACACACTTGATTAGCTGGGGTAGTCAGGTGCTTGACACCTTTAGCTTTAGATCACTAGAGTTCTGAGAAGAATAGGTAGCATCCATCTTATTATCCACATCACCATAGAAAAGCTACATTTGCATATTTAACAGTGACAAGTCAGGCAATGATATGCTATATAGAAAACTGCAGCTCTATAAAATTTTATCACTTACTTCAGGTTGTGTAAATGCACTCTATGATATATGCACACTTATGAACTCACTTCACACTGCTCCCCCAACTCACATTCCTGTTATGAACAATCACATGACTAAATGAGATTATTACAACATTTGGTTGCAGGACAGATTATCTAGAGACAGAAGGTTATAAGGGAGGGGAAGAAATGAGGAAAAACATTTGGATGACATACATGCACCAAGATGTCATGATAAAAAATATGTTATTTTGCATGTGAACTTAAAATTATCAAGTAAATAAAAATTTTGGAATAAGGTAGACAGACTGCAAAGAAACACTATCAGGTTTGCTCCAAAATACCTTATCAGAATTTTTATTGAAAGATGTATGCATCTTTTCTTCTAATTATTATTACAAAATGCTTTTCATCCCTAGGATGACTTAGTAATCAACCTATTCATGCTTACAAATGTTTGAAAAGCTTTTTATTTTTAATATAAATTACTTTATCCTGAGTTCAAACAAATTTAGTTATTTCTGAATGTTTTATTGAAAAACAAACTCCCAACAATTATGTTTTCCTTTGTTTCTGAAAAGCTGCTCTCACACACAAAACGGCTATGCTATTCTCCAGGAATGAATCCTGATATGAAAATAAATAAAAGATTCAACTGAAACATAGAAATACAAATTAATCCAGTCAGAAAAAATACAATTATTGATTAGACTGAAACCTTGATTATGAGTCAGTAGCAAATAGTAAAGCACGGATAATGATCCATTACTAAGTGGAAATAATTTAGCTTGATTTTTCCTGCATCTTAAAGAGCTCTGAGATCAGCCACATGCAGACAAATGCTGCAGACTTGTGAATTAAATGCAGTGATGTTATGATTATACTTAAGATCTCACAATTTCATTTAGTTCCATGGAGCCTAAAGTACATGCTCTTATGTATAATAATCTTCCTATGACTCTATGTTCATGAAATGAAATTATAAATGAATCTCAGATTTTCTTTCAGTTGGTAAATCAGTACTTTTGTGCTTTTACCAGTTATGGGTGAGCCAATTTTCTGTAAATGACATATGACACTGAGTGGTTAACTGATCTCTCTCTGTCTCTCTCTTTCTCTCTCTCTCTCTCTCTCTCTCTCTTTTTGTGTGTGGTGTGTGTGTGTGTGTGTGTGTGTGTGATGCTTTTAAATATAATAGAACCTGATTGGTAAGATAAGTAAGATAAGAGATGATTGAAGTTTAAGGAGATAAAATTAAATGTCATTAAAATACTTTTCAAAAGAAAAATGTGCAACTGAATTTGTAATTCTTGATCAAGAAATTGCTTGACACTGAGTTCAGCTTTAACATTAAATAAATAAATTTCTTTGCATTGCTTGGGGATGGCAATCAAGTTTTAGATTTACTTATCTTTGCTTGGGTTTTTGTGTGATTGAAAACTATTGTTTCCTCTCTGTGGCTCTTAGTTTAATTCCTCAACTTGATCATTTTTGTTGCCTTTTAAAAACATCATCCAGTTAAGTATGAAACCTTTCAAGTTAGTGGTTCACTGTACTCAAATAACAAATGATATGATTTAATTCACACATCACATGTGGCCCTGGGTTTCAGCCAGATGACAGCCCCTGCACTTCACAGATAGAAAAGCACTTCTACTCATAATCCCATGCAACAGAAAGAAACCAATAGCACCCCACACAAGACTGAGGAAAGGGTTAATTAATGGATGCTGAAAAAGGAAGTATCATCAGCAAGCAGCAAGATATTTAAAAGGAATTTTTCTTATTAATATTAAAACCAATATTAGCAGGGAAAGCAAGGAAAGAAAGAGTGAAGATGTGCTATATTTCTTCAGACGCTATCAGACATTTATTTAATTTTAAGAAAAGCACAGATACATACATTCTTGTTTGTGAGTAGAAACTCCTTTATATTTTAGTAAAGGCCTTGTGTGCCAGGGAGAATATCAATTCCACTGATCATAGCATGCAATATCAATCATGCAGTATGTTCAGGGCCTAACTGTGATTGCTCCTACATCACACAGCTTGCCTTTGTCAAGTTATACTTCTAGCTCTTAACATACTGCTTCATCATGTTGTTATATGGGAAGTGTTATTTTTGCAGACCATAGAGAGCTTGGTTATTGTGTGAAGGCAGCACATGTACTAAGAGACTGAAGAATGGAGATTCCAAGGGATAATGTACTATTCACCTCTCCTTTCTTTAGCATTTTCTCAACAGGATTGCAGCAGGTATTCAGCTTTTCTGACAGATACAATCTTGAATAAAACCCAGTTATATATGCAATTTTAGATGAAAGTATGAACTAGTCAGGATAATCTTTCAATGACAAGATATCAATTATTAATGAGCTATATGTTAATAGAATGTTAGTTATACGAGGTGTGTGTAAGAAATTATGGTGGTAAACTAAATGGCATTAAGATCTTTGCCTGTCTTTGAAACATAAGCTCTTGAATGGTAGAGAGGAAGAGATAGATGAATCCTCATGTCTTAGATCTACTATGAATTATCTCATTCTTCATATTTTGGCTTTTTCAACTTGTTGCTGAGGAAACGACACCATTTCTTTGTACTTTTGGCTGCATTTTCTTCTCTCATTGCTATCTGCCTCCTTCATACATACATATACATGCATACATATGTATGTGTATTTGGTATCTGAAATGTTCATGTATAGCTTTTCCTAGTACTATCTCCTTGTGTCCTCTGCACCTGCTATCCTATTTGGAGAACACCTAAACTCCAAAACCCTTTCCTGATTGTGTCTCCTCCATCTTATCCTGCAGTTTCAAGCAGAATAAGTATGACTTATTAAGAAATGCTTTACCCAACTTCCCTAAAGCGATGTCTACTCTTCCAGTACCCCGGACTGCTTTAACCCAATCTATGATTACCCTGGCGCTCTGAGTTTGACATAGCTTCTTATGTCAGTCATGTTCTTTATCTGCATACAGAAAATATAAAGCTTGGGATAAAGTGACTACATTGGAACCTCTGTGTTGCTCATAGAACACAATTAGATTGACTGAATGAATTTTTTTTCATTTTTGTCTCCAGAAGCTAGACTTTTACTACGAGAGTATTTTCTTTATCTGGTTGTAATCGCTGTCCATTGTTTCATAGGAACAAAGAAAGGGAAGTGAGTTCTTACTTTTAAGTAGGGTAGGAATGGATGCAGGGTAGAAAAAGATGAAGGAAGACATTAAAGAATATGTGACACTTCGAGGATTATATGGTAACAAGGGCTAGAAAGTAACTAATATTTCTATTGTTAATTTCCATGTGTAATAAAAACAACACATGCGTATCAAGTAGACGTTGCAGACATTTAAGAATTTCTGTTTCATGGAAGAAAAGATGGACAGTTGTTTTTGTAAAGTTAAAAAAGGGCTTAGGTGACAGTGTCATTTGATTCTGTGGGGACTTTAGGGGCAGGGTACAAAGATGTCATTGCAAGTTGTATAGTTGACTAAATTGCCTTTTTTTTTTGGTTAGAGGCCTCTGTTGTTATTGCCTAACTACATAAGTCCTTGTTATTCAATGTGAGTTCTCAGGATCAGCAGCACAAGTCAAACCCTCACTAGAATCTCACCTGGAGGCCATCCACAGATTTCCAGTTTCCATCTGAACCTCCTTGACCACCTCATTGGTTCTTGTTTCCACAGAGCCTCAGATCATTATATCTTCACTGTAAAAGGCATAGGGGAGCAGTTGTGCCTGCAAGTTTCAGATTGTGTCCTTTTCCTATAAAATCAAATACCCCGAAAGCATGAGTTGTAGTTGATGTGTATAAAGGTCAGTAGTATATGAAGCCTCCTGCACTGATTACAATAGTGAAGAATGCATGAGAGCAGGTTCTTCATTTTGGAGAAACATGGTTTAAGTAGAGAGTCCAATTGCCTTTCCCCAACTGCAGATAAAATTTACATATTTAAAACTTATTCTTCAGCCTCCTTTAACCAGCTACCACCACTGTCAGTCCTGTGAAGATCACACTTGTCTTTCAGAGAAGTTAAGGAAAGTTTTCCTTTTCTCTCAGTGACTGCTATTCCAACATCATACTGACCTTTGGGAAAGTCAGCACTCTCCATGTATCCCCAGGCTGAATTCTGCTGTCTGACTGAACCTTCCACATGAAGAGAGTTGTCTTTAATTGGTTTTTAAGTGGTCATCATTTTATTCAACTTTATTTCCTAGTGTTCAGTACTTCATTGTGTTTCAGTGTAGCATGGAAAATTTGGATCAGAAAGTTGTTTTCAAAAGCTTTTTGAGTCATGTAATAACCATATATTATGAACATTGTTACAATATCCTTGACAAGACTCACACACATACAAAATAGACAGTCCGGAGTAGTGATTGTGTCTTCTTTAATGTTGTGTTGGTTTCCCCACTCAGTTAGGTTTGGGTTGGCTACAGCCCTCTTTTTTTTTTCTTTTTTTTTTTTTCTTTATTTACATTCCAAATGATTTCCCCTTTCCTGTTTCCTCCCTCTCCAAAAGTCCCATAAGCCCTCTTCCGTCCCCCTGTTCCCCATTCAACCCCCTCTCGCTTCTCTGTCCTGGTATTCCCCTACATCCAGTCTTTCCAGGACCAAGGGTCTCTCCTTCCATTTTCTTGAAAATCTATTGATAAGTGAATTGTGTCTTGGGTATTCCGAGTTTCTGGGTTAATATCCCCTTATCAGTGACTGCATACCATTTGTGTTCTTTTGTGATTGGGTTACCTCACTATTAGTTGCTAACAGAGGGTCTTCTTTTACAATGTAAATGGTCAAATAATAGGGACTAATATTTAAAGAATCATTTTGAGTCATAATAGATTTTTGTTTTAAGCATTATATCAACAACACAAATGAAGTAATTATGTTTATTTTTTAAAACCCAAATATCATTTTAATGCATTAGTAAAACTACTTTAAATGAGTGAATATGACTTGCATAAATAAAAATTAATACGTAAAATTCTTAATGATTTCAATAATTAACTTAATTTAGAAAATGGGAAGGATGATATGTATGTGTCCATTAATATAAAATTTGTAATAAGAATATTTATGTATTTGTAGTTAAATTATAAACTTTGAATTTTCTACTCATTTTCAAAAGGAATGACTTAAAAAACTACTGAACATAAAATCTACAAACCTGTAATTTCACTAAATTGGAGATCCTTAATCAATAAAAATCCAATAAAGTATATCATCTTATAATATTAAATGATCTTTATAACCCCTCCTAAGCACTAAAATTCATATACCTTTATTTATAATTTTAAATATTTTCAACATCAGGCTATGTCTTTGTAAATACAACAAATGAAATCTACATCATCCTTCATTGTTCTTACTTTTTAAATACAGTTGTTATACAATAATTTGGTTGGGTGTGCTGTTATATACCTTTAATTACATACATAGAAGGCTGAGAGAAGGAACCCTGCAAGTCTGAGACTAGTGCAGATTACATAGTAAGTTCAGAGACAAATTGGGGTACATAACTGAGTTCAGACAGAAATTGGAATATATAACTGAAACCTTTCTTAAAACAACAACAACAAACAAACAAAAACAAAAACAAAAACGACTCCTGGAAATGACAGGGATACTTCAGCCATGGTACTCCCAAAACCTGACTGCCTTAACAAGACCTGAACAAGCTCAATGTCCATATACAAACTGTTATAGAAAGGGAAATCTCATGGAGCCATACCCAGGGCATAGACCTACAGGCAACTAAGGAATGCTGAGAAAGAGAGAAACAATTTTCCATAGCGATTACCTCAATTGGTTATTCAATACCAAGTGGCCAGCTGTGAAATCGTATTCATGCAAGTAACACTGAATGATCTTACCAAATTGTGTTTATGGTTTTGTGTGTAATAACAGGGAAAAAGTGGTCATAACTTTGAGAAGATTCAGGGAACTTGAGAGAGGGAGGAGGGACAATAGAGTCTAGAGGAAATGATGCAATCTTATTTTAATTCAAAAATTGATCAAAATAAGATAAGAACAGGAAACATTAATTTGTTTCTGAATTGCCTGGAGAATAAGAGTACTGTCTTGTGACTCTATCTGTCTCTGGCCTCATTTGCCTGCCAGTTTTAAGAAACACATAGTGTCATATCAATGCCCAGAATTAAAGAGCTGCTAGAATTTATTGGGGGCTAACTCAGGTCTATGGCTACAGCTGAAACTTTCCATTCACTTTGATGATAGAAAGAAATGGGTCTTGGATATGCCTGAGAACGCAAAACACAATGGACCTGACTAAATGCAGAGAAACCTGGAAGAATAAAGTGTCATGGTTGATGATAGGATTTTACTAGGGCTGGCATAGGTCTTTATACTGTACATGCAAGAAACCAAGACAGAAGTCTTAATTACAGGATTTGCATCATTATTGAGACCAGGGACATATATTTGCTATACAGAAATTGATGATACAGCCACAGAACCTGTGTAAAACTACATGCCCAGAAAGGGTATATTAAAATTTAAGCCCAGAGAGCCAAATAACCCTATTAAAAATGGGGTACGGAGCTAAACAAAGAGTTCTCACCTGAAGATTATTGAATGGCTGAGAAGCACCTAAAGAAATGTTCAACATCCTTAGTCATTAGGGAAATGCAAATCAAAACAACCCTGAGATTCCATCTCACACCAGTCAGAATGGCTAAGATCAAAAACACAGGAGACAGCAGTTGTTGGTGAGGATATGGAGAAAGAGGAACACTCCTCCACTGCTGGTGGGATTGCAAGCTGGTACAACCACCCTTTAAAGCAGTCTGGTGGTTCCTCAGAAAACTGGGCATGACACTCCTGGAGGATCTGGCTATACCACTCCTGGGCATATACCCAGAGGTTTCCCCTGCAAGCAATAAGGACACATGCTCCACTATGTTCATAGCAGCCTTATTTATAATAGCCAGAAGCTGTAAAGAACCCAGATGTCCCTCAACGGAGGAATGGATTCAGAAGATGTAGTATATTTACACAATGCAATACTACTCTGCAATTAAAAACAATGAATTCACGAAATTTTTAGGCAAATGGTCAGAACTGGAAAATATCATCCTTAGTGAGGTAACTCAATCACAAAAGAACACACATGGTGTGCAGTCACTGATAAGGGGATATTAACCCAGAAATTCGGAATACCCAAGACATCCAGTCTTTCCAGGACCAGGGGTCTCTCCTTCCATCTTCTTGGAAATCTGGATGTAGGGGAATATTAGGACAGAGAAGCGAGATGGGGTTGACTGGGGAACAGGGAGAGGGAAGAGGGCTTATGGGGCTTTCGGGGAGGGAGGAACCGGGAAAGGGGAAATCACTAGGAATGTAAATTAAAAAAAATATATAGAAAATAAAAAAAAATTAAGCCCATTTGACAAGTGCTACAAACAATTAGGGATTGGAACTTATCAGATTAACTGGAACAAAACTGGTTTAGACCCTAGGAAGATGGTACAGAAGTTAAGAGCTTTTGTAGCTCTTGCACAGGATCTGTGTTTAGATCCAGCACTCACATGTTGGCTCACAACAATCTCAAAACTCAAGTTTCAAAGACTCTGATTACCTGTTTTGGCCTCTGTAGGCACTGCATGCACTTGGCATGCAGACAGATGTAGGCAAAGCATCCATCCATGCACACATGAAATGAAATCAAATGCCTTTCTGAAATATATCTCTAAAGACCCATAATCATTTCAACACATAAACAGAAATGAAAATAATTTTCTAAAATTGACACCACATACGTGTATATTTCCACAGACAGTATTTGAGGCACTTCAGTATCTCTGTAAGCCCATAAGGGTGTTAGAGATGGGAAAACAGACAGATCTGTGTTTTCCCATTTCACTTAAGCCATTTGAGACCCACTTGTCTGCCAAAGTTAGGAAACAAAGGTGAAAACTGAATTTGAGAAAAGGAGATGGCTGAGAATCCAAATTCATTCAGTCTTCTGGGGATTTGGGCCATGTCTCTCTGCATCTGCAGTACTTACAGTGGGATTTGGATGAGCTGTATGTCCTATTTGAAGTGGCAATTTGGAGCCCAGGAAACTCTAAATGAATCATTTCACCAGGTACATTTCACTGTAAATGACAGCCAGAGTTGCTGAAAAAACTTATTGTCCAGCTTAAATGTCAGCAATGAACTTGAGCCAGGAATAGAATTACAAGCCTGTTTGCCGCCGGGCCAGGGCATACACTCTGAGACTCCTGGTTAGTAACCTTGTTCATCAATCTCAGTGGTCCATTTGCTTTGCCTATGAGGTGACCGCGCTTACTCTTCTGGTCCTCGTTATTCTATTCACTTGCCGAATTTGCTTGGGAAATGGGAGTAAGACCTGCACATTCATCTACCCTGTCACTTTCACTCTGGCTTCAATGCTCTGGGAGCTGACTTGACAGCAGATATAATTTTGACGAAATTAGAGAATCTCATGGAATGAGTTTGTCTCATTCAATTTCTGACAGAGATGTGAAAGAATTCCTTGCCTACCCCATCTCTCTTTGCCCTCACTGTCATGAGAAAATCAACGGAACAGGCAATGCAGCTCTTTTCCTAGGGAAATATTTCCTCTAGCCATAGACTATACACAAGTGATTCGGGGGAATAAAATGCTCTACAGACAGCCCCAGATGCACAGTGCCTCACTGCAGAGAGTTAAGCAGCAGGTGTGGCATTATCTCCATGGACAGCATGACCTTGCGTTATTTGCTCTGCTCATTTGTACAGCCACCAGCTATGATGATGGCTCATGTGATATTAAATTTTGCCCCTGAAGTTTCCATTTGAGGTTCTAGAGAGAAAGACAATAGAGTGTTTTTAACATAGTAAATTATTAGTTTCGCTATATTTGATGTTTTTGGAGAAATTGTTGCAACAATGTTTTTTATTGTTATGCATTCTTTTTTATGTAATTCAGACTGGAATGGGCATTTTTATGTCAACAACATTAAGAAAAAAGAACAAGGAATGTGACTATTTGGTTTTTATTTAGTTACTTTTCTTTATTTTTCAAGATGATTTTTGTTTAAATTTCTCAAATAAGGGTCAGCATAATCCAAAAATCTCCATAAACAATATAGGATATTGCTTCTGTTCTTGGTTCTCAGAAGTTAAAGGAGGGTCCTATAGGATCCCACATACTTCAGACCCCCCTAAAATCCAAGCTAGGTCTAATCTAAAATCTTCCTTCCTGTGGTTTAGCTGTCAGAATACAGGAAAGTACTATATAGGCTTCCAAGAGAGGAAAGAAAATAATAGCCTAGTGCAGCTATGGAACTTATGACCCACAACAATCAATGGGACAGCAAGATATACCTAATGATACAATAATGACATTCAGTTCTCACTGGGATCCAACAGCTGTCTAACTAAACTTAATAAGGCCTGCTCAACAAGGGGAAAAATCATGTCTGGTACTAGACACCTAGCCAACTACCCTGAACTAGTGAAGTCACATATCTTAGAAGAGAACTTACTACTGTCACTTTATTAGACAAGTGCAATTCCTAACTGTATTATAAAACCTATCTTTATATCCACAGATAAGTATAGCTCTCACCCTCAACTTTCATTCTTTTATGTTCATATTCTTGCCCAGCAAAATACCTTGTGTTTTCACAGTGCAACTGTTACCTGTATTGGTAAATATGATAACATACTTGTATAGTTCATTATGATGCAGATAGTCCAATCAGGAAGCCTTGAGATACTATCCAATGTTAGGTTTGGTTGAATCAATAGGTACAACTTACAAGGAATCTTGGAATCTTGACATTATGCATTTTAATAAAACACTATGTGACACTGCTATGTATTTATAAACAATGTTGGAACTTTCACTTCTTAACAATGTTTTTATGGCCTTCTATGGTTTGCAAGTATCACTTTACAAGGCATAGATGAAAGGTATCATTTATTACTGAAACTCTTACTTTCAATTTGCCAGGTCAGTTCTTCTTTTTAAATTGAAATTTTCTTTGTAAATTGAGAAAGCTCTGATAACAATAATAGAACAGCAGAATTAAACAACAGTTTATATGTATATAGATTGATAGTAGTCATGTAGAAAACATGTTGAATTAGACAAAAGCATTGTCTTAAAGAATTTGCAATGAATTTTGCTGATCTTAATTTAAAGTTGTCTCATGCAAACATTGAGTTTTGTGATTATTATATCCATTTTTGGATAATCATGAATAAGCATAAAAAAAGTGGCTACAGAATCCAGCTATCCAGCACTTGGGAGGCAGAGGCAGGTGGATTTCTGAGTTCGAGGCCAGCCTGGTCTACAGAGTGAGTTCCAGGATAGCCAGAGCTACACAGAGAAACCCTGTCTCGAAAAACCAAAGGGGAGAAAAACAAAAACAAAAACAAAAACAAAAACAAGAATCCAGCTATCCAGGAAGAGAAAGAAGGGGGATGGGATTTGTCACTTAGTACATAATCGACTCTGCTAGCATTTACAGCATAATCCTTGAAAGACTTAATTCGTATGAGTAGAAGGCTTGTTCATTAAAATCCAGACATGGAACTGTGAAGTGTGATGTACTACTAGCTGGGGAAGAATGAGGAGCAACTGGAGAATGGTTACTTAACTGCCAAAGAAATGAAAGCTGTCTAAGCCTTGATTGAGGTCTTACTTCCCAGGCTTCTCAGAAATGCTGCCAGGGAGAAGTAGTTTACTTGCGTAACACCTACAACATTGTGACTTTGAAAATTACTGATTTATATAATTCTTACAAGAACCCTGTGATTATTTTATAATTTTTATGTTATTGTTTGATGTGTTCTTTGGTTTTTAGTGTTGGTTTAAGAATTCTGTGCTTGTTTTTAATTCCTAGTTTAAAAACAAGGTTAATCAGAGCATGGCAATAAAAGGCATACCGTATTTTAATTCCATCATTCAAGAGTGAAAGGCTGGCCCGATTTAACACTGTAAGACATTGCCTTGAAAGACAAGATCACACTAAACACAAAACCAAAAATACACCAGGATGAAAAGTACCCATGTTTCTCATTAGCAAACAAGGGAGCCCAGAAGATCATGGATCTGCTTTCAAGGACAAAGTAACAATTTTTTCCCAAATGTTCAGTTTCAGGTTGTGATTTCACCACCACCCCCCCAAGGTAGGATAGCATACTTTCTCAAATCACATGAAGTCACAAAAGGGTGATAATCAGTACTGAACAACGTACTATGGTATCACACAGCAATATTAGTATGTTATTAAGATTATATCCACTTTAGACATAATTATTTTTCCTTTTCTATGGTGTCTTATTTTATGTTGAGAAGCTGAACTGCAGTTTGGTCTGTTCTTCTTTCTCCTAAAGTTGCCTAGACCAACTAAAAGGTAGGACCAATATTTGCAATTCATTTCCTTTCCTTTTCTTTAATTGGATATTTTATTTATTTACATCTCAAATCTTATCACACTTCCTGGTTTCCCCTCTGCAAACCTCCTATCCCATTCCCCCCTTACCTGTTTCTATGAGAGTGCTCCACCACCCACCTACCCACTCCTGCCTTATCGCCCTAGCATTCCTCTACACTGGGGCATCAAGCCTTCACAGGACCAAGGGCCTCCCCTCCCATTGATACCAGATAAGGCACCTTCGGTTCCTTCATTCCTTCCTCTAACTCCTCCACTGAGGTCCCTGAGCTCAATCCAATGGTCGGCTGTGAGCATCCAGATTTGTATCGGTCAGGATCTGGCCGAGCCTCTCAAGAGACAGCTATAATAGGCTCCTGTAAGCAAGTATTTCTTGGCATCCCCAATAGTGTGTGGGTTTGGTGTCTGCATGTGGGGAGGATCTCCAGGTGAGGCAGTCTCTGGATGGCCTTTCCTTCAGTGTCTCCTCCCCTCTTTGTCCCTGTATTTCCTTTACACAGGAGCAATTCTGGTTTAAAATTTTGGAGATGGGTGGGTGACACCATCCCTCAACCGCGGGACCATGCCTAACATCTGGATATGGTCTCGACAGGTTCTCCCTCCCCTTTGTGGGATATTTCAGCTAATGTCATCCCGGTGGGGTCCTGGGATGCTCTTGCTTTCCTGGCATCTGGGACTTTTTGGTTTTTAACCCTAGATCTCCATCCCCTATTAGAACATATTTTCCTCCAAAGAGCTGACACAAAGTAGAGAAACAGGAACTATGGTTAGAAAAATAATTCTAGAGGGGATATTTAGAAATTTAATGATTTGTATAATTCATAACCCAGAGGGTTAAGAGTATTCACCTTTAAATCCTCATTTGCAAAATAGCTACAACATTAAAGACCATACATAAAAGCTATGCAATATCTTTGAAGCTTATTATATTAATATGTTTATATATGTGGAACATTCAAATTTCTGCATGTCAACATCACTCCACACCATCCCTGCTATGCTTCCATTAAAGATTAATGCTTAAAATGTTCTTTGTTTGGAGGTAAGAAACCTTAAAATGAAAACAAGGTATGTATTCTTAACTCTGAATTAAGATACAAGACGCACAGAAACAGTTCTGAGCCTTGTGTTATTGAATGTATTCAGGGAGCAAAAGAAACTTCTAATTAAACAAATGCCACTGGGTACAAAATTTAAAGGCCTGCTCTGAGTGACCCCAGCCATTAATCCTAAACAGAAAATCAATGTGTACAGAATGTTTGCTGATGACTTCTGGTCACTCCCTTTCCCAGTAATAATTAACAGCCTTTTTGTATGATGTGCACAGCTCACTGGTGATCAAAAGAGAAAGGGAATACAAAAGAAAGGATCTGTGCATTAGCTCTAAGCTAATTAATACAATGTGACTATTTTCACAGTGGACCTACAGGCATCCAAGAAATACCTTCCTTCAAGCAGATCAATAAATCTTGTGGATCATAAAGCTTGGAGCATAAAATGCTAGCCCCCACAGAGGTCTTTAATAATGCAGACCCCAATTTTACACAGTTGAAATATTTACCTGTGTACTAACTTTTCCATGATAATCTGGGGTAGGTATGGAGCTTGGCAAACTGAGTATAAGTACAAGCATTCTGGTTAACAGTTACGAAATTGTATTCTTTCTTTTATTTATTCATTTTTTATTCTTTTGTTTGTGTCTCTTATTTTTTCCTGTTTTCCTTTTCATGTGAGTTTTTTATTTAAAAGATGGACTAAGGAAGGAGCTCATGGCGAGGATAATATTATTTACAGATGTTTTCTCTAATAGAAATTGTGAGGTTGGAACATTTGCTGTAATTTATATCATCCATGTTTAGGAAGTCAGTTTCACATAGAAGTACGGTCATGTTTTTTAGCCCCTTTAATATTTGTCTTCCAGCTTTTGTCATACCTTACAAGAGTTTTACTGTTTCTCCAGTGAACACTTCACTAATTTACTCAGTGCACATGGAAATAAAAATCATTCCAAATGTCGTAAGGCGTACAAGCAATGGATACATTTTTAACAAAGAAAGCATAAACAGCTGTTTGAAGTTTGAGTAAATGAAGGAAACCTCCATTATGAATTACATGTATTAATACATGTAAACACTCATTATATTGCACTATCAAGTTAATATGTTATGACACTATAAACCCTATTATACAATTCTGCAAGAGTTTATCTTACATTCCACCCCCCAAATACAAAACATATGACCAAATGAGTAAGTGGGAACTGACATTGGAAGAAAAGTATGCAGCCTATAAAGACATAAAGTGTATTTTTTTTTTGAGACAGGGTTTTTCTGTATAGCCCTGGCTGTCCTGGAACTCACTCTGTAGACCAGGCTGGCCTCAAACTCAGAAATCAGCCTGCCTCTGCCTCCCAAGTGCTGTGATTAAAGGCATGTATCACCATTGCCAGGCATTAAGAGTATTCTTACTTCATTTCTTGGTATTAGGAAAGTAAAAAAGATTGCACAATCATATCTTCCCAAAACTACACAGAATTTCATGCCTACTTTCATACATATTCATAAACAAGACTGCAACTATCTCCACTTGCTATGCACATTCTGCCTTGACGTTCTGTTACACAAGAATCGGGAGTTTGGATAGTAGTATTCAAGTTTTGTTCCTGGTTTTGTTAGAGCTAGTAAACAACTAAGCTATCTATAGATGCTTCAGCCGTGTATTGTACCTTGTTTTCTATATGATACAGTTGCTTAAAGTTGCATAACCATTGTCATATTAATTGTAAAGTTTGTATAATATTTTAAAGAGATGATAAATCCATCAACAGCAAATTTCTTCCTGGAATCTTTCCCCCAAATCTCCTGTCAAGAGTTTTTAATCTCTTTCTGTCTTTATAGAATTGTTAATTCATTAAACTTCATGTAAGTGAAGTTCTGTAGTAGGTTGTCTGTAACTGACATTTCATTCATGCATGTTTATTCACAGTAGAATATGTATGAATATTTTGTTTCTTGTCTAAGCCTAAATGTCATTCCATTTTTTAGATACATTACATTTTCTCTGTACATCAGATTATTGACCATTAGCATATTTTTGGTCTTTTCTTTCTATTCTGACCAATGTTACTAATAAATATTTTGTATATACTTTGCAAGTTTACATATGTCAGTTATCATGTGTGTTCAAACAGGAAAGAAATTCTTAGTCGTGTTAGTTTTATGTTATCCTAAGTATCCTAGTAGGTGTGAGATGGTATTGTTCGCCGTTCTGTGTTGAGCACACATGATAATTGACAATATGTAACTGTGCAAAGTATATACAAAATATTTGTTACCATCCATGTACTGATACCAATTTCTCTATACCCTCTTCTGTATTATTTTTTATTTATCCTAAGAATCCTAGTTGGTGTGATGTGGTATTGTTCGCCATTCTAGTTGCATTGATTCTTGATACATAGAATAATGAAGGGTTTCAAATTAGAAATTAATACCAAACTATCAGAGTTGGTGAATATCATGTGAAATTCAAAATATTATTTCCCTTATCACAAAGAGAATATAAAATGTTGCATGATGGGTTCTTGTGGTTCACATTCCTCAGGGAAACAATTATACTGTAATGAGGAGAACTGAGGAAAGTTTTTCAGGTATTGAAGAGTTATATCTTCCAGGGTGCAGATGTTGTCCTAAACCCTTGTAAACATTCCTTCAGAATAGCAAGATTAAAAGGTAGAAGTTTGTACATTAAAATATTTGGTACTATGGCTTAGTTTTACATACAGTAGAAAAATACTGTTTAAAACAATGTTCTTAAATTCTTATTATGCCCAAAATATAAAAACAATTTTTAAAGCAATAAATATTAAATTAAATAAATATTAATCTGGCACATGAGGAATAAGGAAATATGAACATTTGCATCTCTTTGGGGTGTGTATGTGTGTGTGTGTGTGTGTGTGTGTATGTGTCTATGTGCATGTGCCTGTGTGTGTAAATGACTAATGAATACTAAATATTTCTGTAACTATTATGCTACTAGCCCTTTGAAACAGTGTCTCTTAGTGTATCTAACTGGCTAGGCACTCAGGACAGTGAGCTCCAAGGATCCACATATTACTTATCTCTTTTGCTGGTGTTATATATATTATGATTTCATCCAGGGTTTTTTTTTGTGGATGTTTAAAATCTGAACCCAGTTCTTAATGTTTCTGTGAAAAGTTTGTGCCAACTGAGCTATCTTCAAAGCCCAAAACCTTACTCTTAAAAAACATATTTTTCCATTTTTCCTTTTATGGAAAATAGATTCTTTCCCATACAGTATCTTGATTACAGTTTCCCCTTCACTCCTCCTCCCAGTTTCTTCCCACCTTTCCTGCTCTGTGGATCTAGTCCCTTTCTGTCTCTCCTGGGAAAAAAAGAACAGGCATCTAAGAGACAAACACCAAGCATGACAAAATAAAATAAAATATGATAAAGCAAAAAACATCACATCAAGGTTGGGCAAGGCAACCCAGCAAAAGAAAAAGAGTTCCAAGAGCAAACAAGAATCAGTGAGGTTGCCACAATCAAGAGTCCCATAATGATGCTAAGCTGAAAGGTGTAATACATAAACGATCTGGTGAAGACCCTGTGTCTATTGTTTCTGTCTCTGTGATTCCATATGACTCTTGCTTCTTTTATTCAGAACAAGCCATGGCCTTGTTCATCTGATGTTCTCTGTCTCCTCTGGCTCTCGAGTTCTTTATCCTCTTCTAAGGTGTTCCCTTAGCTCTACAAGGAAGTATTTGATGAAACATCACATTTAGGTCTGTTTGTTCCACAGACTTTCTCTGCGTATAGTCTGTCATGGGTCTCTACATCTGTTCCCATCATGAATTCATTGTTTTTAATATCTGAGTAGTACTCTATTGGGTAAATGCATCACATTTTCTGTATCCACTCCTCTGTTGACACCTGGTTCTTTCCAGCTTCTGACTGTTTTAAATAAGGCTGCTATGAACCTAGTGGAGCATCTTCTGTGTATATGCACAGGAGTGGTATAACCAGCTTGCAATCTTACCAGCAATGGAGGAGTGTTCCTTTTTCTCTACATCCTCACCAGCATCTCTTGTCCCCTGAGTTTTTGATCTTAGTCATTCTGACTGGTGTGAGGTAGAATCTCAAAGTTGTTTTGATTTGCATTTCCATGATGATAAAGGATGTTGAACATTTCGTTAGGTGCTTCTCAGGCATTTGGTATTCCTCAGTTGAGAATTCTTTGTTCAGCCCTGTACCCCATTTTTAATAAGGTTATTTGGTTCTCTGGAGTCTATCTTTTTGAGTTCTTTGCATACGTTGGCATGAAACTTGAAACAATCCCACTGAAATCAGGGACTAGACAAGGCTGTCCACTCTGTCCCTACCTGTTCAAAATAGTACTAGAAGTCCTATCCAGAGCAATTAGACAACAAAAGGAGGTCAACAGGATACAAATTGGAAAGGAAAAAGTCAAAATATCACTAATTGCAGATGATATGACCCCCAAAATTCCACCTAAACCTGATAAACAACTTCAGCAAAGTGGCTGGATATAAAATTAACTCAAACAAATCAGTAGCCTTCCTCTACTCAAAGGATAAAGAGGCTGAGAAAGAAATTAGGGAAATGACACCCTTCACAATAGTCATAAATAATATAAAATGTCTTGGTGTGACTCTAACCAAGCAGTGAAAGATCTGTATGACAAGAACTTCAAGTTCTGAAGAGAGAAATTGAAGAAGATCTCAGAAGATGGAAAGATCTCTCATGCTCATGGATTGGCAGGATTAATATAATAAAAATGGCCATCTTGTCTAAAGCAATCTACATATTCAATTCAATTCCCGTCAAATCTTCATAGAGTTAGATAGAGCATTTTTCAAATTCATCTGGAATAACAAAAACCCAGGATAGTGAAAACTATTCTCAACAGTAAAAGAACTTCTGGCAGAATAACCATTCCTGACCTCAAACTATTTTACAGAGCAATCATGATAAAAGCTGCATGGCACTGGTATTGTGACAGGCAGGTAGAACAATGGAATAGATTTGAAGACCCAGAAATGAACCCACACACCTATGGTCACCTGATCTTTGACAAAGGAGCTAAAATCATCCAGTGGAAAATAGGCAGCATTTTCAACAAATAGTACTGGTTCAACTGGCAGTCAATGTGTAGAAGAATGAAAATGGATTCATTCTTATCTCCCTGTTCAAAGCTCAAGTTCAAGCATATCAAGGACCCCACATTAAACCAGATACACTGAATCTAAGAGTAGAGAAAGTGGGGAAGAGTCTTGAGCACAGGTTCACAGGGGAAAATTTCCAGAACAGAACACTAATAGCTTATGCTCTAAGATCAAGAATTGACAAAAAGGAGCTCATAAAATTGCAAAGCTCCTGTAAGGCAAAGGACACTGTCAATAGGACAAAATGGCAACCAACAGATTGGGAAAATATCTTTACCAAACCTACATCCGATGAGGCAGTTTTTATTACCATATTTCTGTAGTGCAACTTGAAATTGGAAATGCGGGGACTTCCTCAGTAGTTCTTTTTATTTATCAGGATTGTTTTACCTATCCGGTTTTTTGTTTTTGCTTCTGTTTTGTTTTGTTTTGTTTATTTCCTTTTTCCATGAGAAATAGAGATGTGTCATTTTGAGATCTCTGTAGAATTGTCTTGGAGTTTTAATTGGGATTCCATTGAATCTGTAGATTGCTTTTGGTAAAGATGACCATTGAATTATGTTAATCCTATCAGCTCATGAGACAGAGAATCTTTCCATCTTATGCTATCTACTTCAGTTAACTTCTTCAGGGGCTTTATGCTTCTATCATTCACGTCACTCACTTGCTTGGTTACAGTTACCTCAAGATATTTTACATTATTTTTGGCTATTGTGAAAAGTGTTGTTTACCTAGCTTCTTTCTCACTCTTTTTGTCGTTTATGTATCGGAGGGTTCCTGATCTTTGTGAGTTAATTTTGAATCTAGAACTGTGATGAAAGAAATCATCATATGTAAGTTTTGCTTGCTGGAATTTTTAAGCTTATAGGCACACAGACACACACAGACACACAGACACACACACACACAAATATATATATCCATATACATTATATTTATATTTATATGTATGTGTATGTACATATTCATATACATATGTATAAGTATATGTATATATACAAAACTTATACATATGTATACATATATGTATATACGTATACACACACACACACACATATATAGATAGATATATATATAATCAACTGCAGATAAAGATACTTTGACTTCTTCCTTTCCAGTTGGCATAAATTTGATCTCTTTATCTTTCAATTCTCTAGCTACAAATTTTAGTACTATATTGAATAGGTATGAAGAGAGTGAACAACCTTATCTTGTTCCTGATTTTAGCAGAATTAATTTAATTTCATAAAACTCCATTTAATTTGATATTGGCTATAGCCTTTCTGTAAACTTTCTTTATTATGTTCAGATATGTCCATTGTATGTGTAATCTTTCCAGGACTTTTATCTCAAAAAAGTATTCGATTTTGCTAAAGTCATTTCTGCATTCAATGAGATGAACAAGATTTTCTTTAAGTATATTAGGAATGAGTATCTATTTTTATTTAGTGCTCAGGACCGTCTTTCTAATATTTGTTCTTTTTTAGACTTGTTTACTTCTACATATTTCAGAAAAAAGAAGGAAGATTAGTTGAATTAAGATGATCATTATATAACTTTTTCTTATCCTGTGATTTAGAAAATGATTCATTGACATTGTTGAAACTAAGTTATCTCCTATTTCAGTGAATCGGCATTGATCTCAATTTTATTGATTACTTATTTTAGAATTATTTTATTCTTCTCTATCAATGCTCATACCAATAACATTTTAAGCAATCAGAAATAATGTAATCAGTAATTAAAATTATAGCCAACTACATGTGCTGGTAATTGTTAATCAATTAGATGCATTATGATTGCAGGTTTAATTAGAATGCTGATTAAAGTATTGATAGTTGTTCATGCTTTTCAACATTAAATATGAACATCTTTCTGTTTTTAAGTATGAAGCATTTATGGAGAACACATTCCCAACTAGATTCAGTAAATTTCTTGAACACAGAAGGAACTCTACCAAATATTTTTAAAAATATGAAAAAAGTTAAGACCATGAATCAGAAGTATTCTGGCTAACTATTGGATGAATATGTAAATTTGAATGGGCTTGTTTATGTAATAGCAGTAACTTTCTATACAAACATTTCTGTAGGTACTGTTTGTCTGGATTTGGTAAATTCTGGTACATTTTTATAGGAAAATAGCAATCATTTAAAATTTATAGTACCTCCATTTTGCCATCATGCTGCAATAGATATTACTAAATACTAATTGGTAAGCCTTCACAAACATTAATTAGGACACATATTCATAGAAGTTAGGTAGTTGAAATATTCACACTACAAACACAATTTGATGTGTATTCTAAGTAAACAAATTTTCTTCTAGGTCATTTGAAATTTGTAAGACAGGCTAAGGATTAGAAAGATACATTTTTACTTGTCCTTTTACAAATAATAATTGGTTTTTATTTTCTAGGTATTGGATTATAGGAACAGAATAAACAAGAATTAAATTCTGGACAATGCAATCTATATGCTGTGATAACTGTGTCAGAAATTCTCAGTATAAAATGAAGTTTTCTCTTCAAACTAAAACAACAACAACAAAAAAATGTGGTTGTTTTAAGTGACCATGATTCTCTTTGAGTACAATTCCTTGAGCACAAAATGACTTCAGATAACCGTTGCATAACTCTTGAGTGTAAGTAAGAACACTATCTGCAGTGTATATGCAAAATAGTGGGGAATTAATCCAAAGGAAGCTTTTATGATTTGCTTGTTTGTTTTAAATCTAAAAATCAGGAATATAAGTTACACATGTTGGCACTGACCCACAGTTTCAGCATTTGCAAGATTAAGGAAGAATCTTTGTGAATTATAGGCCAGACTGTATAGCAGAAGTATACCTGAAAAACATCATAAAATAATTACAAATAGCTATATAAAGTAGACAATGCAATCCTAGTACACCTACCTCTCCAGATTAAGCCTACATTGGTGCTGTTATCCATGTACCAAGAATTTAAAACATTTTGAGTTGACTTTTAAGACTCATCACTAAAAAATAAAATAAAATAAAATAAAATAAAAAAAAATTTTCTAAACCAAACTGACATTAAGTACATTAGGTACCATTAGGTACGTTAAAGAAGATAATGAAACCCAACGCCACACTTTCTAAAACCTTTAAAGAAGCATCATCTTATGTGAACAGTGAAAATGACTTTTTGACTTGTGTATTTAGAATTGGGCCTGTGACCATTTAAGAAACTACCAATTTTGCCATTAAAAAGCATAGGCAGCTATTTTATCATTCCATCTGATTTGACCATATGCCTTTTTATGATAGTATTATATATGACATTGCTTTTAATCCAGAAACTCTATTGACATCTGTATATTTATGATCTGGATATAAAGAGTACATAGTAAATTATATAATGAGCCAGGTGTCTGCTGAAATTACCTAAAGATGAAAATTGGAGAGAACCATTCCATTTATTCCATCCTCAGAAGGAATATTTATCAAAATGTCTCCTCCCTCCATATCTAGCAGAAGAGCACTATCAGACATTGGTGACTCTGGAGGCAGTCAGCTGTGAAGATGAATTATGTGAATCTGACCTGTAATCTTACATGACATTTTAAACTCAAATATTTTCACATATTTCTCCACACAATTAAAATATTTAGTCTCACTTCATTTTATGAGACATAAATAGCTATGTAAGTACTCTGTAATTACTGTACATTGTAACAAATGACCTCATAAATACATTGTAATGTCCCATGTAATTACATGGTTACGTCTTGTCTTTGAGATGGCTGTTTTCCGATGGAAAGCCTGCTAGTTTCTGAGATTAATTACTTCTGGACTAATTTGACAGTTTGCTTGAAGATATTCTTCCATTAAATAGCCACTTGCACTGTTTTTAAAGGGAAGTTGTTTCATAATACTCTCTTATTCCTTCCTCAATACTGACCTCACTGTCTGTGTTCATCCCGTGTTTAAATGTACTGTACACAAAAGCCAAAAGGGCATAATTCTGTATAGAGGTAAACTGAATGGCAATTATGTTTTCCATGAAACACTAGCCAGAAACTGTGATAATAATTTTAAAGTCTCTGGTTTATTACTTTTAAAACATATTGGACTGTAATTTATAAAAATACCAGTATCTATGCTTGGTCAAGCACCAGGCAACTGATGTTTGACTTAAAAACCTGAGTTGCAGTGACATACATATTTAAGTGTATGCTTCTAATATTTTGAATTCATCATGGTTACTATTAATAAATGGGTATATATATAATAAGTGAAACAATCAAGTTTATTTCTGTTTCGCATGGGATATTCAACCATCTGGTAAAATCCGCAGCCTACAGTGATATCATTCACCTGACTGCTCAAATAATGACTTAGTTTCAGTATTACAAAATAAGAGAATGGAACAAGAAATCAATGAACACAATAGTTTTGTCTTAAATTAAATATGTCTTTTTTCTTGCCTTTGAAATGTATAAGTTTACATACAGCTCCCTTGTTGAGGTTTCCACTTTTCCTATATTACTTTGATACCAAGGACATTTTATTGCTTTTAGTGGCTTCATTTGGAAGGAATTAATAGTCTGAAAATAAGACTTAGTGATCTCCAGAAGTCAATGAGGGTCCCTAAACATTCAACATACTTCTAGGGAATGACTTAATCACTATAGAGTAAAATCTATTGATACTGACAAATTCTAAAATGATTGCACATAAGATCACTCTATATCACCAACTCTGGAGAGCAACAAAATTGCTTTATTGTAATGGAATTTTGTCAAAATGTGAATACCTCCTAAAATTATATTTCCCATTTTGCAGCTCAGAAGAAAGCAGGCCTGGCTACTAGACTATGAATATCAATAACAAAATATAAAGTAGAAATGCTATTTTAAGCCCAGTGACTTAAAGTACAATGGAGTTACATTCATATGGACCTGGCTTATTTGTTATTTGTTTGTTCCCATACTCTGTCCTCTTTACCTTGTAGTATATTTTGTATTCCCAGTCATATTCTTTATCACTTTACAAGCACTAGGATAATTATATGTTGTTTTGGAAGATAGCTTAGGTGGCAGGAAAATTTAATTGATTTTTATCTCAATAAATGGAGCTATATATATTAATATCTGTGAACTGGCATTGGGAAATAAGGAAAGTATTTCTGTACTACCAATAAGACTATTGCAAAATCAACTATGAAAGAAACCTCTCTTCACACATTTTGATGAATGGCTTAGACTGTCAAAACAATGCTAGTTTCGAATATCTGTATCCTATTTGCAATAAAATTATTATTTTATAAAAACAATTCTGGCTCTTATTCATTCACTTATTTTTAGGTATGCAAAAATCCAAACAGGAAAGAATATGTCTTGGGGCCCCAGTATTTGTAAACTTGCTCTCATTTTCACCATACTTTTGGATATGTCCAAAGTGACATGCATTCACCGATGCAGTCTGTAAGGTAAAGTTAAAACAGGAGCAAATTATTGTATTTCTGCAATTCAGAGCTTTTCTACACCCTGTTACAAAACAGTACAGGGTGTAAATAAGAACCTGTGGCATATAATGACGCTGTTGGGCAAATTGTTCTCATTATTACTTAACAAATTCCTAAAAAATTCAAGATGTCTCCTGCCCATCCATGTTACTATTCTTAGTAAATAATGTTTTGTCAGCACATTATTGATCTCTTTCTCTCTCTTAAATAACAGTTCAGAACAGAATTCTAAATAAAGGATAAGTAAGTAGTATTTTCTCTACACAAGATAGACAGATTTAGAAGGCCCCACATATATTTCTACATAACTGTGCATAGCAGCTGGTCTTTACTTATCATTGGCTTTAATCTTTAAAGAGATTTTGAATGTTTATTATGTAGAATAAATATATAACCTGATACCAGAATTCAATTAGCCTGATCATTTTAGAGGCTCCTATGTAGACCTCAGATCTTCATCTATAAATAACAGTTTTTAAACGTTACTTTTAAAATTAAATTTGTTTTGTGACAATTTCATACATTCATATAATTCATATTGATTGCTCTCACCTTCTACATTCTCTTAACTACACAAGCCTCATCCCTGTCTACCTCTCATCACCCTCAATAAATCCTTCCTATTTCTTCTGTCTTGTGACCCACCGAGTTTAGCCAGGGTAATATGTAATATGAGCTTGTAGCTCTTCACAGGGGCATAATGGGCTCAGCAGCACTGTATTATCTAAGGCAATGACTCCTTTTCTCTCAGAATCCATCAGTAATCAATAATTCCTCAGGAAGAGGTGGGGCCTCTTGGACTAGTCAGGTGCAGGTTCAAGCTAAGTATTAAAAGTTCTGTGAATTAGTGATAACTGTGGTTGTGTCATGCCTAGAGACTAGCATTTCATCTACATACTTCCTGCTTCTTCCTCAATATGCTCTAAGCTTAAAAGGGATGGTATAAATATCGGGCATTGGGATCGACCAAAACCATCATCTATTCTCAGAATGTTTGGTATCCATGAGTCTCTGAATTTACCTTAATTTATTGCAAAGAGAGGCTTCTCTTATTACTGGTGAGAGTATCTTTTTTTGACTATGGGTATAAGTACAGATACTTAGAAAGTGGGTTAGTATTAAATCAATTTAGTTAAACAAAATTACAAAGTTCACATCTTTGACCTAGTCCTCTTCAGGAAGCGGTTGTTGGCTAGGTTTCTAATATGAAAAGGGGTTCACTCTTTTAGAGTGGACCTCAAATCCAACCACAGGGTGGATGGTTGTCCACCATAACATTCCTGCCTCAGTTGGTATAGGAGTGGTCATATAATTCATTCTCTAAAAAAGATCATGACAGGTTAGTTTCTATTTTATTATAAAACAAAGTAATATTTCTTTTATGAATTTAAACATGATTATAAAATTTTAGTTAAAATCATATATTTCTTTATTTGTATGTAATCATTCACTCACAAATTTTCAAATTTTATGTAACAGAGATGAACTTCAGTCTTCACGAGGTTTAATTTGAATATGTTTAAAAATTTCCCTTCTTTTCATTGTGACTAATAGTTTGTCACATATAAATTTTGACATGCATCTCAACATTTTGACATCATTTATTCAAAAGAGATTATATATTTTAATAATAAAATAAATCACTACAATAGCAAGAAAAATATATAGGCTATCATGTTGTATCATTGACATTTTTTATCAAATCCACACTTGCTTAGCACCTAATGTTTATAAGTTTATATATATATATATATATATATATATATATATATATATATATATATATATTCCATAAAATTTGTAGAATTTATGTAGTTTATTAAAAGGAAGAACATGTTTATATTTTGGTAACACAGTTATACTCATAATGAGTTTAAAATATTACAAATTAGTAGCTTTATTCTAGTTCAAAATCCAAATAAATATTTAAGTCCTCTATAGAAAATAAAGTAAATGTTATGATAAAATCCAAACATTAATGTTTTTCTTTTTTATTGGATATTTTCTTTATTTACATTTCACATGTTATCTCCTTTCCCATTCCTCCCACCCCTGTCCCTGCCTCCCAGAAAACCCCTATCCCATCCCTACTCCCCCTGCTTCTATGAGGGTGCTCCCCCACCCATCTGCCCACTCCTACCTCCCAGCCCTGTCATTCCCCTACACTGGGGCATCAAGCCTTCACAGGACCTAGGGCCTCTTATCCCATTGATGCACAACAAGGACATCCTCTTCTACATATGCAGCTAAAGACATGGGTCCCTCCATGTATACTCTAGTTGGTGGTTTAGTTCCTGGGAATTCTGTAGAGTCTGGTTGGTTGATATTGTTGTTCCTCCTATGGGGCTGCAAACCCCTTCAGCTCCTTTAGTTCTTTCTCTAACTTCCCCTTGGGGACCCTGTACTCAATCCAGTGGTTGGCTGCAAGCATCAATCTCTGTATTTGTCAAGCTCTGGCAGAGTCTCTCAGGAGACAGCTATAGCAGGCTGCTGTCAGCATGCACTTCTTGGCATTCATAATAGTGTCTGCATTTGGTGACCGTATAGGGGATGGATTCCCAGGTGGGACAGTCTCTAGATGGCCTTTCCTTAAGTCTCTGCTCCACACTTTGTCTCTGTATTTGCTCCCGTGAGTATTTTGTTCTCCCTTCTAAAGTACCAAAGCACCCACACTTTGATCTTCCTTCTTCTTGAGTTTCTTGAGCTTCATGTGGTCTGTGAATGAGGTATTCCGAACTTTTGGGCTAATATCCACTTATCAGTGAGTGCATACCATGTGTGTTCTTTGTGATTGGGTTACCTCAGTCATGATGATATTTTCTAGTTCCATCCATTTGCCTAAAGATTTCGTGAATGCATTGTTTTTAATAGCTGAACAGTACTCCATTACATATATATAAAACATTTTCTGTATTCATTCCTCTGTTGAAGGACATCTGGGTTCTTTCCAACTTCTGGCTACTATAAATAAGGCTGCTATGAACATAGTGGAGCGTGTGTCCTTATTACATGTGGGAGCATCTTCTGGGTATATGCCCAGGAGTGGTATAGCTGAGTCCTCAGGTCCAATGAGTCTTACATCCAATTTTTTGAGGAACAGCTAGACTGATTTCCAGAGTGGCTATACCAGCTTGCAATCCGACCAGCAATGGATTAGTGTTCCTCTGTCTCCAAATCCTTGTCAGCATCTGCTCTCCCCTGAGATTTTTATCTTAGCCATTCTCACTGGTATAAGGTAGAATCTCAGGGTTGTTTTGATTTTCATTTCCCTGATGACTAAGGATGTTGAATATTTCTTTAGGTGCTTCTCAGCCATTCGAGTTTCTTCAGTAGAGAATTCTTTGTTTAGCTCTGTATCCCATTTTAATAGGGTTATGTGGTTCTCTGAAGTGTAACTTCTTTTGTTCTTCATATATATTGTATATTAACCCTCTATTGGGTGTAGGATTTGTAAAGATCTTTTTCCAATCTGTTGGTTGCCGTTTTGTCCTATTGACAGTATCCTTTTTAAATATTAAATGTTATCTTCATGCAATTGCTATGTCATATACGTCCATTAGTATTTACTGCTAACTTCCAGAGCACAGTGAAAGATTTTCTAGATTAAGACCTATCACTTGAAATGCCTATAAAAAGTTGTCATAATTATTTTAACAGACGTTGGAAAACCCATTTTGGCTTTTGGTGGGGCTGTTCCCTCCGTGGGAGATCTTGAGTTGTATGGAATGAGGTTGTAACCTGAACACTACTGCTATCATTCGCTTTTTCCTTCTTTCGTTTGACTAAATGCCTCAGGCTATGGCTGCACTTCCTGAACCAGCAATGATGAACTGTAATTCGAGCTGAAAGGAACCTATTCCTTCTTCAGTTGCCATTATCACAGAATCAAAAGAAGAAAATAAGACAATCTTCATTACGATTTTATTACTGATACTGTTTATTCTAAACAAAATTTAGGAAATTGTCCTTAGTCAACTGTTGTCTACATTTTGACTTATAGTTGTCTGTAATAGTTTTCATCTAGTATAAAAAGTAGCTTGTTTATGATAGGTAAGAAAGACACTTGTCTATCAGTGTAATGATAAGTATTTAGAATATATATTATGTTTATATGATTAGATATTATATCTGTTTAGGAAAATGGCAGCAGTAGGTTCTCCTCTAGAGTCCATGACATCCCTAGCTGCAGGTATTTGGCTACTTTTACATTACTCGACATTGATTCCCTCACATAGAATAGCCTTTAAATCCAATTAGACAGATGTTTCCCCAAAGATATAACACCAAGATTGAACCATTGAAGATATCCTGTTGGACTAGTCACAGTTATGGATCACAGGTTTTACGACAGGATATGTAGGGCCTTGGATTACTCTTCTCCCTTGGTAACTTAGATGACATCTTTGGGCATTGTGAGAGCTTGTCTTGCGGGAAGAGACTTCCAGGTCAGTTATAGCTCAATTCATCCATGCTTTCTATCTTGTGAGTTGTGTCAATAACACCTTAACAGTGTGCTGTCAATGACTTAATATCCTGAGTGGTAGCCAGGTAAAATGTTTGTGTATTTAATATTTACCTGTTTTTTAAATACTGTCAGTGTAGTTTCTATCATCTCCCCCTCTTTCTGCTTTAGCTTATCTTTCCCTTTTCCCATTTCCCATTTCCTCTTTCAGAACATATATATCCTATAATCCCCATTCTCTAGACATCTCCACCATCATACTTTTCCCTGTCTTATATTCTGTAGTTACTTCAGGTTATGTCCTCACACCTAAAGACTCAGAGGTAGAAGCCCCAAATTAGAGAGCACACAGTTTTTCTGCCTGGTCCTACCTAATCTCAGTCAGTATAATGTTTTCTATTACCATTTCGCTGCAAATTTCATAAATCCATATTTATTTATAACTGAATAGAATTCTATTGTGTATATATAATACATTTTTAATTATGTACTCATTAGTTGAAGGACGTCTGTGTCGCTACCACTACCTAGGGATTGTGAGGATAGCATCAATGGACATGGCTGTGCATGTGGACTGGCATGTCGAGTCCAGTATAGCTGACTAATATGGTAGATCTACTTTTATCTTTTTTGAAACCTTACATGCTTATCTCCAGAATGACTGCAGAATATGACCAACAATGAATGAGAAGTCCTCTCTCCATACATTCTTGCCGGGGTAGGTTGTCAGTTGTTTCCTTGATCGTGAACAGTTTTGACTGGGCTAAGATGCAACGTCAACATAGATTTAGTTTGCATTTCTCTGATTGCTACAGATTCTGGTAACTCTTTAAGGGGGTTGTTTATCTTACAATTTTACCGCAGTAAATTATTATAATCTACTGAGCTGCTTATGTCTGACACATAAGCTTTTAAATTATTATTTTTCCTCTTGCTACTGAAATTTGGAGAAGTAGCCAAATTCATTTAAATGAGTTTCAAAAAAGCATTTATTGAGTAACTTCGGTTTTCTCCTTGATCTATGCTTTCTCACTACCTAGCATAATGTTTCTATTTGCTAAAATAAACCATAAGGGTTGTATTCCTCTCGACCAAGATGCTCAGAAAATATATATTGAAGAATAGTAATCCCTAATGTGTTTCTTGCCAGTTCATAATTTGAAGCAGAAAAATGCTATATAAGTTGTCAAAAACAAATAACAACAACAAAAAACAAAAATACAAAAAAACAAAAACAGCAACAACGACAAAAATCCTCCCAAAAACCCAAAACCATATTCTCAATACTGGTTATCTTGTTTCTTTTTCCTTTCTGAAATATTCCACTTTTAGAATCACTCATTAACAATGAAGGTATTGGTTGTGTTTGTGAGCAGAGGGACTCTAGCATGTGAGCCCTGTTAGCTAGGAACATTCTCTGTGCCATATACAAATCAAAGGCTGGATGAGGATAGTACAGAGTGACTATAACTAAGGATACTACTGGTGGGTGACTCAAGGGATGTGTGCTCTTTCAAAGTGATTCCAGGATGTCTTAATAAGAAGTGCCTGTGACCAAATGAAGACAGAGAGTTTATCTCAGTATCCAAACCATTTCTTAAAAGACATAAGCCACTATAAGTACAGAGAGAAATGGACAGTCTAGAATGGATTTAAAACTAATCTCTGAAATCCCAGATCCATGCACAGTTCCAGCAAGGTCATTTTGACTGCTTTTACAAAATGGGGCTTCCCAGTCCCTTCTATAGGAAAGCTTGTCAGATACCACCACAGTGAGATAATTGAATATTTTCTGAGAGAGTATCACAGAACTCCAAATGAATAAGTTCTCATCTGAACATCCTACTACATAGCTGAAGCATCAATTTACTGTGAGATGTGCATTTAAAAATAGAAGTTTGAAAAAGAATAGAGTCTTATGACAGGAGCTTCTGAGAAAACTTGGGTTGGTAGGCTTTATCAGTTATTTTTCTTGTTTTCTTATGCACTGTTCACATGCATATAGATGGAAAGGCAAGTAAGCTGTCAACAAATGATGACCATGAAACAGAAAAAATCATGTCCCTGGTTTAGACAAGAATATCCCAAGAAATTTGGAATGCAGTCAAGTAGATCATTTTAATAATAATTTATAAACTTAACTTTTCACCACCATAATTACTGATACAACCTTACCATCTTACTCTGGATTTCCCCATGTTTTGCTCCTCCCCCCCACCTTTCATGAGTTGGAATATTACACATGGACTCTCAGGTGTATTCATCATTTGCATGGGTGGTAGGGATCCAAATCAGATCCTTATGTTTGCAAAGAAAATATTTTTCTACTGAGACATATCCATAGCCATCTTTTTCCTTTAATCTTAGTAGATTTGAGGGACTATATTGCCAAAGAACAACCCAATTATTCTGTAAGTATAAAATGAGAACATTGAACTCAATGGTTAGAAAATATTCCAGTATTGCCACATAGTAACCTCAGGGTAAACATTAATTGAAGTCTATAACTCAGTAATTGTTCATTGTTAGAAGTGTCTGAAATGGTGAAAGCAAAAAATTTTAGGTGACCATAAACATTAATCTGCAGGGTGTTTTGAATTCTAGTTTTTCTTGCTAGTTTCTAAAGCACTTTTTGCAAAGAACATACTCATATATACAAAAATATGTAGGGGGCAGGAAGTTGGAGACAAGAAGATGGCTGGGAAAGTAGACGTTGACATTCCATCAGTGTGCATGCTGATCCAATTTCATTTATCTGTCATTATCTGAGACATTCTTAGTGTTTTAGAAAAGCATATCTCTCACATTTTGTCATCCAATAAATACCATGTTCTCTAGTTATCAGATATTCCATGACCTGAAGTTGCTTTATGAGTTTATGACATTTCAATCTTATTATTACTTCACTGTCTTTGACTTTATTATTATTTCCTATCTTTAAATGTGTTTTTCACCCTCTCCATACAGTTATGCTCAGATTTGAATGATGAACTTTTAGTAAAGTGTATTTGGCCATATAAGACATAATCAATCTTTGCCTAGTGTGCTTCTAACACAGTCTTTTTTAGTTCTTGGCACTCTTCCTTTCATAGTTGATGTCTCTTTCTTCTGTTTGACCTGGTGAGCCATGACTTGAGTTTTTCATAGTCCCATGGATATATTATGAATAATAATAATAATATATTATTATGTTATTAATAATATAATGCCTAAATGAATTAGATTCTTAGTATTGTGAGCTTCCTTTGAGAGAGAGTGTTAAATTGCAATGCAATTCCAGCTTCGTAATCAGTGTTTTAGCTTCAATACCGTCTCATCAATTATATGACACATGATTTTAAGTTTCTTCACCACATTACATTTGTAGTTTAAGTGACAGAACAAAAGACAAAACAATGAATTGCAACTCACAATTATTGGGACTGTAAATACTTCCCTCATGTAGAGGGTGTACCATTATCATGTCTATGTTGGATTAAATATGGTGTTAATAAATACTAAAAATACAGGGGCGTACCTGTCATATTTGTGCACTTGTGGGAGGCAATAATCTGAGAAATTCTATGTTCTTCTAAAGGTAATCTAACATGTTATATAAGTTAATCAAGTTATATAAGGAATAGTTTATATAATACATGAGAATATATTTGAAATTTGTGTGAATGTTTTACATATTTCCACTGTAAATTACATATTTGCAAAACTGTGGTTGATCCTTGCCATTTGTAAAGCGTGTATCTGTGAAATGAATAATCACTAAAGTTCCACAATTTTGCTATTAGTGGTCCTTCTGTGGTCTTGCGCAGGACAATGAAAAATATTGTTAGCCTTTATCCTGCCTTCTTTCAAACCTCACTTTGGAAATGAATGTATTTTTTTAATTGGCCTTTTATTTTCATTATCTGTTTTGATTAGTAACTTTATAGGTTTCCATGTCTCTTAATGTAGTACTGTAATCTGTTTGCTCAGTGTTACTAAATAAAAGAAGACAATGATGTGCCTTGTGGAGAATAGGAAATAAGTAAGCTAGGTTGGGTATTAAAAACCAAATTAATAATATTAAATAAAATATTTTAAAAGAAAACCACAAGAAGCCCATGTTATAGACAAATTGGCATGCATTTTGTGAGAAGAACCTAGACAAAATCCAAATTAATCTTTTTTGTAGGAGCAATGTTTCAGTAGTGAGAATTGGGATTTCGTGAGGTTTTAATAGAAAATAAACGTGGTAACTGTTGAATATCAACAGTTTGCCACATTTTATGATTGTTAGGATACTTAGTAAAGAACTCCATCTTCCATGACTTTTTCTGTTTGTATAAAATATTCAATTATTTTAAAGCAACAGCTCTTTAGAAAGTGAGATAATGCTCATGGATTACTCTTTCCTTAGAGAGCAATGTCCTGCATTAACCATCATGTCCAAAGACAAAGGAGATAAAGGACTCTTGTGAACCAGACTCAAGAGTCTATCCCTTGACATACTCTCTGGCTTCTTTCTAAAAGCTGCTCATTTATTCTACTACCTCCAAAACCAATTTTTAATGATTACTTTTATAAATAAATATAAATTTTGTCAAAATACCCCATGTTTATTATTTTTGAAAAGTTAACTAACACCAACAAGCACACAGCAAAGTTCAATAAGCCATGAAAAGATCCAATTTTTTGCTTTCATTCATGTAACAAGCATGAAATTGGAATTGAGGAAATTTACATCAACAGGGAAAGTTAGTTTGTATTCGTGTGTAATCAAGCCCAAAGTTTCACTACCTCTCCAATTGTTCTGTATTTTATTTTTGTAACCTAAGTTTTTCCTATTCTAGGATTTAATCAAAATGTAATTATTCAATATATGCATTTTGAATGTGGTGACAGCATATCAAATATATCAAATTAGTATTTTCTCTTTTGAAGACACACAACTTATTAAAATATAAGCAAATGGTATTTATAAGAACCGTGATACTCAAAGATGAGCCAGGTAGGTAGTTAAAGGTTACAGGCTCCCTTCACAAGGGAGAATCCAGTAGGGCCCTTAGGCGGTTCATAGGATGAGTAAATAATCTCTTTGAGAACCCAGTAGGATAAAAGACCAGACATTGGCTGGGCAGTCTGCCTAGACATGAGCTCTAGCGTCCTATTTGCTATGGTCCATCTATGATAGGATTTGTTCAGGCCATTAGATACAGAGCAAAACCAGAAAAAGCTGCTTCCTATATTATACAGAAGGTAAAGATAGAAGAGTGGAGGTAGAAAAAGCACTCAGCAGGCTAAGACATGAAGCATTGCTCACTGAAGCCCTTACACTGCTAAATCCTCCCACCTTATCTTGCTCAAAGATGACAACTTTCATATTTTGAGAATTTAAACTGCCTGTTTACTTTTTGTTTTAATTCAAGGTTAACTTGAAGTCATACACTCTCATAATCTGTTCCTAAAACCATCAGAATTACTTTAACTTTGCATCTCTTACCTTTCTTAATCCTCCGAGTCTTTCATTTTAATGATCAGAATTTTAAGGAATAGCCTGCTCTGTTTGATTCTTTATGTTCTATACTGTTTATTTTTAAAATTTTGTGCCCAGACACCTCTCATGAAGATATAGCTACTATATTAATGTGATTCTTTACATTTGTTCTGTTAAATACTTTGTGATCTCCTTTAAGCTAGTCCCGAATTCTTCCACCTCTTATACATTAGGCTTTTATTGGAAGGTTAAGTAACTTTTTACCATCTTTTCTTATGTATTCTGTTTTATTTTTCTTTTGTAATTTTCTATCTCATATTTGCTGCCTTTCTACTCTCTTAATTTACCATTTGCACGTTAGAGGTTAAGGACTAGATTTAAGTGTCTTATCCTTTCTCTACAATTCACTACAGTCTTTTTTCCCTTCTTAATTTTTAAACATATATTTTCATTTAACTTCCAATGTATCTATAGATTTATTTTCATTTTTACTCCCATGCTTTTCAGGCTTATTCAGTATCTCAATCTCCATGTGTTTTCATTATTCCCTGGATCGAACATTTTCTCCTACATTTTTGGTGTACAATTATTTTATTTTTCAGGGCTCTTTTGTGTATTGTTATTGTTTGTTTCAGGACACTTTATTGTGCACTTCTGCCTTCATTTTGTCTCGGTACATGTCACAGACTCTGATGATATCTGATCATATGAAATTACCATTATATATAAAAATGAAGTTCCAAAACTCAGACTTGCAAAGGGCAATCTCTGGGTCCTGATGGGACTTGTTAAGTTATGGATTCACTTTTGGGGACTCAGGCTGGGGTCTTTTTGTCTAGTTCACAGTTCTTAATTTTCTGTCACAAAGGGTTATTTGATATTGCCCCTAGCTAACTTAAGTTCCCCAGTGTACTGGATGAGAGAAGAAAATGTGGATGCCTCACATCTCTGACCTGATAAGCTCTTCCTACATCGCTGCTCACTGGCAAGGCTCTTATCTGAACCTGTGGCCTTTGTGTTCAACAACTTGAGCACTGAGCTCCCCGCTACTCCAGGCAGTGAGGGTTAGAGGACTAGTTTGCTAGATGTAAGAAGCTATAGTTTAAATCCTATCCGAGCTTTCCAAGTTGTCTCTCTGTCCAACAGCATGCCTCAGTACAATGCTTGAGTTGTACAGAAAGCAAAAAGTTCCCAGAATTAAATGATTTTTAAGTGGAAGTTATCTTGATTTTCATTAATGTATTTTTTTAAAAGTTCTTAGGCCTAGCTTTTTCCTTTGCCTTAAGTATACACCAACCTGTTTATGTCAGTCATCTGAAATCTCCTGGCTACGATATCTGATATTTCAGTGGTTTTTATTATTTAGAATCCTTTATTATCATTTTAATGGTGGTTGCAAGGGAAACATGGTATTGCACGTAATTAGTCCAATAAATTGTATGCATAGGTACTAAAATAAAGTGGGTCCATTGCTATCAGACTGTAGGAAAGGATTTCACTTGGAGGCCATGCTTTATTACTCTTGCTTCTCTGTTTTATTCACACCTGTGCTTAGGTTACTTCTCTGACCCTGCTCAGTTGTCTTTCCCTCTTCAATGTCTTCATTTACATTTATTTTATTTTTATTTTACAGAGTATCAAAGTAAGCTGGCTCCCTCCTCCATCGGGAACCCAAAATGGATTTATTACTGGCTATAAAATTCGACACAGAAAGACTACCCGCAGGGGTGAGATGGAAACACTGGAACCAAATAACCTCTGGTACCTCTTCACAGGTCAGTGTTCACACAGTGCAGTCTGGCAAGCTTCTGATGAATTAAATGCTTTAGGAATAAAATATACTCTCACTTCAAAGGAACATCGACTTTTTTTTTCTGGCAGCTGACATTTATTGGCCTGAGCCAGAATAACCTTTATATTTTTAACTTTATATGCCCTGTAATGCTTTCACTACCCATTTTCCTCTGTATCATCATCTCAATAAGCGTGTCATAGAACTTTTACCTATGTTACTTCTCAGAATCGCTGACTCAGGAACTCGTACTGCCTAATAACTTTTAACTTTTTAGTTAACTTTTAAAAGCTTCTAATGAAATGGCTCTATACGTTCCTCTCTGTGGTCCCCACATTTGTGGAGTGAAGAGAGGGAGAATGCTGCACTTTCTATAAATGCATAAATCTACTTTTGCAGAAATATTGGTGGAATTCATAGGAGGTTGATATTCACTAATTAATATTCATTAATATTCACAAAACTGGATCAAATTTTCATAAAGGAAAATTTCTGATTGGAGAACATGACAAAAATATATTTCCTTATTGTTTTGCAACCTTAGTGTATGTTCGTTTAAGTTCCTACTGTGCAGACTAAGGGAAATCTTCTAAACTTATCTCAGTGAAAATTTATCTCATGAGGTAAAGAAGGAGTGAACTTAGGAAGTGAGAAAGGGTCAGAGAGATGTTTTCCTTTGAAAAAATAGTGATGCATTTAAGAGTTGGAGGGTGGCCATGACTTCAGAATAAATGCAAAGCTTAGAACACTTCCTGGACTGACTCTGGGAGGTCATACAAAATGACTGTGTGCAAGTGGGTGCGCAGCCTCCCTGGTCTGTTACTGAGCAAGTGACTGACTATATTGCATTGCTCAAGGCAAGTCCTGGCAAACCAGAGTTTTTGTTGTGGGCTAGTAGGAACTGTCTCATTTCTCATCACCACTTTATATGATAGTGGTAGCAAGGCTCAGAGTTTAATAGGTCTAGAGCTAGTTTAAGACTTGTCTATGGCCTTTAGAACAAAGCACAGTGTGATGGCTTACCACAGTGATTCAGAGGACATTAAGCAAACTAGGGATGGTACTTGTATTCATTAGTTTTCTCAATGCTGCCACAAAGTACTTCACAAAAACGACTTAAGGCTTCTTTTGGTTTGTTTTCAAAGAGTGTCCTGCATCCTGTCATGAAGGTATGGTGCAGGGGTGTGAGTTTCACATGTCTCTGCAATCAGAATGAGAAAAAGAGCTCTATGCTGGCATTCTACTAATACACTGATTTTCTTATCTGGGGATCTAGAACTTGTAAAGGAATCACTCACATTTATGGTGGGACTGCATTCCTGCCTAGCAATTCATTCAAAGACATTCCCAGAGGTTTGTCTTCTGAATGATTCCAATGTCAGTCAAGTTAACACTCAAAGAAGATTAATTATCTAAACTCAACTCCTGGCTCAATAAGCTAAATGCTTGCTGTAGGAGTACAATAATCCAAGATTGGACAAGCATCCCTCATATAGAAAATATCAGGCTGGTTGTGGAAGCATAACAACTGCACTAGGATATGGAAGGGTAAACAGAGTCAAGCAAGTCTATAGAACACAGTAGTTAGCCAGCATAGTCAATTAATGAGATCTGGTTTACATGAGATATTCTTTTAAAAAAGAAAAAGAGAAAGAAAATTAAGATCAATAGAGGAAGATACCTGATGTAATCCTCTGCTGTAAACATACACAAATATACCATGCACACATGGGTGGGCACACTATACACAAATACCCTGAGGAACATACACAATGTCCATTTCTTGTCACAGTGACACCCAAATACATAATTTTAAAACTATAATTTTCCACACTTGATCTTTAACAACTTATAGACTTCTTATAATAGAAAATAAATTTAGTTCCTCAAAATTTTCGTGATATTAGCATTGTTCAAAGTCTCTTTTAACAGACAGTGGTGGCGCACGCCTTTAATCCCAGCACTTGGGAGGGAGAGGCAGATGGATTTCTGAGTTCAAGGCCAGTCTGATCTACAGAGTGAGTTCCAGGACAACCAGGGCTACACAGAGAAACCCTGTCTCTAAAAAAAAAAAAAAAAAAACTTCACTACCATATTCCTTCTTTGCTTGTTTTTTGTATATTGAATTTTTTATCCTTTAGAATATCATGTCCAGTTAATAATGAGTCAAGCAATATTTTTCCTGTGTCCTGTTAATTTTAAAAATGCTAACGATGCAATGAGGTCTCCTCTCTCTTTGTCTGTCTGCCTATATGTGTCTCAGTCCCTCAGTCTTTCTGTCTCACTGACTCTCTCTGTAGAAGCTATTCATGGTTCTTTCTCCAAACTCCATGCTCTCAGAAATAGGATTTGAACTCAAAATATATTTACAAATACCTTGGCCATATAGCTAGGCTTCATTTTATTAGATCATAATGTAAATTATCCCATTTATTTTAATCTACATTCATCCATGTGTTTGATTACCTGTGCTCAAGTACTAAGTATCCATCTTGCCACATTTTCCTAGGCAAATCTCTCGCCTGGCTTGATCTCAGAACTTTCTCTCCTCCCAGATGTACAACTTTCTATTCTACACTTTCCTATAGGTCATAGGCTTTTTTAAATTGACAGATGATGCATCCATACAGCACATAGAATTCTTTCTCTCTCTCTCTCTCTCTCTCTCTCTCTCTCTCTCTCTCTCTCTCTCTCTCTCTCTTCTCTCTCTCTGAGTGTGTATACATGTTAGTACTAACTTGTTTCTCTTTGACCCCCTAAAATTTTAAACAAATAATGTGAGAAATGAAATTACCTATTGTGTTTTAAGGAAACATGAGTAAACACTTGATAAATTGCATTCATACTTTAATGAATAAAAATATACTTCTACATAATTATACAGGATAAGTGTTTCTATTATAATAAGGAATTCTTGGCAAATAATAATAAAAGATCACCTTCAAGCAAGATCAAGCAGAGAAAGGCAACCACCAAATTCTTAAGTTCCATGGCCAGCATCTAGAACTCCTAGAGACATCATTAGTCTCTATCACGCTTGGGTAGCCCCACACTCCAACTCCTATACAAGCTGCAAACATAGTTGCTCCTTTTTTTTTGCCTGTTCTATTCCTTGCCTCAACTTTTCACACCATTGATGTCTCTGGCATAAACAACATCCCAGCTCTCTATTGCAACGATTTTCCCCTCCACAGCTTAATTCAATGGAATTCTACTCACAGCCCAAGATTTCCCCACGGAATCTAACTCTGCCTTCCGCAGGTTGTCTCAGTAACTTTTTAGGACCTTGGTTCTAACCTCCACGATATTCTTATTCTCTCTTTCATTTTGCAGGCCTGGAAAACCAGCAGTACATAGAGAGCACTGCCTGCTACTAGCTACTGATCTATTCTGAGTGCCATCTGCCACAGCCAGAGTGGTAGCTGTGTACTTTGGCAACTGAACTCCCTGCAGTGGATGTTTTGATCAAGGAAACCCTTTACCACAATACCCAATTCATGCTCTCATTTCTATTGAACTTGCAATTTTACAACTTGGAACCCCTGATGAGATGCCTTCAGGACACTTTTACTGTTTTCCAAGTGCATAATAGCAGGTTTCTCTGGTGGCATCAATCTCCTTAACAATTACAGCTTCCATTTCCAAGCAGACTTGACTGCAACTTTAAATTCGCTCATAAAATTTTACTCATGAAAATACATGTTTATATTCTCACTAGCTCTGATTACGTCTCACTGTCTTTGTGTCTGTCTTCTTGTCTCAGACTCTCTCTCTCTCTCTCTCTCTCTCTCTCTCTCTCTCTCTCTCTCTCTCTCTCTCTCTCTCTCTCTCTCTCTCTCTCTCTCTCACCAAGATGCATCATAGATTTTGTACTCTCTTGACATAATAGACTATTTAATCCATTACTTTTAAATTTGGCCTCACTATTTTTCAGAAAATGGTTAGAAAGCAGCCAGATTTGGGGTATACATAATATAAAAGACATCTAGTCCAGCACCTGGTAGTCTTTGTTTACCTCAGAAACCTCACAAGCATGGACTTCAGCTTCTCTACTGGCAGAACAGTCCTATTGGAGAATATGATATTTGCACACTCTTTCCAGAATTGCTTGGCATATATTATTCAAAGGTTCTCTACTCTTCAGCTCTAAGTTCTATGTCTGTCCCACAAACCAATTCCAAATGCCCACATGCCATGTGATCAGTTTTATCACATCGTCTGCCAATAAATAGGGACCATTTTCTGTATCACTTGCTTTTCTCAATGCTGCATCATAATACTTGACAAAAGTAATGTAAGGGAAAAAAAGAACTTATTCCAGCTCACATTTTCAAGGCAGAGCCCATCATGAACTAAAAATTATGGTAGTAGAAACATGGGGCAATGGTCTCAGTGTGTTAACATTCAGTGAGCGAAACAGACGGATGCTAGTATTCAGCTCTTTCAGTCTGAGACTCCAACGAGTGGGAGGGGACCACCTCTATCCAGCATGGCTCTTTGCACCTCAGTGAATATTTTCTGGAAGTGCTGCAAAGTTATTCTCAGAGGAAGGACTCCCGTGTCAAGTAGAGTTGACAATGAAAAGCCATTGCAGCAGTGCAGCACGGGCTTGTGTGATTAGAGCCAAACTAAAACATAGTTTTGTAGTAAGCAAGTAGAATTACTGATTTTCTATTTACATCTACCTATGTCTAGTGAATAAACTAACACTGCTGATGGTTAGATTAGCCACTTATTTTTCCTCAAGACAAGTTATGTAGCAAATGTTATTGAAAATCATAACACGCACACACACTCACGCACGCACACACACTTTGTCTTTTCCTTAGCCAATTATCTTCGATTTCAGAACAATGTAGTTTGTTCCCGTGGAAATATTATCTGTACAATCTTATAATAATTATGAGAGTGTTTCCAGGCTAGATTATGGAATATAATATTGCCTATTTTAAAAACTAGACAAAATCCTAGGTGGGTATTGTTGAATTTAAAAGCCAGATATAATCAACACACTATTTACAAAGATTTTAAAAAGTCAAGTCTATGATATATTTTCCCCAACCATGAAGAAGTAACATGAAGAATAAAAATAACTGATGTTAAAGGAAGATCTATATGCTTGATAGAGCTCGTGGATCATAAGATGACATGTGGTTACTTGTAGAAAAATCAGTTTTGAAAATTCTTACTGAAAATATTTTAATATGTATAAGATTTAATATTAGACATAAAAAGGCATGAAGATATTTCATTTTGCCTTTTTATAGAATACAGGGCACTGGGTCCTTGACATTTTCTTGTCAATGAATATTTTTTGTCACATAAAACATTAAAAATATGAAATAAACTCTATTTATAAAATAATGGATGGGCATAGAACAGAGACACTAAGGACTGGGAATTCAATTCAAAATACTCTAAATTGCCAATAAACATGATAAAATTTTCAATCTCATTTGAAAATGGAGAAGCAGACATTAAATTATTAATTATTTTCTTTGGTTATAGACAATGATAAAAATAAGTGGCAGTATATTCAGGAAGCACACAAGTAGCACAAACATCCATACTTGGCAAAACATCCTAGAATGTCATGGAAAACATATGTTTTATATGCATTTGTACATAAGCTTATATGTATTGTGAGTTCAATTTTTTCACAGAGATACAATACAGACCCAGTTTTCCAAATTTTAGGATGTATTTTAAAGTATAATTCTATTTTTGCAATACTTTTAAACAAGAATAATGTTCCTTAGAGTATTAGTTTCAGAGAAAATAGTCTTGAAAATTATAAATAATTTTAGCTAATTGACTTTTCAAAAATCAGTCATATCTTATTTATTAAAATTTATCTGAAATAAAGAATAACAAGTCACACATTAAAGACTTAAACATTTTTCAGTGGTATTGTGCTCACTTAAATCCAGAATGATTTCATTATGTCCAAAGGATATGTCTGCAAGTATGGTTGAATGCTGATATTCCTGCTATATACAAATTTGGGGAAGACACTTTTCAGGCTATTACAAATCTGTGTTATTTTTCTTTCAAGCACAATCATTTTAAATTGCACCCTCCAATAATATGTACTCAAAGATAAATAATGCATCTCTACATTTTTATTTTTCTGAACAGGGTAGGATAATAAGTGCATCTAATCTGCTCGGAGTAACCCCTCACTACTCCAGCTTATTACCCCACTATCCAGTGGAAAGACAGGATATGAATTAAATAGCTTATTATTTGGAATGGTTTATAACTATTTGCCTCTTTAAAGGTTTGAAAGAATCCGAATTCAAAAATGTAGCTTTTATTCCCACCATTACATCTTTGCAGCAAAAATAGGTAAAATACTTTTGGGAACTTAAACATTATATGATCAAAAAGATTTGTAACTGCATCTGCTATTAACCTCAAAAAAGTGTCATGCATACTTCTTTTTTGGTTTGAACTGAAGCAATAAAAACAATCAGCAAAGCATATTTGAAAGAGTTTTTGCCTTTCTCTTCCTTGTCCCATTGCTCATAATCAGAAACATCTGTTACTTTTCTAGACAATTTGACCATGTTTTCAAAAACAATAAGAAGCCAGAAAGTATTGCACACTTAAAGATTTACTGTGGTTTAGGTCCCCTCACCCCATAACATATTTAGGATCTGATATTCTTCTAGTTAGTAAGTAGAGTCATTGATTTTCAATATAAATCCACAGTGCTGTAAATCTGCAGCATTTGACCCCATATTTTCAATGTGTGGAACATATATAGATGCATTGATTTAGATGTGAGAAAATTGGAAATGCTTTAAGGTTTTCTTTTTGTATGGTATAATTGAAGGGTAGAAATGCATTTTTTCAAAGATGTATTTGTTAGACAGGTGTTTTTGTTGTGGTCTTATTTTTTTAATATGATAACAGAACATCTGCAATAAAAAAGTAATTCAATGTTTTAACAAGAATGTCAAATTGCAGTTATCAGTCCTGTGGGAATCAATATGAACTAAATTTGAAAGTGATGTTTTTAATTTTTGAGTGATCTTCTGGAAAAGATCTTTGATGCTGGATTTAAGAGAGTTTTCATAGTTCATGGCCAATATAGAATAAAGGTAATGATAAACATGCATTGGTATGTTATGGGCTGAAAACTGGGAACAGCAATTTTCTCACAATGATGACATGAGAGGAATCATGATGCTTGTATAAGATATACCATCTTTAACCATATGGTGAATAAAATTAGAAATCAAAGAGAGAAATTATACTGGTTAAAGACCCTAAATTTGAGGACTAAAACTAGTCAGGGATTTTCTGTTTCAATGATAGAATTTTTTGACTCACGATAAATGTGCAATATTTTCTTCAGAATGATTTTAATTCTTAAAAGCCTTTGGACTAATACACAGACTCACACATACAGAGGACTGAGCTGAGTTTCTCAGTGCTACCAAACATTGTAGAACTTGCATGATGCATGATGTCCAAATCCTTCTTCTTTGATTTATATTTTTTACACTCCAAATTTTATTCACCCCACCACTGACCCCTGACCCTTCCACAACCCATACCTCCTCCTCACTAACCTGTCTCCACGAGGATGTCCCCGCCCCCTCACCCCACCTGACATCTAAACTCCCTGGGGCCTCCAGTCTCATGAGGGTTATGTGCATCATCTCTGAATGAACACAGACCCTGCAGTCTTCTGCTATATATGTGTTGGGGGGAGGTGAGCTCATATCAGCGGGGGCATGCTGCCTGTTTGGTGGTTCAATGTTTGACAGATCTCAGAGACCCAGATTAATTGAGACTACTAGTCCTCCTACAAGGTTGCCCACCACCTCAGCTTCTTTCAGCCTTTCCCTAATTCAACCACAGGGTTCAGCAGCTTCTGTCCATTGGTAGGATGCAAATATATGCATCTGACTCTTTCAGCTGCTTTCCGGAGTGCGGTCATGCTAGGTTCATTTTTGTGAGCACTCCATAGCCTCAGAGATAGTGTCAGGCCTTGGAACCTCCCCTTGAGCTGGATCCCACAATGGGCCTGTCACTGGACCTTCTTTTCCTCAGGCTCCTCTCCATTTCCATCCCTGTAGTCCTTCAGACAGGAGCAATTATGGGCCAGAGTTTTGACTATGGGATGCCCCCCCCTCATTTGATGCCCTGTCCTCCTGCTGGAGGTGGGCTCTATAAGTTCCTTCTCCCTACTGTCTGGAATTTTATCTAAGGTCTCTCCCTTTGAGTCCTGAGAGTATCTCACCTCCCAAGTCTCTGGTGCATTCTGGAGGGTCCCCCCAACTTCCTATCTCCCAAGATTGCCTATTTCCATTCTTACTGCTGGCCCTCTGGGCTTTAATCATTGTCCCTCACCCAATACCAGATCAGGGTCACCTCTTCCTCCCTACCCCCCATCCATTTTCCCTCCCAAGTTCCTCCTTCCCTCCCCACTTGTGATTGCTTTCTTCTCCCTCCCAAGTGGGACTGAAGCATCCTCATTTGGGCACTTCAGCTTGTTGACCTTTTTTTATTTTTTTTTATTTTTTTATTTTCTAAGTTTTTTTTATTTACATTTCAAATCATTTCCCCTTTCCGGTTTCCTCCCTCCCCGAAAGTCCCATAAGCCCCCTTCCCTCCCTCTTTTCTCCATTCAACCCCCTCTCGTTACTCTGTCCTGGCGTTCCCCTACATCCAGTCTTTCCAGGACCAGGGGTCTCTCCTTCCATCTTCTTAGAAATCTATTGATATGCGAATTGTGTCTAGCGTATTCCGAGATTCTGGGTTAATATCCCCTTATCAGTGACTGCATACCATGTGTGTTCTTTTGTGATTGGGTTACCTCACTAAGGATGATATTTTCAAGTTCTGACCATTTGCCTAGGAATTTCGTGAATTCATTGTTTTTAATTGCAGAGTAGTATTCCATTGTGTAGATATACCACATCTTCTGAATCCATTCCTCCGTTGAGGGACATCTGGGTTCTTTCCAGCTTCTGGCTATTATAAATAAGGCTGCTATGAACATAGTGGAGCATGTGTCCTTATTGCATGCAGGTAAAGCCTCTGGGTATATGCCCAGGAGTGGTATAGCTGGATCCTCCGGGAGTGTCATGCCCAGTTTTCTGAGGAACCGCCAGACTGTTTTCCAGAGTGGTTGTACCAGCTTGCAATTCCACCAGTAGTGGAGGAGTGTTCCTCTTTCTCCACATCCTCGCCAACAACTGCTGTCTCCTGTGTTTTTGATCTTAGCCATTCTGACTGGTGTGAGATGGAATCTCAGGGTTGTTTTGATTTGCATTTCCCTAATGACTAAGGATGATGAACTTCTCTTTAAGTGCTTCTTAGCCATTAGATATTCTTCAGGTGAGAACTCATTGTTTAGCTCTGTACCCCATTTTTAATAGGGTTACTTGCCTCTCTGGAGTTTAACTTCTTGAGTTCTTTTTATATATTGGATATTAGCCCTCTGTCGGATGTAGGGTTGGTAAAGATCATTTCCCAGTTAGTTGGTTGCCGCTTTGTCTTTTTGACAGTGTCTTTTGCCTTGCAAAAACTTTGTAATTTAATGAGGTCCCATTTGTCTATTCTTGATCTTAGAGCATAAGCTGTTGGAGTTCTGTTCAGGAAATTCTCCCCTGTGCCCATATGTTCAAGGCTCTTCCCTAGTTTCCTTTCTATTAGTTTTAGTGTGCCTGGTTTTATGTGGAGGTCCTTGATCCACTTGGAATTGAGCTTAGTGCAAGGAGATAAGAATGGGTCAATTTGCATTCTTCTGCATGTTGACCTCCAGTTGAGCCAGCACCATTTGTTGAAAAGGCTATCTTTTTTCCACTGGATGGTTTTAGCTCCTTTGTCAAAGATCAAGTGACCATAGGAGTGTGGATTCATTTCTGGGTCTTCAATTCTGTTCCATTGATCTACAGGCCTGTCACTGTACCAATACCATGCGGTTTTTAACACTATTGCTCTGTAGTACAGCTTGAGGTCTGGGATACTGATTCCCTCAGAGGTTCTTTTACTCTTGAGAATAGTTTTAGCTATTCTGGGTTTTCTGTTATTCCAGATGAATTCTTGAATTGCTCTTTCTAACTCTATGAAGAATTGAGTTGGGATTTTGATGGGAATTGCATTGAATCTGTATATTACTTTTGGTAAGATGCTCATTTTTACTATATTAATCCTGCCAATCCATGAGCATGGCAGATTTTTCCATCGTCTGAGGTCTTCTTCAATTTCTTTCTTCAGAGACTTGAAGTTCTTGTCATATAAATTTTTCACTTGTTTGGTTAGAGTCACGCCAAGATACTCTATATGGTTTGTGGCTATCGTGAAGGGTATCATTTCTCTTACTTCTTTCTCAGCCTGCTTATCCTTTGAGTATAGGAAGGCTACTGACTTGCTTGAGTTGATTTTATATCCGGCCACTTTGCTGAAGTCGTTTATCAGCTGTAGGAGTTCTCTGGCGGAGTTCTTTGGGTCGCTTAAGTATACTATCATATCGTCTGCAAATAGTGATAGTTTGACTTCTTCCTTTCCAATTTGTATCCCTTTGACCTCTTTTTGTTGTCTAATTGCTCTAGCTAGAACTTCAAGTACTATATTGAAAAGATATGGAGAGAGAAGGCAGCCTGGTCTAGTCCCTGATTTTAGTGGGATTGCTTCAAGTTTCTCTCCATTTAGATTGATGCTGGCTACAGGTTTGCTGGAAATTTCTTTTACTGTGTTTAGATATGGGCCTCGAATTTCTGATCTTTCCAAGACCTTTAGCATGGAAGAATGCTGAATTTTGTCAAAAAATATGGAACGCTTCACTAATTTGCGTGTCATCCTTGCACAGGGGCCATGCTAATCTTCTCTCTATCGTTCCAATTTTAGTATATGTTCTGCCGAAGCGAGCACTTGTTGACCTTTTTTATTTCTGTGGACTATGTCATGGGTATTCTGTATTCTTTTTTTTTTTTTTGGCTAGTATCCACTTATTAGTGAGTACATATCATGCATGTCCTTTTGGGTCTTTGTTACCTCACTCAGGATGATATTTTCTAGTTCCATCCATTTGCCTGCAAAACTCAGGATGTCCTAGTTCTTAATAGTTAAATAGCATTCCATTATGTAAATGAACCACATTTTCTGTATCCATTCTTCTGTGGAGGGACATCTGGGTTGTTTCCAGCTTATGGCTATCACTAATAAGGACGCTATGAATATGTTGTCACCTGAGGTTTTGATCGTAACCATTCTGATTGGTTTAAGGTGGACTCTCAGGGTCGTTTTGATTTGCATTTCTTTGATCACTAAGGATTTTGAACATTTCTTTAGGCATTTCTCAGCCATTCAAGACTCCTCTGTTGTGAACTCTCAGTTTAGTTCTATACCCCATTTTTTTTATTGGGTTGGTTTTTTTGGTGATTGGCTTCTTGAGTTCTTTATATATTTTGGATAATAGCCCTCTATTGGATGTGAGGTTAGCGAAGAATTTTTTTACCAATCTGTTGATTGCCGATTTGTCTTATTGACTTTTTTGCCTTTTTTTTTTCCTTACAGAAGCTTTCCAGTTTCATGAGGTCCCATTTATCAATTCTTCATCTTAGAGCATGAGTCACTGGAGTTCTGTTTAGGAAATTTCCCCTTGTGCCAATGATTTCAAGGCTCTTTCCCAATTTATCTTCTATTAGATTCAGTGTATCTGGTTTTATGTTGAGGTCCTTGATCCACCTGGACTTGAGTTTTGTACAAGGTGACAAATCTGGGTCTATTTTCATTTTTCTACATATAGACCAGCACCATTTAAAGAAGATGCTTTCTTTTCTTCATTGTGTATTTTTGTGTCTTTATCAAAGATCAAGTGTCTGTAAGTGTGTGGTTTTATTTCTGGGTCTTCAATTCTATTCCATTGATCATCATGTCTGTTTCTGCACCAATACCATGCAGTTTTCATCACTATTACCCTGTAGTAAAGCTTGAGGTCAGGGATGGTGATTCCTACAGCTGTTCTTTTATTGTTAAAATTGTTTTCTCTATTCTGGGTTTTTTGCCTTTCCAGATGAATTTGAGAACTGCTCTTTCTATGTCTTTGAAGAATTGTGTTGGGATTTTGATAGGGATTGCACTGAATCTGTAGATAGCCTTTGGTAGGATGGCCACTTTTACTATATTAATTCTGCCAATCCATGAACATGAGCGATCTCTCCATTTACTGAGATCTTCTTTGAATTCTTTCTTGAGAATTGAAGTTATTGTCATACAGGTCTTTCACTTGTTTGATTAGAGTTACCCCAAGATATTTTATATAATTTGTGGCTATTGAGAATGGAGTTATTTTCCTAATTTCTTTCTCAGCCTGTTTATCATTTTTACAAAGGAAGGCTACTGATTTATTTGAATTAATTTTATATCCTATCACTTTGCTGAAGTTGTTTAGCAGCTGGAGAAGTTCTCTGGTAGAATTTTTGGGGTCACTTATGTATACTATCTTATCATCTGCAAATAGTGATACCTTTATTTCTTCTTTGTCAATTTGCATTCCCTTGATGTTATTCTGTTGTTTTTTGTTCTAGATAGCACTTTGAGTACTATATTGAATAAATATAGGGAGTGTGTGCATCCTTGTCTTGTCCCCGGTTTTGGTGGTATTGCTTCAAGTATTCTCCATTTAATTTCATATTGGCTGTTGGTTTGCAGTAAATTGCTTTTATTATGTTGAGGTATGGGCCTTGAATTCCTGATCTCTCCAATACTTTTAAAATGAAGGGGTGTTGTATTTTGTCAAATACTTTTCTACATCTAAGGAGATAATCATGTGATTTTTTTCCCTTTGAGTTTGTTTATATAGTGGATTACATTATTGGATTTTCATATAATGAACCAACCCTGCATCCCTGGGATGAAGCCTACTTGATCATGTTGAACAATGGTTTTGATGTTTTCTTGGATTCGGTTTGCAAGAATTTTATTGAGTATTTTTGCATAGTCATAAGTGAGTTTGGTCTGAAATTCTCTTCTTTGGTTGGGTCCTTGTGTGATTTAGGTATCAGAATAGTTGTAGCTTCATAGAACGAGTTAGGTAGTGTTCCTTCTGTTTTTATTTTATGGAATAGTTTGAGGAATATTGGTATCAGGTCTTCTTTGAAGGTCTGGGGCTTTTTGAGGGGGGAGGTTTGGGAGATTTTTAATGAATTCTATTTCCTTGTGCAATATGGGCTGTTTAGATAGTTTACCTGCTCTTGATTTAACTTTGGGATGTGGAATCTGTCCAGAAAACCATCCATTAGATCTAGATTTTCCAGTTTTGTTAAGTATAGGCTTTTATAGTAGGATCTGATGATTTTTTGAATTTCTTCCATTTCTGTTGTTATGTCTCCCTTTTCATTTCTGATTTTGTTAAATTTGTATACTACCGCTGTGCCCTTTAGTTAGTTTTGCTAGGAGCTTACGTATCTTGTTGATTCTCTCAAAGAATCATCTTTTGGTTTAGTTGATTCTTTGCATTGTTCTCTTTGTTGCTTTTTGGTTGATTTTGACCCTGAGTTTGACTATTTCCTGTCTTCTACTCCTCTTGGGTGAGTTTTCTTCTTTTTGTTCTAGAGCTCTCAGGTGTGCTGTTAAGTTGTTACCGTAAGATCTCTCCAGTTTCTTTACCAGGGCAATTAGTGGTATGAATTTTCCTCTTAGCACTGCTTTCATTGTGTCCCATAATTTGGGGTATGATATACCAGAATTTTCATTAAATTCCAGGAAGTCTTTAATTTCTTTCTTTATTTCTTCCCTGACCACGTTATCATTGAGTAGAAAGTTGTTCCATTTCCACCTGTATGGGGGCTTTCTGTTGTTTTTGCTGTTATTGAAGACCAGCCTTATGCCATGGTGTTCTGATAGGTTGTATGGAATTATTTCAAACTTCTTGTATTAGTTGAGGGTTGTTTTGTGACAAATTATATGGTCGATTTTGGAGAAGGTACCATGAGGTTCTGAGAAGGTGTGTTCTTTTGTTTTAGGGTTAAATGTTCTGTAGATATCTATTAAATCCATTTGTTTCACAACCTCTCTTAGTTTCACTGTGTCTCTCTTTAGTTTCTGTTTCAATGACCAGTTCATTGGTGAGAGTGAGTTGTTCAAGATTCCCACTATTATTGTGTGGGGTCCAATGTGTGTTTCGAGCTTTAGTAAAGTTTGTGGGTGCTCTTGTATTTGGGGCATAGATGTCCAGAATTGAGGGTTTCTCTTGGTGGATATTCCCCTCAATGAATATGAAGTGTCCTTCCTCATCACACTTGATAACTTTTGTTTGAAAGTCTGTTTAATTGGATGGCAATTCCAGCTTGTTTCCTGGGACCATTTGCTTGGAAGAACATTTTCCAACCCTTTACTCTGAGAGAGTGTCTGTCTTTGTTATTGAGGTGTGTTTCTCGTATGCATCAAAATGCTGGATCGTGTTTGTGTATCCAGTCTGTTAGCTTGTGTCTTTATAGGTAAGTTTAGTCCATTAATATTGAGAGATATTAAAGAGAGATGACTGTTGGTTCCTGATATGCTTGGTTTTGTTAGTGTTTTCATGTACCTGTGGTTCTCTCCTTTTGACTTTGTTGTGAGATGCTTAATATCTTGTCCTTTATTTGGTGCAAGTACCTTTCTTGTGTTGGAGTTTTCCTTCTAGGATGCTTTTTAGGGCTGGATTGGTAGATAGATACTGTTTGAATTTGGTTTTGTCCTGGAATTTTTTGGTTTCTCCATCTATGTTGATTGAGAGTTTTGATAGGTATAGTAGCCTGGCCTGGCATTTGTGTTCTCTTAGAGTCTGCATGACCTCTGACCAGGCTCTTCTGGCTTTCATAGACTCTATTGCAAAGTCTGATGTAATTCTGATAGGTCTACCTTTGTGTGTTACTTGGCTTTTTTACCTTGTAGCTTTTAATATTCTTTGTTCTATGCATTTACTGTCTTGATTATGATGTGATGAGAGGATTTTCTTTTCTGGTCCTATTTATTTGGTGTTCTATAAGTTTCTTGTACCATTATGGCCATCTCTTTCTTTAGGTTGGGGAAGTAGTCTTCTATGATTTTGTTGAAGATATATTTAGGTCCTTTGAGCTGGGAATCCTCATTCTCCTCTATTCCGATTATTCTTAGATTTGATCTTTTCATTGTGTCCTGAATTTCCTGGATGCTTTGGGTTAGGAGTTTTTTATGTTTTGAATTTTCTTTGACAGTTGTGTCCATCTCTTCTATTTTTTCTTCTACACTTGAGATTCTCTCTTCTATCTCTTATATTTTGTTGATGATACTTACATCTGTAATTCGTGGCCTCTTTCATATGTTTTCCATTTCCAGGTTTGCCTCCATTTGTGTTTTCTTTATTGTTTCTACCTCCACTTTTAGGTCTTAGACCACTTTACTCAATTCCTTCACCCATTTATCTGTGTTTTCCTGTATTTCTTTCAGTGAGTTATAGATATCCTCCTTAAAGGACTCTATTATCCTCATGAGATAGAATTTTAGGACAAAGTCCTGATTTTCAGATGTGTTGGTATATTCAGGGCTTGCTCTGGTGAGAGAAATTTGTTCTGAATATGCCCACATATATTGGCTTCTGTTGCTTATGGTCTTAAGCTTACCTCTTGCCATCTAGATATCCCTGTGTTTGTTGGTCTGGGTGACTCTGTCTGAAGTCTACCTCTTTTGTCCCTGGGTTGCCTCAGGTCTCCTTGTAGGCCTGTGGCCCTGGCTAAAGCAGACCACCTGTGGGGCCTTCCAACTGGGGGCTCTTCGCAGGGGCAGAGAAACTACTGATTTGTTGCTTTGAGTACAGTGGTTCTCCTGGAAAGTGACATTAAATAATAATCTGTGAGTCCACTCTAGTGGTTATTTCTGTTATTTCTAAATGAATCTTCAATGCTAGTACTGTGTATAATGTAATCCACCCAAATAGTTATTGTGATTGGACACAATATTCTTTACTGTGGGATCTGTAGTAAAATATACTGGAAGGGTGGCTACAAAATCACAGCCCACAGAATCAACTGACTGGGACTCATGGGGTGATGTAAAGAAAAGCAAGCCTGTAGGAATCATGCATGTTAAAGCTGTGTAGCTTGGTGTTCGTGTAGGGATCATAACAGTGGAATTGGGTGTTTCACTGCCTCATTTGTCGATTATTGTGACATTTTTCTTCCTATTGGTTGACCTTGTCCAGCCTTGATGTAATGGTATCTGCATGTTCTTAATGTAGTTTGCTTCAACTTGTTTGGTTGATGTGTCTGGGAGACCTGCATTTTTATTTTTTTTCCTAAGGGGAGGCATATGGTGGAAAGTGGATCTGGGAGACAGTGAAGGTAGGGGTAGAAACTAAGGAGAGGAAAGGAAGGGCAAGCTGTGGTTAGGATGTAATATATGAGAGAAGAATTTAAAAAATGAAAGTGTTTATTTTCTACTAAAATTCACTTGCTCTGATTTCTTCTTCCTTGCCCTCCTGTAAACATAATCACTGACCTTGAATGAATTATGGAGCATAAATTTTTAAGTTGACTGTTTTTGATTTATAGGCAGGGCTCCTCAGAACAGTGAGGAAAATGACTCTTGCTATTTTTGATTATTTCTTCATCATTCATATTTTATATTCTGCATTTATCCTGAGGCTGTTTTTAATGATACATTTTTATAAACTGAAAAAAATGAACAAAAATTTAGAATTTATGAGATATAATTTCAGTTCCTGCTATGCTATTTCTCCTCTTGTAATCAAAATAACAATACTTATCAAAACAAACACAGTATTTAAATCATGACAATTATTGTCATAATTTTCTAAAGCTTTGGAAACCCAGCTGGAAATTATTATTGTTCAATAATTCTATTTCTGGTGGAAATTTTTTTCATAGGATTGGAGAAAGGGAGTCAGTACAGTTTCCAAGTGTCAGCCATGACTGTCAATGGCACTGGGCCACCTTCCAACTGGTACACAGCGGAGACCCCAGAGAACGACTTAGATGGTAAGACCTCAGTTTTCTATATCTTAGTAACCTCAGTTTCATTGGTCGTCTAAGAAATTTAATGAACTTCATTTCTAAAAAATTTGTTTTACCTCTATCTTCAGATACACAACTATAAAAACTACCATTCCTGAACATTCCACAATAATGCTTAAAAAAATAGTCTAGTGGCACTGACTCTACATTCATTATGGTTCTCATCATAAGTTGCATTTTTGCATAATTAGAATTATTTACTTGCTTCTACTTGCATTTATATTTGACATTATTTGATGTGTGCTTGTAAGTTAATATATTAAGATTTATATAAAATTTGTGTAACAATAAATTAAATACAAGCAGAAATCCTAAAAAATCACCAGGTAAGAAATTGTTCTTACTGTAAAAGCATCATAGCTGAATAAAAAACTTAAGAAAACTGAGTAAAATGAATGATAAATAAAGTTCTAGTCATAAAATACATAGATACCACACATAATGTAAATTAAAATAAAAAGTAAATAAGTAATGAAAATAGGAGGGAAGGAGTGTAAATTCTGTATACTTAAGGTTAGGCATTCAAAACTAAGACCAAGCAAAACTGAAATAAACTCTAGCTATGTGTTGAAAACTTTATCAAACAGTAATGAGCCAAGAAAAATTTTTCGTTTTTAACTTTGGACATAAAATTATCTGAGGAAAAGTAAAGGATGAAAATTATGTACCTCTTTTCTTTCCTCCTTTTTTTTTTTGCTCCCTTAGAGAGTAAGAATAATCTTATTCTACTTTTTCCAATGCACTCAAATATTTTCTCCTAGGTCCTAGTTCTACTCTCTTTTCTATCTTTTCCATCTTTTTTTTTTTCTAAAATAAGCCATTGTTCTGCATATTGTCCAGATTGTATTTAATGAAAACATTTGTGATGGTCATAAAAAAATATGGGCAGATGATTTTTCCCCAATGGTGATAATCACCACAATGTAGTATACTATACCTGCTGCATAATTTCCTTTTCTCATTACCTTGACCTTGGCAGGTTAACTAATAACGAGAGTGAGTTTGAGACTAGCATAGTTGACAAATGGAGACCAGCAAGAGCCTAGTACTTAAAGGAGAATGGGTTTGTTCTCTCTTATAGCTTTAAGCACTTATAGAAATATTGCAACAGCAGTCAGACAGCAGAACACAAGCATGATGAAGACTCATGTCCCACCCTTGTGATTCAATTCCTCCTACAAGGCTCTAAGAAATAAAACTTCTACCATCTCACCAAACAGCTGAGAATCAAACATGTACATGCACACATGCACACACACATACACACACACCAGTGCTTCTGCACACACTCAAAGAGCTTCTGCTGCCATTACAACTATAGACCAAAATATCCATTGAAAGAATAGTTTGCATAAACATGCTCCATAACAAGCTCCTAACCCTAACCCTAACCCTAACCCTAACCCTAACCCTGGTTTTTGTTTTTTGTTTTTTGTTTTTTGTTTTCACGAGGACCAGTTCCATTCCTGTCCTCGCGGCTGCTATGAGGATCAAGTAATGTAGAAGAAAAGCTTAACTTTTTTTCTTCTTGTTCATAGTGTAACAGAGACCTAAAAGTCCACACTGTAGATAATCATTAGTAAAGAGTAAATCAGGTTGAATTTCATAGTATCCCAAAAGCCAACACTCATAAATGTATAAATGAGGACTGAGAATTTTACATTGAAACTGAGATTTGAAGTATGTAATCTTGATGACTGATTATAAATACATTCTTTGACAGGCTAACTCAGGAAGAGGGTGAGTTAGAGGCTAGCATAGTCAACAGATGGAGACCATTTAGTAAAAACATCACCAACAAAAATAAAACTAGTACTGAAACACTAATGATAATTTCCTATAAAGTGGGTATTAGTACTTGAGTATAAGGGGCAGAAAGTGAACAAATGTAGGGTTTATTAGAGCATAGGCCACATAATATTGCAGTACTGAATTTAAACAAAAATTAAGACTGAGACACATTATTAAGTTTGTACACAAGTTGACAACACTAAATTTTGTCCGGATTTTGAATATTTTGAAATTTTAAAATATTAACATTTTTCCTTAAATCAATCTTATTTATACTAAAATCATCATTAATTTGTAAACAAGTATTGTAATTATAGTTGCATTTTGAAAAGATTGTACTGAAGTACTAAAACGTACTTGCTGAACACTAACATAGATTAGGTCAACACTAGAAGTTTGCACATAAATAACTATAATAAAATATTGACTAGTGCTATGTAATTGTAACAAAGTCCAATTTCACAGGATTCGTATTTCATTAATAGGTCTGGGAATAGTGTGTGTGTGTGTGTGTGTGTGTGTGTGTGTGTGTGTGTGTTAGTGTTAAAGTAGTTCTTTTTTTCTGGCAAAACAATAAAATCCGTGCTATCAAAGGAGGTCATTTTATTCAGCCAGACATGGTTAGTAATAAATACATTAAAAAAAAAAGCAGGGTGGAGAGATGGTGAACCACTAGATTGTATGCAGCTTTCACAGAGACTCTATGCCACAGCACCAACATTGGGTTACACACAGTCACCTAAATCTTCAGCTCCAGAGGCATCCAACATTTCTGACATTAATAGCACATCCATTCAGTAGCGCATAGCCACTCACATACATATTAAATAAATCGTGTAAGTTAATAAAAAATATTTCTGTTAGAAAAGAAAAAGAAAGAATTGTAGAGGAAAAATAAAGGACTACAGGACATCACTTCCTATGGGGGAAAAAGTCTCCTATTAGGTAAAATGTGGTTCATACTATAAAAAAAATGAGGGACAGTCATGTGGGTATTTCAAAGAGCAGTCTTCTGCCATGAGGGAAATCTGATGTCCCAAGACTGGAGTTCCATTTGCAAAGAGATCAGAGAAATTGAATTTATAACTATGAGTACTACCTTCTGATTCATTTCAAGAATGTTAGGTCATGAGCAGAGTTAATTTTCCTATTTTACATCAGAAATAATGTTCAAAGTTTTGTGCTGTGCTTTTATGAATCCTCTCATCGACATTCATGAAGTAAATATTCTTCATTTTAGTTCAAAGAATTATAACAACCTAAAATCACCTAAATTGATGAGGTCAGCTAGGGACCCATACCTTGCACTAATGGTCCATTTCTGTGAATCCATGCCCAGTGCTCAGTGCGAAGTTTCCACTGACCCCACAAACGTGGATGTAGGTAGAAATTTATGAGCTACTGTGATTCAAGGCAAACGACTCTAAGAAGTGAGATCATATCATTTACCCCAACCCATAGGCCATATCTCTTACTGGAAGGAGTGAAAATAAATGGAGCAGAAGTGCAAAAGGTCCTATAAAATATCCAGAATGGAAAGGCCTCTGCACTTGACTTATACGCTCTTTCCCTGACTGCGAATGAATCAAATTTCAAGTGGATCCAATGTAGAATATCACAGCTTCTTGGACGGCACACAACCTTCCCTCAATTACATGCTTTCTTTCATACTTGTGCCTTCTCCGTATAATCCCCTTCCTACCTTGGGTATAGTTATTAATCTGAATGTCATTCTCATGAGCACAGCCATATTAAAGGCTTATGCTTATTGAGTTTTCCACATTCTACCTTTAAGTTGGTCTCACTTTTCTATGCAATATTCCTCCTTACATTTGGCTTATTTCACTTCTCATGCAAGCATTAGGAAGTGTAATTAAGATTCTCTAGTGTGTTGAGTCACGGGGATCACAAACAAGAAATTAGTAAGAAAGGCTCTACTGATGCATAGAGAATCTGTGCACTGGCTGGAAACTATTTCATTAAAATGAGTAGAACCACAAATGGGTGTTTTAAGGCAAGGGTGTTTTGACAAATATGATTAAACAGAAAAGCTTTCAAATATTAATTTAAAGCATGCCTTTAGTATATTACTGCAACCATTACTGGTTCTGAAAAATTTATACTCGTCTATGTAAATGTTACTTTTTTGAAGGTTTAATTATTTTTATTTTCTGTGTTTGAGAGTTTGCCAACATGCATGGTGAATATATGTGTACCACATGCCTGGTCCCTGTGGAGGGAATCAGAGGGCATGCAGTGCCCTGGAAGGAGAGGCTCAGGTGTTTGTGGTGCAATATGGGTGCTGGAGAACAAAGCGGTGTCCTCGGCAAAATGACAAAGTTTGTTTTTGTTCTTTTTTTTTAACCACCAAGCTGTTTTTCCATCTCCATGAAAGAGTGCTTTGCAGTCCTTTACCTTAATACAGTTCAAATTTTTTCTTTGTCTTCTTCTACAACTTCATCTTGATTATTACTGAAAAAAATTCTAGTAGAAAACGGGATTCTAAAGAAACTGGTACTTCTTGATCCAATGATGTTATAAACATTGAGAGCAGATTGTTTGAAGTGTAATAGAAACTACCAGCATTTAGAAAATTTAGATCTAAAATAGTAAAGCAAACTTTACTCTCTCTATGAAAAAGTTTTTTCACTTATTTTTTATTTTCTTTTCATTCCATCATCTAAGTATAAAAGTTTAACCCTTAAAATAAATAATCGGATTAATGAATGGACCACCTGGATAGACACAATATTACATAGCATCTACTCAAACTCACCCAAACACATATATACCCACTCATGTTCACACATACATAATTTTGTAAACATTTAAGTAAAGTATACTTCATTTAAATGTTTATCTCATTTTCACTAATTCATGTAAGTGCTTAAATTATAAAATCACATGAAAATGACTTCTGCCCCAGCTTTCAGAACTGATTTTAGGAAGCTTTGAGTGGAAATTATTAGAAGGAAGAAGAAGAAGACGAAGAAGAAGAAGACGAAGAAGAAGAAGAAGACGAAGAAGAAGAAGAAGAAGAAGAAGAAGAAGAAGAAGAAGAAGAAGAAGAAGAAGAAGAAGAAGAAGAAGAAGAGGAGGAGGAGGAGGAGGAGGAGGAGGAGGAGGAGGAGGAGGAGGAGGAGGAGGAGTAAGACACTGATTTGCTTTGATCTTCCCTGAATTATGGATAAAGGAGTAACAGTCATTTTAAAAAACATGTAAAATGGATAGTTTTGTTTACTCATGAAAGAAGTGGAAAAAATCTGGGCCATTAGCACTCCTGGCATATACCTGCTATGTAACCATCTCCATTCCCAAGTCTCCTAGTGACTCCCAAAGAGATGCATTCCTGACCATGGCTCTGAGCCTTGAGTCCCTAGGCAGAGGCAGTGACATTTGCAGACTTTTCAGCTGCCCCTTCTTCTTTTCTTGGATTCTGATGCTTTTCTTCCTTTCACTAGTTGGCTTAATCTGTGAAAACGAGCAGTGACTTAGATATCTGCTGTAATCCTCATGGATTGCCCTTTCAATTAGGGTGTTTTGTTAAAGTAATTATAAATCCAAACTGCACTATTGTTCAAGGTTCCCTGGAAATCATATTGCTATTTCTGGCAGCTGGGAAGTTCTGAAATATTTATTTTGTACCTCGGATTTTCAGCTTAAGAAATCCAAGAACATTAGAATTCAACAAAGTTCTTATGTGCATACCTTAAGTAAAAAATATGGGAGAAATTTTTTTTGATGAAATTCAGGAGATAACTTTCAGAACATTGAGTTTGGAGAGTGCCATACACCGTCAATGATGATGTAATTTATATTAATTGTTCCCAACTAAGTGGAGTTGCCTGGCCAACACAATAACAATAGTACAGAGAATCCTAAAAGTATGGCAATGATGTAGAAAACTGGGGGAGGAATCTGGGACCTACTCTAACTTTATGCTCCAAAGAAATAGGTAATTTCCCCTATAATCATGAAGATATACTCACTGGATGTTCATTTCATTGGAGATACGATGAACCAAGGCAATTCAGTGCTTTGGAACAAGAATAATATGTGACAATATCTGAGGGCATGTGTTACAAGAAATATGAAGAAAGAAACTGCCAACTCTCTGCACTCCAGCTGTTTTCTGTCTGCCAACTCTCCAGCAGGTTGGACTGCAGGCTTCCTGTGCTCCTGCTACTCTCAACTCTCTAGCTAGCCCCCTCAGTGACCTTCTACCCTGTGGTCAGCTGTCACAACATCCATCAACCGTGTAGAAACAGAACTCTAGAAGCTTATAATTAACCAAGCAGAATTATGTATCAATAAATTCTCAGTTCACAAGATGCCAATACAATAATTTCAGAACCAATTGATAATGATAAAAGCTGCCCACCTAGATTAAGCAAATATCCCAAGTAGTCTATCCTTTTATATCATAACTACCTATTGCTAAGTAAAGCCATGCTGGTTTAGGTTCTTTTCCTGTTTGTCTGCTTCCATCTTGACCTCCCCTTCTCCCTGAGATTCTCTGTCTCTGCAACTTAGCTCCACCTCCCTTTTGTCTATCTGATCACAGGCCTCCTGCTGCCCTAGTATTTTAATGTGATTGGACAGGGAAAATGCTGTCACAGGCGTGGATAGAGAAGGAGCATACATTCAAGCTTAGAAAAAAAGGGACACTGAATATTAGAACTATGAGTTTATTTAAGAATAATTTTATAGGTTGGAATGATGGCTCAGTAGTTAAGAGCATTGTCTGCTCTCCTAGAGATCCTGAGTTCAATTCCCAGCAACCACATAGTGGCTCAAAACCATCTATACTGGGATCTGATACTCTGTTCTGGCATGCAGGTATACATGCAGAGAGCATCTACATATGCATAAAATAAATATTTTTAAAAGAAGAATAATCCGTTAAAAATAGCCCTTAGAAGAATTACTAAATAGGAAAATGTGATTCTTACTAAACTGAAAAATTTGGAGAAAACAAAGAACAGTAGAGAATGTATAAGTTATGATATGCTATAGAAAACTCATTCCCCAAAAGTCTGAGCAGCAATCCTCTGAAAACCTGTACATTTTATGTCAGAAGATACTTTGTAAGTATGTATCATTGACAAAATCAAATATACACATAGCAAATAAGGATACCTACATATCATAAGGAAAACTATCTTTCTGTTTTATATTAGCTTGTGTTAGCAATCTTATTTGAGGTCAGATTGTATGAAGACAATGAATGTTAAGCCTGAAAGAAGAAAAAATCAAAGAAAAGAAAAACAGAATATTTATTACTTTCCCCAGTTTTTGTGTGCTAATCCCTGACACGGAGCAACTTAATGAGGATGAGTGTTTCTGGGCTGACAGTTTTAGCATATACAGTACTAAAGAATTTCCTGCCTTCTACTTCTCTTGGGTGTATTTGTTTCTTTTAGTTCTAGAGTCTTCAGCTGTGCTGTTAAGCTGTTAGTGTATGCTCTTCCCAGTTACTTTTTGGAGGCACTCAGAGCTATGAATTTTCCTCTTAGCACTGCTTTTATTGTGTCCCATAAGTTTGGTTATGTTGTGTCTTCATTTTCATTAAATTCTAAAAAGTATTTAATTTCTTTATTTCTTCCTTGATCAAGTTATCGTTGAGTAGAATCTTGTTCAGTTTCTGTTTGTATGTGGACTTTCTGTTGTTTTTGTTGTTATTGAAGACCAGCCTTAGTCTGTGGTGATCTAATAGGGTGCAAGGAATGAGGTCTGTTTTGTGACCAAGTATATGGTCAATTTTGAAGAAGGTACCATGAGGTGCTGAGAAGGTATATTCTTTTGTTTTAGGATAAAACGTTCTATAGATATCTGTTAAATCCATTTGGTTCATAACTTCTGTTAGTTTCACTGTTTCTCTGTTTAGTGTTTCCCTGATCTGTTCATTGATGAGAGTGGGGCATTGAGGTCTCCCACTATTATTGTGTGGGGTGCAATGTGTGCTTCGACCTTTAGTAAAGTTTCTTTTATGAATGTGAGTGTCCTTGTATTTGGAGTATATATATTCAGAATTGAGGGTTAATTTTGTTATATTTTTCATTTGATGAATATGAAGTGTCTTTCATTATCTTTTTTCATTACTTTAAATTCAAAGTTGATTTTATTTGATATTAGAATGGCTATACCAGTTTGTTTCTTGGGATCATTTGCTTAGAAATTTGTTTTCAAGTCTTTTACTCTGAGGTAGTGTCTGTCTTTGTGCCTGAGATGAGTTTCCTGCATGCAGCAAAAGGTTGTTTCCTGCTTATGTATCCAGTCTTTTAGTCTAAGTCTTTTTATTAGAGAATTGAGTCCATTTATATTAAGGAGAAGTGATTGTAGCTTCTTGTTATTTTTGTTATTAGAGGTAGAGTTATGTTTGTGTGGCTCTCTTCTTTTTGGTTTGCTAAAAGAAGATTAATTTCTTGCTTTATCTACTGTGTAGTTTCCCTCCATTTGTTGTTGTTTTCCATTCATTATCCTTTGAAAGTCTGGATTTGTGGAAAGATATTGTGTAATTTTTTTTGTCATGTAATACCTCGGTTTCTGCATCTATGGTAATTGAGAATTTTTCTAGGTATAGTAGCCTGGGTTAACTTTTTTGTTCCCTTAGGGTCTGTATGACATCTGCCCAGGATCTTCTGGCTTTGATAATCTCTGGTGAGAAGTCTGGTATAAATCTGATAGGTCTGCCTTTATATGTTACTTGACCTTTTTCCCTTACTGCTTTTAATATTCTTTCTTTGTTTAGTGAATTTGGTGTTTTAATTATTATGTGATGGGAGGAATTTCTTTTCTGGTCTAATCTATTTGGAATTCTGTAGACTTCTTATATGTTCATGGGCATCTCTTTCTTTAGGTTAGGGAAGTTTTCTTCTATATTTTTGTTGAAGACATTTACTGGCCCTCTAAGTTAGAAACCTTCACTTTCTTCTATACCTATAATCCTTTCTCATTGGGTCCTGGATTTCCGGGATGATTTGGGTTACAAGTTTTTTGCATTTTTCATTTTCTTTGGCTGTTGTGTCAGTTCTTTCTATGATATTTTCTGCATCTGAGATTCTCTCTTCTATCTCTTGTATTCTGTTGTTGATGCTTGGATTCATGACTTTTGACTTCTTTCCTCAGTTTTCTATATACAGATTTGTTTCCCTTTGTGATTTCTTTATTGTTTCTACCTCCATTTTTAGATCCTGGATGTTTTTGGTCAATTCATTCACTTGTTTGGTTGTGCTTTCCTGTAATTCTTTAAGGGCTTCTACCTGTTTATCTGTGTTCTCTTGTATTTCTTTAAAGGAGTTATTTATGTCCTACTTGAAGCCCTCTATCAACATCATGAGCTGTGATTTTAAATCCAAATCTTGCTTTTCCAGTGTGTTGGGGTACCAGGACTTGCTATTGGTAAAGAATTGGGTTCAGATGATGCCATGTTGCCTTGATTTCTATTGGTCATGTTCCTAAGTTTGCCTTTTATATCTGGTTATCTCTGGTGTTAGTTGGTCCTGCTGTCTCTGGCTGGCACTTGTCCCTCCTGTGGGCCTGCAAGCGTATCTCAGCACCTATAAGTGACCTGCTCTCCCCTGGCAGGGAGTGCTGTGGTGCTGCCCAGATCCTGGGTTCAGGTGGAGCCTGGACAGACCGTATCCAGCTGCTCTTCCACTCCTGTGTTCCCTGCACTCCTGGCAATACCTGCCTGCTCAGTCGCTGGAGAGAAGATGGAGGCCTCACCTCTGAAGCTGGAAGTAAATCACTCCCTGCAGAGCAGTTCTCCCTTAGCAGGATCTGTGCACAGAAAGCTGTGGTGCTGTCCAGGTCCTGGGTGCAGGTGGAGCCTGGACAGACCCTGTCCCAGATCTTCTGCCACTACTGTGTTCTCTGCACTCCTGGCTATACTGGCCTGCTCAGTCGCTTTAGAAAAGGTCTAATATTTTCTTTATAATGTTAATACTTAATAATATTCTTTAAACCAAATTTTATTTTTTTCCAAATGCCAAAATTGTATTTACTTGGTGGTTTATTTTAACTAAAGCTTGTGTCATAACAATGTAAATGCATATAAGTTAACAATTATAAGTTATTGAAAGGAGTGGGGTTTGCATTCATAGCAAAAGCATATATTCTTCTGGGAAATTACCTTGGTTCTTGTGGTACTTGATGGGTGAAGAAAAAATACAAGTGCTGTGTCAAGAAATGGAAGTTTTCTCATGGACTTTGGTAGGAGCCATTTGGTAGAATCCTTGACAAGTAGGTTTAACAAAACTCAGACCTCAGTTGTGGTTATAACAGAATTTAAGATCCAAGATTCTTACTATAATTTAAGTGGAGCTCATTTTTACAAGGAATGGATTAGGCAAAGCCAAAATTAATTTTTCTAACAAATTTAAAGTCAACTTCAAGTGGCTGTTCAAAATCTCAGACCAACAGTCAGTAAATGAAAGCAGAGAGTATTTTGGATTGGAAAACTATCTAAAATATTGAGTACTTGAATCCTGTTTGTAGCCACCACAATCTTTTTCATTTGTTCATAAAATGTTTGATTCTTCATGACTTGATTTGGTGAAATGATTAATTATTCTTTAACAAAAACAAACACATACATATACACAAACCCCCAAACAAACAAACAAACAAACAAAAATCCTAAGCAACAATATAGCAAAACAAAGCAAAGAAAAACACCATAATTGTTAGTCGTTAAGTTTGAACTGTGCTCAAATTATTGTGTAATCAGGGGAGACTAATTTAACTTCCCGAAGACATGAGCCTAGTCAATTATAAAGAAGTTATAAGAATTGAATGCATCTCAATAGTCTTAATGAGACTAGACTATAACAATAATGAAGTATTTGGTGTGTTTTATTGTTAACATATTTGACCACAGTCTATGAGTACAGTTCTTTTTGAGAGAATAGCAACACATTCCTACTGTTTCTTATCATGAATTTATGAAGCACTTGTTTGCCTCTGATATAAATGTGGGGCTATATTGAAATTCACTGAGAGCCCATCATCTACTTTTATAATAATACTTAATATTATCTTATAACTGCACAAATAAATGAAAAGGGAAAATTGTGAAACAGTCATTGATGTTTTTAAAAAAATTCATGTTAATCAGATTATTATCATCCTCTAAAATATTTATTGGTTTTGTGAGAAACTAAGAGCAAGAATTATGCTAAATTATAAAATAGTTAAAACATTTTCTTTAAAATCTAAAAAGGCTGACAAAAACTAGTACTATTTCAGGTACCAAAAATATAGATATTTCATTAGGAAACACATAACAACCTTATAAAAATATAATATTTCATTTCTAAAAGTATTATTTTTAGAAGTAGGAAGAATACATATTTGAGAATTTTGAAAACAATACACTAATAACCATTGAAAATAATTAGAAATTTTTATAAGTAGCAGCCATCTTTTATGTAAATATAAGTTACTTTTCCCTCAAATTCCATTAATAGCATTAACTATATTAATCATTTAAAAAGGAAACAAAAATCTAAAATATGATATGAACAGTAAAAATTAACAAAATTTAACAAGATATAGATGAAGTCGGGCAGTGGTGGCGCATGCCTTTAATCCCAGCACTTGGGAGGCAGAGGCAGGCAGATTTCTGAGTTCAAGGCCAGCCTGTCTACAAAGTAAGTTCCAGGACAGCCAGGCCTACACAGAGAAAGCCTGTCTCAAAAAAAAAAGATATAGATGAATATGATCAATAAAAACATTTATTTTAATAAAAACATAAACTGAGACATCACAAATTAGAATATATACATATATACATATGTAAATATGCATAGATAGATTGATAAATAGATGATGTATATATTCATTTCTAGATGAGTATATGAGCACTATGTGAATTCTTCCCAAATCAATGATTAATTTAGTACAATTCCAGTCACAGTACATTTTGTATGAAAGAAAAAATGTAAAAGATTTCTGAGAAAGTTTCAAAAAGTATAATTAACATGTTATAAAATCTGATGAAAAATCCATAAAGTACTCTGCAGCATAGAAATACATAATTAAATCAGTGTAACATAACATAGAATGCAGAAACATTTTTCTCCATATTTGAGAAATAAAGATAAAATCCAACTAGTCCACAGTCACAGGATGCTTCACAGAGTGCTCCAGGGTCATTGCCAGTATTTCTCATAGATCAGGCAATATTTTGTGCTCTATACACTTAGCTTAGATCACAGTGTTTATGCCCTGTACTCTTGTTAGGAAACACAACTTAGCATGTTCCTACCTCACTCAATATAAAGTGTTCACTAGATCTCTCTATCCCTTTAATTCTTATTTATGCCACTCACTTCCAATTAGCTTATTGTAGTTGATTCCAGTGCTAGAATATAAAGTCAAAAGGGGTGACAAGATCATCTACTGCATAGTTCAAAAATATAAAGGCAATGGCAGTCAAGAAAACTTTTTACTATTTCTTTCTTTTAATACTTTCAGGATTGAAGATTAAAGCCTAAATTAACTGTGAGTTTACAGTTTAATGCTTCTGATTTTTAAAAATACTAATTGTACAAATGAGTTTCTGTTTGTAAAATAAACATAAGCAAAATATAGTCATTATATTCTCTGTTTGAGTCTCCATCTAGATACCTGTCTTAAGGTTTTTACTTCTGTGAACAGACTAGAAGACTGGCTTCCAGGCAGCTAGGAATATAGCTTGGATATAGCTACTAATTATTTGAACATTATCTAGACTTAGAATATTAAAGATGCGGTGTTACATCTTCAAATAACAGTTTGAAGTTACTTAAAGTAGAACACGGAAGAATTTATAATTTAGCATATGCTATTTGGTAATGATTAGATTAGTGACTCCTCACATCGCCAGTTCTTTAAATGGAATATATTTTTCAACTAGTCTTTATTCATTTTTTTTCTTGGCAATAAAATACATGTAGATTTTTCTTCAGTACCTTATTACAATAATAACTAAAATTTTCTAATACAAATTACGTGTGTTACAGTTAGTATTTTCATAAATGTCTTCTCATTTAACATTTTATACATTTTATGCAGTGATAGTTATTCAAGAAATTCAATGCTACTTATTTCAATATTTCTACTTTTCAACAATCACCTTGACTGACATAACATATTCCAAAGAAACAAATGCCAATTTTGCTACATTTGTGAGCACTAGAATTGCATCTTCAGATGTGTGTTTCTCATCTGGAATACCTATAATGCTTAGGAAATTAGCCTGAATATGATGGATTAACATGAAGACATTTGAACACATTGATGATGGGACTGGTAGATGAAGAAACTGAACATTTCCTAAATCTCACAAAGCTGGATAACACTGAGTGGATTTTGTGGCATAAAACTTTTAAAAGATATTAATGCATCAAAACTGGGAAAATGATAGGCATTGAGAATTAAAAAAAAATCTCTACAATAGAAATTACATTCAAGATTTATGGTGGAACTGTCCTGTGTTACTCTGTAAGAAGTCCTGCCAAGTGGGCATGAGCACATCAGTATGTATTAGTCATGCTGAAGAAGACATAACATGGATATATCAATTTGCAATTTGGTGTGTAAAAATATAGGTTATCAAGAACTATAACAAAATTCTGACAAAAATGAACTACAAAATGCAGTACACTAAATGGAGAACAAATGAGAATTTTTCCATGTATCAACTTCCTGGACCCTACTTGGCAGTGCATATAGAGCAGACAGTACACAGCAGATCATTTTCATTAAATAGTGCTGGGAGAGACAACTCTTTCTGATTGCTAGGAAAGAGAAAAAAAGCACCAATAACTATTTTTAACATTTCGTTTTTACATGATTCTCTTTCATCCTTAAAATTCTTATCTTGTAGAGACTGTTATATTAAATTGTGGTGATTTTATATACATATATAAAATGACAGTTGTTTAACATTGTAGAAAATGCAGACTCAATACCCATATGTTTGAGCATTAGTGCCAGGAACTGTTTGTTCTAGATGCAGGAGATTGAGAATTTATAAAAGTGAAAGATAAACTGCAATGGAATGATTATGTTAATGGATAAGTATAAAAATAGAATAAGTCCTATAGGAAAAGTAATAGCGAAATGTTTTGAAGAAGTCCTGTTGAATTCCCTGGCAGTTGGTTAAGCTGGTACCCCGAGAGGTGCGTCCTCCAGAGCTATTAAGCATACCATGGGCATGGATATACATCTGGCCCTTCTGGAGCTGTTGAGGTTCCTTATCATCCTTTATTGTATTAAAAAGTGTCAGTCTTTATCCATACCTGAAGGTTATTCCATCATTATAAAAGAGGACCATAAATGTATGATCTTTCTTTATAGAGATATTTAATAGAATTTGTAACAATCAGATAAGATCCTAGTGGCCAGAAGGAAGACATCTGTCATGACAGTGTTAGAACCAGCCACTCTGATTAATATTACATGGCCTACTTGACATAATACAGAGGCCAAGAAATTGACCATAACTCAGAAAAATAAATTCAGCTTTACCTATTCACTTAATATAAAACAGAGATGAAAAATTCTCCTTTATTCTTCATAATAAGATTTTCCCCATATATATGGGATATTAATTCCCACGGGATTTACATGATACTCAAATTTATCATAATTCAAAACTGTTTGTTTCTCTGCATCTCACTAGACTCTCCCTGCATTACTTAAACTAAAGATCTTCATGGCAGCTGCCCAAACACGTGTTTAAAGCCTTTTGATATCCTCTGTTCTTTTTGCTTTTTGTCTCAATGTTGCCTCAAATTTAATAAATCAATCCATTGAAAATATCAATTACATCACAGTGTTTATGCCCTGTATTCTTGTCAGGAAACACAACTTAGCATGTTCCTACCTCACTTAATATAATGTGTTCACTAGATCACTCTATCCCTTTAATTCTTATTTATGCCACTCACTTTCAATTTCAGTTTACACTAACAATGTGTGCATGTGCATGCATGTGTATGTATCTGTGTGTGTGTGTGTGTGTGTATGCGAAGCTTCTATACTACTAGATTTCAATGCAATATTTTCAAAATAGCTGTTAATGAAGAAACCAGTGAAGGTATTAACAAAACACAGAACAAAATATTTTGGAGTCAATGAGGTCCTGTAAGGATGCCAGAAATTTTCACTGAATTCTTTGATAATCAAATGCTGAGGAAGGAGGGTGTAATAATCAAGTACAGATGCAGTTCATAGCAGCTTTAGCATTGTTTATATTACTACTAAAAGTTGAACACAATGGCAATAGCTCCCTACTCTTTTTTTCCACATTTTTATCATCTAAGTATTAACTAATTTGTTGGATGACTGATTGAGTTGTTTATTAGCTACATTATTAATTTTGCTTAATCTTAATCTACTGTGTAGCAGACTACTAAGAAAATATTTTCTTTTTTATTATTAGATATATTCTTTATTTACATTTCAAATGATTTCTCCTTTCCTGGATTCCCTCTCCCCGAAAGTCCCATAAGCCCTCTTCCCTCCCCCTGTTCCCCAATCAACCTCTTCACACTTCCCTATCCTGGTATTCCCCTACACTGCTGCACTGAGCCTTTTCAGGACCAGGGACCTCTCCTTCTTTCTTCTTAGGCATCATTTGATATGTGAATTGTTTCTTGGGTATTCCAAGTCTCTGAAGATAGAAATCGAAGATCCTGTCATACAGATCTTTCACTTGTTTGGTTAGAGTCACACAAAGATACATTATATAGTTTGTGACTATTGTGAAGGGTGTCATTTCCCTAATTTGTTTCTTGGCCTGTTTATCCTTTGAGTATAGAAAGGCTACTGATTTGCTTGAATTAATTTTATATCCGGCCACTTTGTTGAAGTTGTTTATCAGCTGTAGGAGTTCTCTGGTGGAGTTTTTTGGGTCACTTCAGTATACTATCATATCATCTGCAAATAGTGATAGTTTGACTTCTTCCTTTCCAATTTAAATTACTTTGATCTCCTTTTGTTGTCTAACTGCTCTAGCTAGAACTTTGAGTACTGTATTGAAAAAATATTCAGAGAGAGGGCAGCCTTGTGGTAGTCCTTAATTTTAGTGGGATTGCTTCAAGTTTCTCTCCATTTAATTTAGTTTTGGCTACTGGTTTCCTGTATATTGCTTTTGCTATGTTTAGGTATGGGCCTTGAATTCCTGTTCTTTCCAATACTTTTAACATGAAAGGATGCTAAATTTTGTCAAATGCTATTTTAGCATCTAATGAATGACCATATGGTTTTTTTTCCTTGAGTTTGTTTATGTAGTGGATTATATTGATGGATTTCCATATATTGAACCATCCCTGTATCCCTGGGATGAAGCCTACTTGATCATGGTGAATGATCATTTTGATGTGCTCTTGGATTCGGTTGGCAAGAATTTTATTGAGTATTTTTGCATCGATAGCTATAAGGGAAATTGGTCTAAAGTTCTCTTACTTCAATGGATCTTTTTGTGGTCTTGGTATCAGTGAAATTGTTGCTTCATAGAATAAGTTGGGTAGTGTTCCTTCTGTTTCTATTTTGTGGAATAGTTTGAAGAGTATTGGTGTTAGTTCTTCTTTGAAGGTCTGATAGAATTCTTCACTAAAAGCATCTAGTGCTGTGCTTTTTTTTTTTTTTTGGTTGGGACACTGTAAATGACCTCTTCTATTTCTTAAGGGGTTATGGAACCATTTAGATGGTCTATATGATCCTGATTAAATTTTGGTAGTTGGTATTGTCTAGGAAATTGTCCATTTCATCCAGATTTTCCAGTTGTGTTGAGTATAGGCTTTTGTAGTAGAATCTGATGATTTTTTGAATTTCCTCAGTTTCTGTTGTTATTTCTTTCTTTTCATTTCTGATTTTGTTAATTTGGATACTGTCTCTGTGCCCTCTGGTTAGTCTGGCTATAGGTTTATCTATATTGTTAATTTTTTTCAAAGAACCAGCTCCTGCTTTTATTGATTCTTTGTATAGTTCTTTTTGTTTCTACTTGGTTGATTTCAGCCCTGAGTTTGATAATTTCCTGACTTCTATTCCTCTTGGGTGTATTAGCTTCTTTCTTTTCTAGAACATTCAGGTGTGCAGTTAGGCTGCTAGTGCATGCTCTCTCCAGCTTCTATTGGAATCACTCAGGGCTATGAGTTTTCCTCCTAGCACTGCTTTCATTGTGTCACATAAATTTGGGTATGTTGTGCCTTCATTTTCATTAAATCCTAAAAAGTTTTTGATTTCATTCCTTATTTCTTCCTTGACCAGAGTATCATTGAGTAGAGCATTGTTCAGTTTCAATGTGTATGTGGGCTTTCTCTTATTCTTGTTGCTGTTGAAGACCACCCTTACTCCATAGTGATCTGATAGGAGGCATGGGATTAGTTCCATCTCCTTATATCTGTTGAGGTCTGTTTTCTGACCAATTATATGGTCAATTTTGGAGAAGGTACCATGAGGTGCTGAGAAGAAGGTATATTCTTTTGCTTTAGGATGAAATGTTCTATGTATCTGTTAAATCCATTTGGTTCAAAGCTTCAGTTAATTTCACTGTGTCCCCATTTAATTTCTGTTTTCCTGATCGGTCCATTGTGGAGAGTGGAGTGTTGAAGTCACCCACAATTATCGTGTGAGGTGCAATGTGTGCTTTGAGCTTTAGTAAAGTTTCTTTTACGAATGAGGGTGCCCTTGCATTTGGAGCATACATGTTCAGAATTGAGAGTTCTTCCTGGTAGATTTTTCCTTTAATGAATATAAAGTGTCCTTCTGTGTCTTTTTTGATGACTTTTGGTTGAAAGTCTATTTTATTGGATATTAGAATGGCTACTTCAGCCTGTTTCCTGGTACCATTTGCTTGGAAAACTGTTTTCCAGTCTTTTACTCTGAGGTATTGTTTGCCTTTGACACTGAGATGCATTTCCTGTATGCAGCAAAATGTTGGGTCCTGTTTACATATCCAGTCTGTTAGTCTATGTTTTTTTTTTTAATTGGGGAATTGAATCCATTGCTATTAAGGAAAAGTGATTGTTGCTTCCTGCTATTTTTGATGTAATTTTTATGTTTGTGTGGTTATCTTCTTTTGGGTTTGTTAAAAGAAGATTAATTTCTTGTTTTTTTAGTGTGTAGTTTCCCTCCTTTTGTTGGTGTTTTCCATTCATTATCCTTCGAAGGGCTGGATTTGTGGAAAGATATTGTGTAATTTTGTTTTTGTCATGAAATACCTTGGTTTCTCCATATATGGTAATTGAGAAATTTGTTGGATATAGCAGTCTGAGTTGGCATTTGTGTTCCCTTAGTGTCTGAATGACATCTGCCCAGGTTGTTCTGACTTTCATAGTGTCTGATGAGAAGTCTAGTGTAATTCTGATAAGTCTACCTTTACATGTTACTTGATCTTTTTCCCTTACTGCTTTTAAAATTCTTTCTTTGTTTTAATTTGGTGTTTTAATTATATGTATAAATTATTATGTATTATGTATAATTACTATGTATTAATTATTATGTGACGGGAGGAATTTCTTTTCTGGTCAAATCTATTTGGAGTTCTGTAGGCTTCTTGTATGTTCACGGGCATTTCTTTCTTTAGATTAGGGAAGTTTTCTTCTATAATTTTGTTGAAGACATTTACTGGCTCTTTAAGTTGGAAATCTTCACTCTCTTCTCTACCTGTAATTGTTAGGTTTGGTCTTCTCATTTTGTCCTGGATTTCCTGGATATTTTGGGTCAGGAGCTTTTTGCATTTTTTGTTTACTTTGACTGTTGTATCAGTGCTTTCCGTGATATCTTCAGCATCTGAGATTCTCTCTTCTATCTCTTGTATTCTGTTGTTGATGCTTGGATCCATGACTCCTGACTTCTTTCCTAGGTTTTCTATGTCCAGATTTGTTTCCCTTTGTGATTTCTTTATTGTTTCTACCTCCATCTTTAGATCCTGGATGGCTTTGTTCAATTCCTTCATATGTTTTGTTGTGTTTTCCCTTAGTTCTTCAAGGGCTTCTCCCTGTTTACTAGTGTTCTCCTGTATTTCTTTAAGGGAGTTATTTATGTCCTTTTTGAAGCCCTCCATCAGCATCATGAGCTATGATTTTAAATCCAAATCTTGCTTTTCTGGTGTGTTGGGGGTATCCAGGTTTTGCTGTTGTGGGAGAATTGGGTTCAGATGGAGCCATATCAAGGCCAAGGCATCAGGCGTGGCAACAAATGGCAACCCTACCTGAGCCATCTTCCTCACCCATCTCATTTGTGAAAACATAGACATAATAAAACTTACCATAAGTTTAGGGTTTTTTTTAAAAAAAAAACCCTATATTTAAAAGGGTTTTCAAACACTTCATGTCCCCCTCCTTCTAGACCACCATCCAAAGGTAGGGGAGAAAATATGTCTGCATTATGATTTATAACAGCAGTAAGATTGCAGGTAAGAATGTAGTAACTAAAGTAATTGTAGGGTTGGGGGTGACCATACAAGGAGGAACTGTATAAATGGGTCTCAGCATTAGGAATGTTAAATGCACTAAACATTAGCTCTAGTTCCTCTCTTTTCCACCTGACAATTATTGTTCTACTACATGGCTCTTTAAATTTGAGTATTCTAATTCACATAAGTAGAATTATTTCTGTCTCTGATTGCTATATAATTTAACTTATTCACTAAATTCACCCATATTTGCATGTTCAAAAATTTCTTTCTTCTTAAGATGAAGAGTGGTTTATTGAATGAATTTTTCATATTGTGTTTACACATTCATCCATTGATTAGTACAGGGTTATTTCTACTTTTGGTCAATTGTTAACAAAGTAAATATTGCTGCTATAAATATGAGTATGGGAATATATACATATATATATATACAGTCATATTTAGAAGATTAGTTTGTAATCATATCTATTAATTTTCTGGGAATATTTCTAATTTTTAGCAATATACATGCTCACTAGCTAACTTACTTGAATTTTCTATGTAGCCCTATGTTCTTCGGGTTTCTTTGGCTTCTTCAAATTCCACACACATTCCTTAGCTGGTCTTTGTAGTGGGTGTTTTCATTACTTCAAATGTCACAAATTACCAAGATTGTCTCTTCATGAACACTAACTTTACATTCTCAACAGAAAGGTCTTTGTGTATTACTTACTGAACTGTTATAACACATTTATCAAGTGCTCCTGATTTTTCTTTTTAAACTCTATTTATTTTGGTATTTCTTTCATTAACACAATATCTACCTCTAGAATTGTTCTATTAGAGATGTTATGTATGACTGACATGTCACAGTTGCTTAACCTAAACATTATTAATTATTGGAGACCTATAATCATTACTCAAAGACAACATATGTATTATAGAAACAAATAAACTAACAGAGACTCTAGAATTCCATGACATCATTTACCATGGCTCCAGACTCCCTTGACATGATCATGGTATATGTAAAACACTTCAGCATCATTAACTTGAAATTTTCTGTAGAGAGGTGGAGGGGTTGGTGGGGAGGGGAGGGAGGGAAGAAGGAAGAGAGAGAGAGAGAGAAGGTTTGTATGAATTGGCTGTTATGAATTGTGAACAATTTTCTCTCTTAGGTATTATGAGTCAGAGGCCATATATAATGGAGGATCAGATTTCCTGGTTTTTAATCTTTCTTCTATACTTGTGATTTTAAGTGATTGATTAAAAAAAATCTATGAAATGTATAGATGGAGAAATTGTGTACATTCCCTTATATCTACAATCCTGTTCTACTTAATGATGAAATCATCTTGAGGAGTGTATACAAGACTAAAAGCATTTCAGTTCAAGAAAGGATAAGGAGGAACCCCAACAGGTCCTGAAGGGCCAGTTGAATATTCATTGTCATGTGTTCCCATTATTCTGGCAATTATGCTCTTAGGATTCTAACTTAACCAACGCTGGGAAATCATTTTATGGTTTGCAGAAAACTGAAGTAATAGTTATGGTTCTAGAAATATTTTTTATTTTCTCTTTTATTCTTAAATATATTGACTATTGTCATTCAATTAATTGACTTTTTTCTTCTTTTAAAACCTAATGAATTTAGGGACTGGAATAGATGATGCTGGAGTCAGTACAGTGATCAGTACATGTGTATGAAGGCCTGAACGTGACTCTCAAGCACTCACATAGAATGATGGGAATGGCAACCTGAGTCTTTGATCCTGGAAGTGGGGAGGTGGGGCATGATGATCACTAGGACACACTGGACGGCTGTCTAGTGAGATAGTGGCTCCAGAATTAGTTAGAGACCCTTTCTGAAAGAAAAGTGAAGCTATACTCATGGAAAAAAATTTTTGTAAGCCTCTGGATTACATATGCACACACAAACACACATGGTTATATATATGAATGTACACACATACCCACAAACAAAATGCAGAAATTCTTGATGATATTCAGTAGCTTTTTTGAGATAAAATTAGGTATATTATCTTGTTTTAATAGCTATTTTAAAACTTAAAATATGCTAAACAGAATGGATTATGAAATATATCACAACCCAAGGACACTTGCAAGACTGTACCAATGGGGTTGCAAAATATTAAGCCATCCATTTCATTATTTTTACTACTTTACTTAGAAAAATATTTTGCAAATGTTGTATTTCTGTCATAAAGGTTTATATCCATATTTTGAGATATAATTTTTATGATACTTTTGCATATTATATAGGAGTCTTCTTTATGGGAGATGAATAATGCTTGTCCCTCCTTACTCACAAAAATAGGAAAATGAAATCATATTTAGAAAATTTTGTTGATGTAACATCTTTTGTCTCTTTTGGAACAATTTTTATATGGTAGCTACTGTCATAACTTTGAAGAGCATTCTTTCACCATAAACACTACGAGTAGAATATTAATTTAGTGTATAGGGATATGGTTATCTTTTGATATCAAATCACAAAGGAAAGATACTCTAGTGTTACCTCGAGTAATCAAATTATTTAAGATTTTTTGATGAGTTAACTTTTAAACATTTTAGATGTAGAGAAATAAAAGTCGTGATTGTTTGAATGATGTTCAAATCACTTCTACTTTTGAGTACCTTTTTGATTTTCAGGAGCTATGTTGAAGTATTTATTGGCCAATCTGAATCAGGATGGCCACTTGTTTTTATTTCTCATAGAGCTTAACTGATTTTCAACATACCATATATATTTTTTCTATCAAAAATTATAATAATTTATTTGCTATTTACAGCCAATAAATCAAAATGTTTATCATAGTTATAAATATATTCTTACATATATGTTTTTCTCATTATGTTATAAATTATAAGAATTTGGCTTATGTCTACTGTTTCCACCTTATCCTATATTCTATCATAGATATATGGCCCTATTGTCACAGATAATTTTGTTGTCATCTTGACACAGGCTAGACTCTCAGATGAGGAAATCCCAACTGAAAAAATGGCTCCATAATGTGGTCCTGTAGATAAACCTATAAGACATTTTCTTGATTAATGATTGATATAGCTGCACCCATGCCCAGTATCGGCCAACATTGGGCAAGTGGTCCTAGTTTGTATAAGAAAGCAAACTGAGCTCCTCTGCTGCGTGTCCCATTTGTTCCAATGTGGTAGACCTGTGCCAGGTCTGCCACAGGTAGGCCCCATTTCCTGGTGCTTTCAAGAGATCCAGCAGCAGCAGGGCATTCGGTAAGAAACAACCCCTACCTCTGCAGGCCCAGAGTCGCAGGTAGGGACTCACTACTCAGCAAACACCTAAACCTACCTTCCCTCCGGCTCACCACTCCCCTTCCTTCTCTTCTACCACTCCTTCGTCTGCCGCCTGTCCCATTCTTTCGACGTAGTAGACCTGTGCCAGGTCTGCCAAGGGGAAGGCCCCATTTCCTGGTAATTTCTAGAGATCCAGCAGCAGCAGGGCATTTGAGAACCAACAGCTTGCAGGACATTCAACCCTTGCCAAGTCTGCCACAGGGAAGACCCCATCTCCTAATACTTCCTGGAAAACCAGCTGTATGCAGGTCATTTGAGAGGAAGGGAATCCCAGGAGTACAGATACATAGGCCTGCAGGACAGAGAAGTCACAGTCAGAGACAGCAAGACCAGCTAACACTGGAGAAAACTAGATGACCAGAGGCAAATGCAGATCATTACCAACAGAAACCAAGGCAACATGGCATCATCAGAACCCAGTTCTCCCACAACAGCAAATTCAGGATACTCCATCACACTGGAAAAGCAAGAGCTGGATTTAAAATCCTATCTCATGATGCTGTTAGAGGAATTCAAGAACATAAATAACTCCCTTAGGAAATACAGGAGAACATGGGACAACAGATAGAAACCCTTAAAGAGGAATCACAAAAATCCCTCAGAGAAATACAGGAGAATATGGGTCAAAAGGTAGAAGTCCTTAAAGAAGAGACACAAAAATCCCTTAAAGAAATACGGGAGAACATGGGTCAACAGGTAGAAACCCTTAAAGAGGCAACACAAAAATCCCATAGGGAATTATGGGAGAATATGGGTCAACATGCAGAAGCCCTTAAAGAGGAATCACAAAAATCTCTAAGAGAAACACAGGAGAACATGGGTCAACAGGTGGAAGCACTTAAAGAGGAAACACAAAAATCCCTTAAAGAATTTCAGGAAAACACAAACAAACAAGTGAAGGAACTGAACAAAACTCTACAAGATCAAAAAATGGAAGTAGAAACTATAAAGAAATCACAAAGTGAGACTTCTCTGGAGATAGAAAACCTTGTAAAGAATTCAGGAGTCATAGATGCAAGCATCAAAAATAGAATACAAGAGATAGAAGAAAGAATCTCGGATGTTGAAGATTCCATAGAAAACATTGACTCAACAGTCAAAGAAAATGCAAAAGGCAAAAAGTTTGAAACCCAAAACATCCAGGAAATCCAGGACACTATGAGAAGACCCAACCTTAGGATTATAGGTATAAAAGAGAGTAAGGATTTACATCTTAAAGGGCCAGTAAACATCTTCAACAAAATTATAGAAGAAAACTTCCCTGACCTAAAGAAAGAGATGCCCATGAACATACAAGAAGCCTACAGAACTCCCAACAGACTGGACCAGAGCAGAAATTACTCCCAGCACATAATCCAAACCCCAAATGCACTAAACAAAGAAAGAATATTAAAAGCAGTAAGGGAAAAAGGGCAAGTAACATATAAAGGCAGACCTATCAGCGTTACACCAGAATTCTCACCAAAAACTATGAAAGTTGGAAGATCCTATGCAGATGTCATATTGACCCTAAGAGAGCATAAATGTCAGACCAGACTGCTGTACCCAGCAAAACTTTCAATTACCATAGACAGAGAAAACAAGACATTCCATGACAAAAGGAAATTTATACACTATCTTTCCACAAATCCAGCTCTACAAAGGATAATGGGTGGAAAATAACACCACAAGGCAGGAAACCACACAGTAGAAAAAGCAATAAAGTCATCTTTCAACAAACCCAATACAAGATAGCTACAAAAACAGAATTTCACCGTTAACAAAGAAGATAGCAGTAAGCAACAACCACTTTTCCTTAATATCTCTTAACATCAATGGTCTCAATTCCCCAATAAAAAGATATAGACTAACAGACTGGATACATAAGCAGGACCCAACATTTTGCTGCATACAAGAAACCCACCTAAGTAACAAAGACAGTCACTACTTCAGAGTCAAAGGTTGGAAAACAATTTTCCAAGCAAATGGTCCCAAGAAATAAGCTGGAGAAACCATTCTTACATTGAGTAAAATTGAATTACAACCAAAAGTTGTCAAAAAAATAAGTAAGGACAGTCACTTCATTCTGGTCAAAGAAAAGTCTACCAAGATGAACTCTCAATTCTGAACATATATGCTCCCAACTCAAGGGCACCCACATTCATAAAAGAAACTTTACTAAAGCTCAAAGCACACATTGCACCCCACCCAATAAGAGTGGGAGACTTCACCACCTCACTCTTAATAATGAACAAATCATAGAACACAAACTAAACAGAGACACAGTAAAACTAGCTGAAGTTATTGAACAAATGGATCTAACAGATATTTATAGAACATTCCACCCTAAAGCAAAGGAATATACCTTCTTCTCAGCACTTCATGGTACCTTCTCCAAAATTGACCATATAATTGCTCACAAAACAGGCCTAAACAGACACAGAAATATTGAAATTATTCCATGCACCTTATCAGATCACCTAGGCCTAAGGCTAATCTTAAGCACAAACAAAAACAATGGAAAATACACATACACGTGAACTTTGAACAATGCTCTTCTCAATGACAGCTTGGTCAAGGAAGAAATAAAGAAATTAAAGACTTTTTAGAATTCAATGAAAATGAAGACACATCATACCAAAACTTATGGGACACAATGAAAGCTGTGCTAACAAGAAAACTCATAGCTCTGAGTGCCTCCAAAAAGAAAATGGAGAGAGCTTACACTAACAGCTTGACAGAGCACTTGAAAGCTGTAGAACAAAAAGAATCAAATATACCCAAGAGGAGTAGATGGCAGGAAATAATCAAACTCAGGGCCAAAATCAACCAAATAGAAACAAAAAGAACTATACAAAGAATCAACAAAACGAGGAGCTTGTTCTTTGAGAAAATCAAAAAGATAGATAAACCTTTAGCCAGACTAACCAGAGGGCAAAGAAACACTACCCAAGTTAATAAAATCATTAATGAAAAGGGAGACATAACAACAGAAACTGTGGAAATTCAAAAAATCATCAGATCCTACTACAAGAACTTATATTCAACAAAGTTTGAAAATCTGGACAAAATGCACAATTTTCTTGATACATACCAGGTGCCAATGTTAAAACAGGATCAGATAAACCATCTAAATAGTCCCATAAGTCCTGAGGAAATAGAAGCAGTCGTTATACTCTCCCATCAAAAAGGAGCCCAGGGCCAGATGGGTTTAGAGGGGAATTCTCTCAAATCTTCAAAGAAGAGCTAATAGCTAATACCGATACTCTTCAAACTATTCCACAAAATAGAAACTCAAGGAACACTAGCCAACTCATTCTATGAAGCCACAATAACACTTATACCTAAACCAAATAAAAACCCAACAAGGAAGGAGAACTTCAAACCAATCAACCTCATGAACATCAATACAAAAATACTCAACAAAATTCTGGCCAACTGAATTCAAGAATGCATCAAAACCATAATTCACCATGATCTGGTAGGCTTCATTCCAGGGATGCAGGGATGGTTCAATATATGGAAATCTATCAACATAATACACTACATAAACAAACCCAAGGAAAATAACCACATGGTCATTTCATTAGATTCTGAAAAAGCTTTTGACAAAATCCAGCATCCCTTTATGATAAAAGTCTTGGAGAGAGCGTAAATCCAAGGCCCATACCTAAACATAGTGAAAGCAATATACTGCATACCAGTAGCCAACATCAAATTTAATGGAGAGAAACTCGAAGTAATCGCACTAAAATTGGGGACAAGACAAAGCTGCCCACTCTCTCCCTATCTATTCAATATAGTGCTTGAAGTTCTAACCAGAGCAATCAGACAACAAAAGGAGGTCAAAGGTATACAAATTGGAAAAGAAGAAGTCAAAATACCACTATTTGCAGATGATATGATAGTATACTTAAGCTACCCCAAAACTTCCACCAAAGAACTCCTAAAACTGATAAACAACTTCAGCAAAGTGCCTGGATATAAAATTAACTCAAGCAAATCAGTAGCCTTCCTCTACTCAAAGGATAAACAAGCTGAGAAAGATAGTAGAGAAATGACACCCTTCACAATAGTCCCAAATAATATTTCCTACCTTGGTATGACCCTAATGTAAGTGAAAGTGAAAGAAATGTGTAACAAAAACTTCAAGCCTCTGAAGAAAGAAATCAAAGAAGATCTCAGAAGATGGAAAGATCTCCCATGTTCATGAATTGGAAGGATCAATATAGTAAAAATGGCCATCTTGCCGAAAGCAATCTACAGATTCAATGCAATCCCCATCAAAATCTCAAATCAATTCTTCATAGATCTAGAAAGAGCAATTCTCAAATTCATCTGGAATAACAAGAAACCCAGGATAGCAAAAACTATTCTCCACAACAAAAGGTCTCCTGGGGGAATCACCATCTTTGACCTCGAGCTCTACTACAGAGCAATAATGATAAAAACTGTTTGGTATTGGTATGGAGACAGGCAGGAAGATCAATGGAATAGAATTGAAGACCCAGAAAAGAACCCACACACATATGGTCACTTGATATTTAACAATGAAGCTAAAAACATTCAGTGGGAAAAAAGACAGCATTTTTAACAAATGGTGCTGGATCAATTGGAGGTCAGCATCTAGAAAAATGCAAATGGACCCATTCTTATCTCCTTGTATAAAGCTCAAGTCCAAGTGTATCAAGGACTTACACATAAAACCAGACATACTGAAGCTTATAGAGGAGAAAGTGGGGAGGAATTTTGAGCACATGGGCACAGGGGGAAAGTTCCTGAACAGAACACCAATGGCTTATGCCCTAAGAACAAGAATCAACAAATGGGACCTCATGAATCTACAAAGTTTCTATAAGGGAAAGGACATGGTCATTAGGACAAAAAGGCAACCAACAAATTGGGAAAAGATCTTTACCAATCCTACATCCGATAGAGGGCTAATATCCAAGGTATACAAAGAACTCAAGAAGTTAGGCTCAAGAGAGTCAAATAACCCTATTAAAAAATGGGGTGCGGAGATAAACAGGGAAATCTCAGCTGAGGAAATTGAATGGCTCTAAAGCACCTAAAGAAATGTTCAACATCCTTAGTTATCAGGGAAACGCAAATCAAAACAACACTGAGATTCCACCTCACACTGGTCAGAATGGCTAAGATGAAAAACTCAGGGGACAGCAGATGCAGGAGAGGATGTGGGGAAAGAGGAACACTTCTCTATTGTTGGTGGGATTGCAAGCTGGTAAAACCACTCTGGAAATCAGTTTGGCGAGCCCTCAGAAAATTAGACATAGTACTACTTGAGGAACCAGCTATACTACTCCTGGGCATATACCAAGATGATGTGCCTACATGTAATAAGGACACATACTCCACTATATTCATAGCTGCCTTATTCATAATAGCCAGAAGCTGGAAAGAACCCAGATGTCCTTCAACTGAACAATGGATACAGAAACTGTGGTATATATACACAATGGAGTACTATTCAGATATTAAAAACAATGAATTCATGAAATTCTTAGGCAAATGGATGGAACTAGAAAGTGTCATCCTAAGCGAGGTAACCTAATCACAAAAGAACTCACATGGTGTGCACTCACTGATAAGTGGATGTTAGCCCAAAAGCTCAAAATAAACAAGTTACAAAACACAGACCACAGGAAGCTCAAGAAGAAAGAGGACTGAAGTGGGAGTGCTTGGGTTCCTCTGAGAAAGGGAACAATATATTTACAGGAGCAATAATGGAGGCAAAGTGTGGAGTAGGGACTGAAGTAAAAGCCACACAGACACTGCTCTACCTGGGGATTCACCCTATAAACAGTCACCAATCCCCAACACTTCTATAGATGATAAGAAGCACATACCAAAAGGAGCATGCCATGGTTGTCTTCGGAGGAGCCCTACCAGAGCCTTGCAAATACAGAGGCAGATGCTAGCAGTCAACCATTGATCTGGGAGTAGGGTCCCCAAGGGAGGAGTTGGAGGGTGGTAAGGAGGAGCTGAAGGGGTTTACAGCCACATGGTAAGAACAATGATGTTGGCCACGCAGACGCCTCAGGACTCTTAGGAACTAAGCCATCAACCAAGGGGTACACATGGTTCCAGCTAAAAATGTGGCAGAGGAATGCCTTGTCAGGCATTAGTGGGAGGAGTGGTCCTTGGTCAGGTGAAGGCTCAATAGATGCCCCAACAAGGGGAAATAGAGGTGGGGGGAGGTGGGAGTGGGTGGGGTAGAGGGGCCTATACTTGGAGGCAGGGAGTGGGAGGAGGGGTTGGAGTGTATTGGGGAGGGGGGAAACCGGGAAAGGTTTTACCACCTGAAATGTAAATGAAGATTATATTTAATAAAAAGAAAAGAAAGCAAACTGAACAAGGATTACCTGTAACCAGTACTCTTTTCCTGCTCTGAGTGATACCTCACAGTGATGGAGTGTACCATGAGAATTATTATCTGAAATAAACCCTTTCCTCCACAAGTAGCTTTTGGTCATAGTGTTTTATCATAGCAATAAAAATCCTAAATAATAAAAACAAAAGAAAGGAAAACAAAAGACCTATATGCCAAACACCTGAGATGCTGTATAAATATCTGTATTAACTAAACAAGTGTCAGTGTCTTTTAGGGATACATATAGTCATATTTCAAAATGATGATGTCTCATCATTATGTTGTTATGACATTAAAATGTAACAATAATGTCAATTTAGTAGTAGAATTCATCATTGCAGTATACTGTTTCTTTAAAAGAAAAAATGTTAGAGGATTGTAGACATTCACTAATTTCCAATATCATTTGAGAACTTAGGAACTCCTCATAACAAGATTTTTAATGATTATCTCTCATTAAGTCTTTTCAACACCCTATAAAATTGTTCCCAACTTTATCTTCATTGTACATCTGAGGGAATAAAGACTTACAAGTAAGGTTTTATGGTTTTATATATGAAATCTAGTATAGAATAGAATCTTAGCTATTTCTTAGCTTGAGTCCTTTCCTTTAATAATACCATATTTTAAGATTCAACAAATACTGGACCACTTATGTTTTGAGTTATGCTGAGCAGGTCACAACCCTGCTCAGCATAACTCAACAATTCCTCTCATTGACATATTTTACTTTTTTTTTTATATAGTTGGAGATTGGAAATACTCTCATTTGTGTGGGAGTTCATTGAGACAAGAAGAAAATGTCTGAATTTCAGGGGACTGACATCCCTAATACTGGTTCTGGGAACCTAAGTGTGCTCCTTTACAGGAGAAGAACAAGCTATCAATAGCTGAGCAATCTATCCAGTCTACTCTGTCAATTTCTGAAAACAGAATTGGTGCAGATATTTTTGATTTTGGTTTAAATTGAGTAAATAATTCTTGGAGAAGACAGTTTTGTCATTTTCTTTTCTTTTCAGTTATTTTTTTTTGCCTTAATTTTTTAATATATTGCTGATGCTTAAGGAGAAATATATGGAGAACAATAAAAAAGGCTATTAACATAAAGAAGCATGACACTGCATGTGTGTGCAAAAAGGTTTAAGAAATTAGATGTGGGAGAATATGATCAAAATATGTTAGATGAAATTCAATAATTCCCTTGATTTGACAGGAGAGATAGTTTGGTCAGTAGTGTGCTGCCAGGCAAACATGAAGACCTGAGTTTACATTCCCATCATGAATGAAAACCTGGGCCAGCAGGTAAACTTTGTAAGGGGAGCAATGCAGATATCAGAACTCTCTGTGCTGCCAGTCTATTCAGTGAAGAGCAGGTTTAGTGAGAAAATTTTTCATATAAAAGATGGTGGAAGTTTATAAGGGAAAACACCAAATACCTATCTCTAGTAGTATGCACATATGGGTACACACACACACACGCACACACAAACACACACACACACAAACCTGAACAAACATGGAAAGTGGGTAATAGGAAAGAAGCACTCTGGATAACAAGCGATCCATCAATTGCATCTGTGTGCAATATTTGCTATTTTGCTACCTCTGTAATGAGGCTTGCTGATGATATCTGTCTTTTAATCCTAGAGTCTCAAGTGCCTGACCAGCCGAGTTCTCTTCATGTGAGGCCACAGACAAACTGCATCATTATGAGTTGGACTCCTCCTCTAAACCCAAATATCGTGGTGAGAGGCTATATTATCGGCTATGGGGTTGGCAGTCCTTATGCTGAGACAGTGCGTGTGGACAGTAAGCAGAGGTATTATTCCATCGAGAGACTAGGTGAGTAGCTCTTTTTTATTCTACTAACAGAAGAGGGTGGATTATTTTCCATTATTTAATGTCTTATAAACTTGGATTTGTATATTATCATTTCAGCATGTACCATGAATTTCCTAAGTTACTCTACACACACACACACACACACATAAATTCATATACAAACATACACATTCCGTCTCTCCTCCCTCTACTCAATGTAGTCATTCTGCTCTAGAGTGCTCTCTGAAGAAAGGACTCATTCCATGAACCTATAATTATATGCACAGGGCTTACAAACTGCATTGAATAACTTTTCTCTTTCTGGCCATCCTTGAAAATCTCTAATCTTTATAATCTTGTAAAAGCAAAATAATTTATTTTAAAACTTTATGGTACCTGCAAGGAAAACTTCTGTTAATTTGATTTAAATCTTAGTTGTCCAATCACAGTGACTTGTTTGCCTTTAACATTTGCAGAAAAAGCTTTGTGGCTATGTCATTATGATTGTAACACGTGATGAAATGAAGAGTTTTCAATCAAGGCAGTAAATCTCTTCTGTTTGTGTTTCTTTCCTTCATAATATGAATCTTTTGTTAGAGTCTCATTTTTTTTTGCTTGAATCCAATGCTTCTGCTGTGTTCTTGTATAATGTCAGCTGTGTGTATAAATCTTCAGTTCACTTTATGCTGATTTTCTATGGTGTGCTAAGGGTTTGTATCATTAACAGCGGAAAATGATAAATAATATATCAGGATGCCAATAAGTTAAGTAACTGTCACAAAGTAAAAGATAAGTTCATTCTACCTGTTGATTTAAAGCCACATTACTGGCAGCAAAATGCTTTGACCTCTTTGGAAAAGAAACTTGATTAGGGTTGGAAAGCTCTAGTCCTTTGCAGTGTCCCTCACAAACAGAACATTTGTGATGAGAAGCCTGATTTGAATCTGAATAGCTCAAATGCGGTGGTAAGAATAGATTCTATCAATTCAGAAATAAAATTGCACCAATCCATTTTCTCTGTAATTGCTCCAAACACTAATGAGAGAATCACCTACTGAAACTGGCCACAATTAGAGTTAGCTTGGCATTTAAAATAATATTCCCCCAGTCAGTTTCAGGGTATGAATATAAGGGCAATCACAAAGCTCATATTTTATGGCCGTCAAACCTGTGTCAGGGGACTCTCTGTTATCCATTATTCAGAATACACCATCTCTGACAGTGCATCTTTATTCCACTAACCAGACAAGGCAGGTTAGCATGCACGAGCTACTGGCAGTAGGAACAGATGCATTAAAAAGCAAGCAAAGCTGGAAAGAAAAACTACATGATTGCACTATGTCTCTCCATAATGATTTTCTTCATTACAAGGAAATGAGAAAAATAGTGGAAGTTTACCGTATTGTGAAACCAACGTTGGTGCTTTCCCTAAATGTTAATCAACACGAAGAACATCTTCTTAAGGTGTGTTCGAAAGAACAAAGAGAAAGACTGATGTGTACCTCCATAGCAAACCCATGACTAGAAGAGAAGAGCAAGTGAGAGTCCAACTTTATTCACGAGTTTCTATTTTACAGCTTATTTGGATAGAGAATTCATATGTATAGGCACACATACACAAAAGCACACAGCAACATACATAAACATATATGCATGCACACAAAGGTACTCAGATGCACACATATACATACAAGCAGATACACACATATATGTACACACATGCTACCACATGGCATATTTTAAGAAAATCATGAAATACAAATGTTGACATAAATATCAAATGAAAGCATATGTTGTTGGTTTCCATCAGGGTGTATGTAGTTGTATAAATACAGCTGTATAGATCAACTTGTAATTTTTACAAAGATCAAAGTTTTATGTCTGTCCACAGACTCTGTGATGAAATCACTAATTGCTTCTTTTATGATGTTAAACACTAAAACTAATGTTATGTCCCTGTAACAAAATACCTCAGCCAACCACACAGGGTTGATGACAGTTTCAAGGGGTTGAGCACATTACTGTGTAGAAGAATGTCAGGGGAGCAACTTCCTCACAGAAGCAGGAAGCAAATACCTTTGCACCATTCTGTCTCCCTATCTCTTTCATTCTTCCTAGTTCCTCATTGATGGAACATTTCTGCCTAATGTTAGGCTTTGTCTTCTCTCCTTTATCTTCTCTAGAAATACCCTCATAGACACAGTAGAGGTATGCTTTAGCAATATCCTAAGTATCTAAGTATCTCTCAATTCAATCAGATAGACACCCAAGGTTAATCAACATTAATCGTTAACAGTTATCATAGAATTGTTTAGGACAATACACTTATACAAATATTTACAGTATTAAAACCATAAAATTGCCTAATATCTATTTTTCTTGTGATAAGTTGCCATTTTATATTTTCTTTTATTGAAAATAGATTTTGTTCATATGATATATCCTGTTTACAATTTCCTTACCACATTCTATTTTAAGAAAAGAAAATTTTAAGTACTGCATGTTAGTTACATAAGTAACATTAGGAATATTCTTAAATAATTATACATAATGTTAGTCATAACTTCAAGCATTGAATTTGTGTTTTTAGACTATATGACAATTGCTTGCTTTATGATTGGCAGAAAAATCTACTGTTCTCTTAGAGGAAAACCAGAAATTATGAACAGCAGTTTGATTATGCCTAAGAATTATTTAGTATTTATATAAAGGTATGCATGATCTATCTTGGGGTTAGAAATATAATATCATTTGAAAAATATTTACAATTACCTGATCAAAATGATTAACATGTCTTAAATAAGTGAACAGTCTCATTAACAATATTTCCACCAGATATTTATAGTTAACCCAGTGACATTTGCTTTGGTGAATAAAGAGCTGTAGTGTAAGGTGTAAAATACATTCATAATGAGATCTGCATGATTTGAATTTAATTACATTAGACCTACATATTTTTTAAAGAACTGTATACAGATTTATCTATCTATTTATCATTCCTTACACATATATATGCGTTTATTGGTATATAACAAGCTATATTTTAAAGTAATTATTTCTAAATTTAAAAATTAACTGATACGTAATGTATAATCTTTCTTTTAAATCTATCCCCTTAGTTTTTTAAATATTAGAAAGATAGTAAATGCTTTTTGTTGGACTTATTCCTCCCAAATATATTTTTGGAAAATGTTTTAAGTGAGATTGTATATTAAATTTGTTTTGGATGTCTAGTGTGAAAGCATAAATTTCATAACATTAACTGTATATCTTATACCTGTTTGATTCACCTGTTCTATCAACTCTGTAGATGCTATGGAATTTACTACTTAAGCAATATAAAGACATGAGGAAACACTTAGCCATACAGTTTCTGAAACATCGCCTTTATTGAATTAGATCAATGAAGTGTGAATAAAAGTGGTAGATGCAAGCATTTTTGACCAATTTCTAATCTTTAGGAAAATTTCAGTATTTTCCATGAAATTGATCTTGGATTCTTAAATATCTTATTTATCTGACATTTAGGAAAGGCTACATATTTCCCAGCTTTCAGGAAATTTCAGTATCCCATTATTAGAATGCTTGTAAAGTGGTTTTTCCCTCTTAAAATGACATATATTTGTTTTTAGCATGACAAATTAAATTCATTTTTGAAAGGAAACTAAACATGAATTTCTCATATAAAGTTGTGTATAGTTATTATCCCTTTATTGTGTGATTACTTTTGATTCATTATTATTTATTTAATCTTTGGGTTTCATATTTGATGGTTATACTTGCCAACAATGCTCTTGTAATCTCTTTCTATTTCCAGTTCTAAATTGTATTGTATTTCCTTATTGCTCCTTGAGTTATTTAGAGTTTCATAGTTTGGGGTTTCTCTGTTTTTTATTATTCATTTATATTTTTATCTTTGCATGTCTAAAACACAGTCTTTTATAACAGTCCATTTAGAATTATTGAGATTTATTTTTAGGTTAACATAATATAAATTTTTAGTTAACATACATTTAAATATGATATACATTTTAAACATTATATCCATGCCAATTTGAATTGAAAAGCACACTCTGAGTATGATTTCTAGATCTTCAATGCATTACCTAAGTTTTCTGATGAATATCTCAATGAATAACTAAGTAATCACCAAAATTATCTTGGAAAGTTTACAAATTTCAAAAAAGTTACAACTTTTATGACTAAAGACCAAATTATGTTTGTACCCTAAATTTCTCTGAACAATTTATCCCTGTATTGTAGTATTCTTGATATTTATTGCTATTCTATTCAATGTATTACTGATATAGTCATTCCAGGCTTATGCATATTATTAAAATACTAGTTAACTGTGTCAAACATTCACATCTTTATAACATCAGATGGAAATCTTATATCACAACTGATTCATAGAGACGTACAGGAAAATTATATTCTTAGCATTTTACATTATACTAAAGCTAGAAAGCTATGTATATAATCAGATTTCAAGTCACATCTCTCACTTCTTAAAGGGTTTTAATTATGTATCAGAAATATGTTTTTCTCAATTAATGTTCCCATTCCTAGTATCACTTCAATGATGCACTACTAATCTAAGTAGTATCAATAATTTTAAATACTCAGAAATACTTTAATTTTTACCATTTAATCTAATATTTAAGATGTTTCACATAGCCTAGGACCATCAAATTTAGGTCTATTTCTAATGTGTCATCCATGTAACAGGGTTGTTTTTCCCCCATACCATATATCTTTTTGATAATCTGTTTCCCAATTGTCTCTTCAGGAAAGAAGAGCATGACTATCCTACAATCTCTTTATATATGCAAGTTGAGATAATAACCATGGAACCATATCAATTTTAATTAAAATATGTGCGTGTTATTAAGGCATAATTTTGTGTATTGTAGATTTGTAGTAGACTAATGTTTTTTTTAATAGTTGAGTTTAAGTGATTTTTAGCTCAGATAAAGAAAATGCATAATATTATTAAGTTCATTGATTACTGAAATTAATTGCCATGAACAAAATAGAATAGGGAAACTTTAGTTTATGTGAAAGACTAAAATATAAACTCACTATCTTAAATATAATCACATACTGATTGTAATATTCTGGGTAAGAGAACTCCACTTGTTTTCCAAGACCACCATTTACCCAGGGAAGAGTAACAAGGGATAAGAAAATGTCAGGCCATAAGATCATTCCTCTGACTACAACAAGAAGAAGGGCTATTATCTTTTTTTTTTTCCAGGTTAGTTTCTTCTAAACATACAGGCATTTTCAGGCAGTCTTTAAGGACAGCTGCACAGTGATTCATTAATAATGCATTCAGTCTATTTGTAACTCCTTTCTCACTCTCTACTCTCTGAGGTCCAAAGGAGTTGCATTGTCTTATACCTGGTGAATTTTTTAATGCTATTTGAAAAAATACATTATAAAAGATGAATACTATTATTGAACAAGAGGAGAAAAGATCATCTCATTGGAGCAAAATATATCTCTCTCCATATATAATTTCTCTATTCTCCACACAAAGGAATAAGTGATTATTTTTCTCCTCCATTCAGGACCCTATACTGTAAAAGACTCAGTGGTTCATTCTTCCTCCAAGTTTAAGATCAAGCATTCAAACAATAAAAATGTTTCTCACATCTTGTGCAGTTTTCTAGAAAATGTCTTATTTGGGTTAAAACAATCCTGATCCCATCCTCAATACTCCTTACTCTTCAGTGTTTACAGAAAGCTAGCTGTTCAGTGTATTTTTTTTTTTTGCCAAGGGCTGTGAAACTATCAACAATTTATTTCTTCATCTTCCCCAGTGGCATGTATCACCCTCATTCCTAAAATGAAGGGAAAGAAAGATACAAGTGAATAAAGAAAATCCAAGTTGCTCTTAATTTAAATATATATATATATATATATATATATATATATATATATATATCAAAATACATATTTAAATGTGTATATTTAAATTAAACTTAATATAAAATATATAAACATATTGTCATATATATATGATTGTTGTTTATGATTGTTCATATTTATACATAAATAAAATTATAGTCAGTGTTTATCAGTGTACTAGATGGAGATTATAATAAAGACCCGGTTTCTAGTATAGAGAGATATAAATATTTAAATACAGACACTTCCCACATAAAAAGTCAAGGTGTTCCTGGGAAATTAAAACCTTCCAGTTCACCAAGAAAAATAAAATATAATATAGTGACATAAGATGTTAGTCTTAAACATTCTTATTAAGTCCTATAAACCACAGGTTTTATTTTATTTTATTTTTGGATGAATGTTGGAGTTTAGACATAAAGAAATAGTATTTTATCCCATGGGCTATGCTTAGAGCTAACTCTGGGGAACATAAAACAAAAAGCAAAGGTAAAGACTCAGGCATTTTGCTTTATTAAGTAGTTATACCAGTAAATTCAAGCATTTTTCCCCTTTCCGTTCTATCAAGTTCTAGTCCATGTATTTTGAAACTATGAAAGCATCAGATGTTTAATTGTTTAGGATTATAGCTTCTTTCTGTTGAATTACCCAATTTCCCATATCTAAACCATCCTACATTATCATGACAATGATAATATCCTTACTCTAAAATATATTTTGATATTAATACTACTACTGATAATAAATATGATTATGTCAGTGTTGACATAATGCTCCTTGAACATAATTTCATTCTACTTTTCTACCTTATAAATATGTTTGTTTTAATACATAGAGGATTCCTTATTGGTAAGAGATAAAGGATATTAACCTGTTACTTTTCTAAACTGGTCTAGAACCAAGATAAAAATGACATTCAATCATTTATGTATATTTATACATAATATGTGGGGTTATTTTTGGCTTGGAAGATTGTTGTGCCTTTTATTGATTTTATATGTAATCTAGGTGCACATGCTCATAAGTTTCATTAAATGTGTGGAAATTATCAATATTAACAATTATCCTCAAATAGTATTTTTTCCTGTTTCAAGAGACTTCTTGGGTTACGTGAATATTACAGTGCTCTAAGGTACTCCATTCACGTCCATGTCTCTGATTTTTGGTTTTAGTGCTTTGATATCTGTGTTATCTGGGTCAGTTTTCCTATTGTGTTTGAAGCCAGGGAGAGTTTTTGTTTTCATTACTTTACTAACTGGTAATGCTCCCTAACCTCATCAATGTTCATCATAGTGTATGCTGCATCTGCAAAGGACATTTTTGTTCTTTAAATTTCTACATGCATGATATTTCATTAAAATGCTGGGTCTTGAGCATTCTTCAGTATGTGTAACATAACTTATGCTTTTAGTATTCTTCCCAAACTATTTTTTCTGCACTTTTTCGAATTCTCTTTCTATTAACTCATCCTCATGATGAGATACTTTTGTTAATGCTTGCCAATTATGTGAGATTCCTAAGTGTGTGTGTGGTTTTGGATGTTTGAGAGTTTGATGTTCTTTTTTAATATCCTTAAATTTGGCTCTAGGATGCAAGTATTTGGGAAACCAATCCTATTCTATTCCTTACCTTTCTGTCTTAAATGGCTAATATCTAATATCATGAAGCTAAATTCCTATGACTTCCTGATTCCCATCAGGTTATGGTAAGCCCTGTGCCTCAGATTCTGAGAGCACTAAGAATTTCACTTCTACTCCTGTCGTGTGGTTTGTATCCAAGTCTTGTGAAGCTTCCTCACATAGTAACTGAGAACAATTCAGATGAGGTTCAAAGACAGAGCCCTGTAGAACCCTGCAGGCTACTTCCCATCTATTTCTACTTTCCCAGACCCCTGGCTGCTTTGGTCACCACAAACTGTTCTGTGGGTGGTCAGTGGTCATTTTTGGGGGAAATCTCCAGACATTTTCTAGTTTCTTCCCCTTTTGTTGCAGTCTGGAAACTCAAGGCCAAAGATGGGGCATTAAAATGCTCATGTGAATTCTTCTCTCTCAGAAGTCCTAGATCTGCATGTCTCACTAGCTAGTATCACAAGACTGTTAGACACCTATTTTAAACTAAATTTAAGAGTAAATCCAGTTTCTATCAGTTCATTTCATTAGAAATGGGAGCCTTTAAATAACAGTTAAATCAGCTTTTATTATATCAGTGTACCAAAATTTTCAACTTTCCAAAAATACCAGAGGCCAAGTACATTATACTTATCTCTTGGTATCTACCATTAATCTCATCAAGTATGAATCCTGTCATATTGCATTTTTCAGGAGTAAATTTAACTCGAACACTCTTAGAAACGGGTCTTTTAGCCTGTGGAGAAATGAACCTTTATAACTCCCAGAGTGCATTTGAAGCTCAGTGAGTTCAGTATAAATTACATGTTAAGCTCAGCATGCTCCCATCAAAAAAAATTCTTCATGCATATAATATAAAAGTTTTGAGTTTATGACATGCAAACATTTTAAATAAGAAAAACCAATTTACTTTCGTAGTCTCAAGAATAGTCAACATACATGAATAAAAAATGAATGAGCACCATGCGGTAGACATTTTATTGTTTTGAAATGTAGTGCATTATAGGTGTTGGTTAACAAAATTCTGCTTTGTATTTTTGGAAAAGAGTTATATGAATAATTATGGAGAATGATTTTTTTAAAACCTGAAGAAAAAAATCGTTACTTTTGAGGCTCAATAAAAATAAGTCATTTCATGGTAGTGAAAGCAAGAAGGAGGGAAGATTTCCCTACTTATTTATCCTTAAATTTCATATTCAAAATGGATTTTCAGTTCTGCAATAGAAAGTGCAGTTGTAGATTGAGATCAGAGCAGACCATTGAAAAGGTATATATAGAAGCTGTGGAAAACAGATTCAAAGAAAAGCAACTCATTTTTATTATGATCTTATAACTTTTATTTACACGGGAAATCACTGCTCATTTTCACATTAACATCAGTAATTTATTTGCTTCTTTTCTGTAATATTTTTCTTGTTGTTGCTGTTGTTGCTGTTGTTTTTTTTGAGACAGGGTTTCTTTGTAGACCAGGTTGGCCTCGAACTCAGAAATCCACCTGCCTCTGCCTCCCCAGTACTGGGATTAAAGGCATGTGTCATCACTGCCCGGCTCTTTTCTGTATTCTTATTATGTCTCCCTGACATTAAAACATATACCTAACTTTTACATTCTTTATGGGAGAGTAACATGGAATCTATATTATATTATATTATATTATATTATATTATATTATATTATATTATATTATATTATATGTGGTGCTATTTCCTTAAAGATTCAAAGGCCCTGGCATGCTCAACTTAGTGTATTCCAATGCATTTATCTTAAAGATGTGAATAAAATCAATAAAGAAAGCACATTATTATTTGATTCAGTTTCATTTTAAGACTTGTTTTGTCCTTTTGGTAATAATTAATCAAACACAAAATGGGTCAGCTTCTTCATGTGCAGACTATTGCTTAATTAGGAGGAAGATGGGTGCTAAATATAAATGTTTATCATATTTTGCCAAACTGATTATATGAAGTTATGTACTGAATGATGTTAAGAATAAACACCATATAGAGGACAGTGGCAAATACCAAGGAATGTAACACATGCTGCTGTCTGGCATAGTCCAGGCTTCTAAATTCATATCTCTTAAATAGAAAAAAAGATATATCTCTTGCAAAGAGTAAAGGAAGCACCACACTTTGTGTATTTTCTGCTTTTGCATTTATAATTTGAAATGTGGCTTTGATATGAGATTGTTAGAAGAATTTTTTTCATAATGAAAGCAGGAAAGTTTTTACTAAAAGTCTGGGTTGAACTCATTTTCCTGGGAAAAACATGAAATAAGATGTCTAGTACTATGCAGTCAAGGAGAAACAAGGGAAGCCCAAGGTCTAGTGAGTAAACCAGTTGAACCATGAATACAAGTTCTTAAAAAGAAATTGCAGGATAAAAGAGAGAAATTGTGAGAATTAGTTGGAGAAATTTGAAAATTGTAACCCTCGAGAAGTTTGGAATATCTTTTTATTCCTTAGTTACTCTAGACTTCATGATGTGTATTAAATAATTACCTTTGTGTTGTAATGATTAAGGAAAATATATTAGTGAGGAGTACTTCCGTTGAATCTTTGCCTATTATTTTTATGAAACATGACTTTGCCTTATAGCCAAATCTGGGCTGCACGAGATTACTAAATGCTGGGATTAAAGATATGCTGAACTATGTCTTCCTATTCATAAGTATATTTTTGTGTTTTATTTAAATATTTAAATATATAAATCTTCAAAAAACAATGTAATCTAGGGTCAGGAGTTAAGCTCTCCCACACCATAATGGTCATTATTAGATGGGCTAGAACTTCACTGAAAATAATTTATCTAATTTTAATTAAAGCATTATTACATAATTTCCTCCTCTATTTTCTAATTCCAACCTCCCCCTTTCCCTCTGTTCTCTGTCAGATTCATAGGGTTGTTATAAATCAGAGGGGGGGGGGACGTTGCCAAGTAAGTTTATTGTTGCTTGTATATTTTAGGATTGACAACTTTGTATTGGATAATTCAATTAATTTGGGGGCACACTCTTCCCTGGAGAAAACAAATTCTTCCTTTTGGCAGTCATTAATTTTTGCAACTCTTCATCTAGAATAGGAATTTCCATGAATTTTCCTCATCTTCTTTGGTACACCAACTGATGTCTCATTGTTCAGGTCTTCTTTGACAGGCATAGTGGTGAGATTTATGGGTGTAGCTTTCCTGTCATATTTAGAAGACCCTTGTGGCACTTGCAATCTTTCTACTCCTTCTTCTGACACATTCCCTAAACCTTAGATGTAGGGTGTCTTAGTAAGGGTTTTGCTGTTGTGAATAGATGCCATGACCAAGGCAAGTCTTATAAGGGACAAAATTTAATTGGGGCTGGCTAGCAGGTTCAGAGGTTCAGTACATTATCAACAAGCTGGGAGCATGGCAGCATTTTAGCAGGCATGGTACAAGTAGAGCTCTACATTTTCATCTGAAGGCAGCTAGTAGAAGACTGACTTCTAGGCAGCTAGGACCAGGGTATTAAAGCCCATGCCCACAGTGACACACCTACTCCAATAAAGTCATACTTCCTAATAGAGCCACTCTCTGGCCCAAGCATATAAAAACCATCACATAAGGCTTGGGTTGTAGATGTGTCAGTTAAATCTGGGTACTTAACAGTCAGTTCTTCTCAACAGTATGACCAGTTGTTTATTTTTGTAATGGTCTCTGTATGCTGTAGAAAGAAGCTTTAATGAGGGTTTAGTACTACACTTATATGTGGTAATAAATCTAGGTATTGAGAATTAGTTTAGGAAACTAAGAAGATAATGTTCTCACATAAGATCCATAGCCTCAGTAATCATGGTGATTGGTCAAGTTTACAGTACCAGAAAAAGCTTCTCTGATATATCAGAGGCTGTAAGTTAGCTGTCAAGATGTCCAGACCCCTATTGTACTGTTAGGGACCCCTTGCTGTGCTGACATTAGTACATAGGTATCACTGCTGAGGAGGACTATTGATTTTGTTCCTTCCTTGGAAGCTGCATAGTACCTTCCAGTACTATGAAAGCTAGTCTTTGGGGAGGGGTTTTGGGAGTAAGGACCCAGCTCTTCCTTATAGAGTTCTATGTCAAATTATTGTGTCTTCAACAATATTTACCTCCAACTTGCAGGAGGCAATGAAAGACAACATCCATAGCCTATATTGATTCAGGGAAGTTTAATGAGCAATTTATTGCTAGAATATCTTCACTGTTTTCATAGCATTGTGAATGCATTACTTTGCTTTCTGTTGCCATGATAAAGACCATAAGCAAAAGCAACTCTGTATTTAAGCATTTTATTTGGCTTGCATGCCCTAATCATAGTCCACTGAGTACAAACAAGAAAGGAACCCAAGGCAGAAATCTTGAAACAAGAACTAAAGCAGAGACAAGTGGGTGGAGGAACTGCTTACTGGCTTATTCCCTATGTCTTACTCAATGTGATTTCTTATACAATCTTGGGACAACACTTATCACAGTGGCCTGGGCCCTTCTAGATCAATTGTTAACCAAGAAAATTACCCCAGATTTATTCTCAGGCCAAGCTGATGGATGTTTTCTCTCAGTTATCTTTGCCTTTTCCCAGATGACCTGAGCTTTTGGCAAATTTACAAAAACCAAACAATCAAACAAATAAAAACCCTAATTGATCCAATGAATCACTGCTGTTCTTGCCATTTCTCCTCTTCATGGTGTCTGTTCTAAAGTCTGAATCATGGAAATGAAAACTATCATATGATTATTTAATTAACCATAGTTACCACTGTGAAGAATTGTGCCCTACAGTGTATTCATTTTATTTAAATTACTTGTTATAATTCTAGAACTTCTCAAAGGAAAGACCTGTGATACTTTAAAAACATACATTTTAAACCTCTGATTACATTTATTTTGGAGAGTTTTACTTGAATGCATACTGTCCTGACACCTGATTTGTCCCATTTATATCCTTCAATACACAATTTTCTTTATCCCTGTCTCCCAGATGGTATAAATCCTGACATTTTCTTAAGACTAGTCATGCCTACATGTTTAATTATTTGAGTAGTGTTGCATATGGCAACATAATTTATGTAAGTGAGCTCTGTGTAGTTAAGAATTTTTAAAAATTCAAGCAAAGGTGATAGTACATTCTTTGGATTATTTATCTAACAACTTTATGTTTCCAAGGTATAAATGCTTTATGATTGTGCTTGAATTATTAGTATTTTACTGTACAAATGTACAAATATAAAACACAATGTACAGACAAGTTATGAGGCTGACAATTAAAGACACTAATAGAATAGAACCTATTACTCTAAGTAGTTCTATCGCTATAAATCTTGGTACATATAAGTTCTTCAATTAGAATAGTCTTATAAATCATTCATACATTATATAAGAATATAATATATTTGAGGTATTTGTTTATCTGAAATATTATCAATATATAGAAATACAGTATGTTTCTTAGAATTTTATCCACCTAATGAGGATACTTTTCCTTAAACCATATATTTGACTTGTTGGAATAAAGTTGTTCTGAGCCATCTAGTTTAGAAACAATAGATTACAACTTGCCTTAGTTTGTTTTCCCACAGGTGTGATACAGTTCAGCATCTCAGAGAAGTCAAGACAATAAAAGCTTTAGAATGTGATCACATCTTGATAACATCCAAAAGCAGAGCACAATGAATGCATGCTTCTCTTCACTTCCCTTTCCATTGATAGAGACTAAGGGTCCCCACCAAGGGATGAATGGTGCCATACCCTGTGAACAAATCTCTGAAACCATATCCATAGGCCAGGAATTTTAGATTCTTACGTGATGACAATAACAATCACATGATTCATTTTGTAGATAGCTGATTTTGTGTTTACTCCACCATTGCACATTTATGTATAAAACCAGAAAGTAAAGTCAACTATAAATCAGACGTCCAAATTTTTATTAATTAATATGCCACATCTTTCTTTTGGAGACATTAGTGTTGTGTGCTAGTGATGTAGACTGATACTTGCAAGTTATAATCTTAGGATAGAAAAGATTGAACTGCTTATATATTCTTTGGCATGAATCAATTTCTTAATAAGTAGTAAGGAAGTGACAGTTTAAAAAGCAGTAACACTTCTTGTGTGTGGTGTTGGCTCTTGTGTGTGATAGGAAATTTTTCTGCCACTGGTTTAAACCTACAACCCCAAATGTTTAATGTCTAATGTAAATTTCCTTAGAAGAAAGAACTTAGTAAAGATATATCACTGAACTTTTAAACCCTGTAAATGTGACCTCTTTCTGAAAAAGAGTCTTCACTAATGGATTTGTATTAAGGATGTTTAGTAGGATCACACTAGATCACCCAGTGAGTTATAAATTGTGTGACAGTGTCCATTGTGAAGACACACACCAAGACAACCGCAGAGCTGTGAGGTGAACACTAAGGGGAAGCACCCAATTGCAAGACAGCAGAAGAAACAAGGTGAAGACAATGGGAGACTGGAGTGATGCTGTGACCAAGAACACTGAAGCCACCAAAACCCAAACAGAGTGAGGAGGAGTTCTGCCCAGGAACTTGTGGCTTAGTTAGTGCTCTGATTGTAGACCTCTGGCCCTCTGTTGTTTCCAGAGTACAGTTGTAATTTTCGATACTACATTAATTTTCCATTCAATATCCTAAACTTTTAAAGCCGAATTTCTGAGTCACATACTTCCCACTTCCTAAAGCAACATGAATATAGTGATAAAATTGACAGGTTCTAAAAGAAGGCACAATACCATAGTAGGATATCCTGAGAGTGTCAGGGCCTGGTGGTGTTTAGGTGATGAGAATATGGGAACTAGCCAATAAGGCATTCTAAAGAGATGTTACCTCAGCCCTCTAGAAGAATTCTGTTCCAGTTGGTCAAATTTCATCTTTTCATTTAAATCCCAGAAGATTCATGCCAAGAAATGAATACAAAATTTACACTGGCCTTGTTTCAGTGTTGAAAGGTTTTTTGTTGCTAACAAGAATTAAAAGGAAAAAAAAAAACTTCTCAGATGAAGCACAGTGGTTGCCATACAGAGACTGTTGTCCTGAGAATAAAGCTCAATTAGAGCAAAGTAAACAAAATTTGAGAAATGTAGAAAGCCAAGGATTTTACCCTGAAGAGGAAAGAGAATTTATCCACATGATAATGTTATTGACAAGGTTTGCATACCAATTAGTTATCTTAGCAGAAATTAACAAATATTCTAATAGTATAAAGCCGAATTATAGGAATTATGTAAAGGAGAATTTGCAGATTTGGAACAGAAACATAACAATTTTCATTTTATAATTGACCCTACCTCTTTATATTTGCCATCTTTATCTCAAAGAATATTTCATACTTATACTTCATTATCTAAGTGCTAATTTCTTCAATTATTTTGATTACGGAAATAATATGCCGCTATCTAAACATTATGAAAGCAATATGCAGGAAACCAACAGCTGACATCAAACTAAATGGAGAGAAACTTGAAGCAATCTCACTAAAATCAGGGACCAAACAAGGCTAACCACTCTCTCCCTATCTATTCAATATAGTACTTGAAGTTCTAGACAGGGCAATTTGACAACAAAAGAAGGTCAAAGGGATACAAAAATGGAAAGAAAAAAGTCAAGATATCACTATTTACAGATGATATGATAGTATACATAAGTGACCCCCAAAAATTCCACCAAAGAACTCCTACTGCTGACAAACAACTTCAGCAAAATGGCTGGATATAAAATTATTTTTCTAATTAATAATGCATCTATAGGAACAAAAATATGTAAGATATGTATCCCTGGTAGATAGTATAAATATATTGGACACAGGAATCAGACAAGTATAAAAGTAAAAAAAAAAAGATGAAGAAGTAACAGTCATTTGTAATTTTGACAAATAATGTAGAAGAGGTATTTTTTTTCTTTTGGTACTCCCTTATGTGAGATGCAGAGGGAGGCACTTAGGAGTGGGGGAGAGCCTATGACAAAGATTTTCTTTCTGTTAGTCTAGTTTCTTCAGCTTCTTTGATGTGTCAAGTGAACATTACCAGCACTTCTAGCCTCACAAGGAGGAGTGTGAAGGAAGAACACAGAATTTATAAGAAAACTGGTTTTTTTTTTAATGAGGAATGTCATGTAATTTCAAGAAACTAATCTTCCTTTTAAATTTAAATTTTTCAAGAAATATTCTTTAATTATATTCTTTGCCTTACCTCAATGTCTTCCACACCCTCCCAACCTCCCTGTTTTCTTTCTGTTCTCAAACTCTTCATTTGCTCTCTTTCTTCTTTTTCAAGAAAAAAAAATAATAAATATTGTTTCCAGGTTATTAGATTTTAGTCTAGTTTAAACTTTATTTCTGGTTACTGAATAGTTCCTTATCTTAAATGTGCAGAAACTTTTACAATGTGAGTAGACTTTTAATTTTGTGAATCATATTGTAATTTTTAAGTTTTGAGGATATAGTAAAAGAAATCATACCATGTATTAGTTACTTTTTATAATTGTAATAAGACATCATGACTAATAAAACCATTTATAAAAGAAGCCATTTACTTTGGGGGTCATAGTTTCATGTGGCTGCAACAGCACCATAATCCACAAAGCACAGCATGAGGAAGAGAGAGCCAGAGTTAACTAAGAATGTCATGACCTTTTGGAACATCAAGGTACAACCCCAGTGACACACCTTCTTCAACAAGGTCATGCCTCCTTATCCTTCTCAAACACTTCTCATAACAGGGAACCAAGTATTCAAATAGATGAACCAAGGGCAGGGATTTCTCATTCAAGCCACCTCACATTGTATGTTGATGATATTTAATGAAACGAGCAGATATGTTTTTTTTTTACTGCTAAACACTACATATCAGGAAACAATAGGAAAACATTTAGATATCTATTGAGTATTTACTGCATGCCAAACTAATAGACAGACAGATAGATAGAAAGATAGAAGTTGGGTGGATGGACAGATAGATAGATAGATAGATAGATAGATAGATAGATAGATAGATAGATAGATAGATAGAAAGTTTTACTTTACACTCAAAATAATACTACAGCTGTTCTCAGATTAACGCCATTTTGTGGGTAACATAACAGCAATAATAGAAATTTAAACTGTGGCTAAAATGTCTTGAGAGACTTGTTTTTAATTGGAATATGATAGACCTAGAATCAATCTGTAGGACTCAAAAGCATCTTTGATCAAGGTCTAGACTGCACAAGTCTGTATACCTTCTTACATGTTGACTAATTAACATTGACTACAGTTCTACTACCTAGCCAATGAACCTAATCTTCTTGAAATTCCACTTACTTGGTAAAATTCAGTCATTCCTTCATTTGGCATTTAGTAACTGCAAAATTCATTCAGAATTCATTTTATCACTACAACTGTGGAAGTTCCAGGTTAGAGTAAGCACAGTATTATCTAGCTTTCAAGTCAGAAAGCATTAACTCTTCACTGAAAGGTTTATAACAATAAGAGATGATATAGTCATATAGTTGTTGTCTGGATAAACAAAGAGTCATGATGTTCTGTCTCTCTCTCTCTCTCCTTTTTTTTTTTTTTTTTTTTTTAATTTAATTTTATTTTATTTTTTTAATTTACATTCCAAATCACTTCCCCTTTCCCGTTTCCTCCCTCCCCGAAAGTCCCATAAGCCCCCTTCCCTCCCTCTTTTCTCCGTTCAACCCCCTCTCATTACTCTGTCCTGGCGTTCCCCTACATCCAGTCTTTCCAGGACCAGGGGTCTCTCCTTCCATCTTTTTAGAAATCTATTGATATGCTGATTGTGTCTAGGGTATTCTGAGATTCTGGGTCAATATCCCCTTATCAGTGACTTCATACCATGTGTGATCTTTTGTGATTGGGTTACCTCACTAAGGATGATATTTTCAAGTTCTGACCATTTGCCTAGGAATTTCGTGAATTCATTGTTTTTAATTGCAGAGTAGTATTCCATTGTGTAAATATACCACATCTTCTGAATCCATTCCTCCGTTGAGGGACATCTGGGTTCTTTCCAGCTTCTGGCTATTATAAATAAGGCTGCTATGAATATAGTGGAGCATGTGTCCTTATTGCATGCAGGTAAAGTCTCTGGGTATATGCCCAGGAGTGGTATAGCCGGATCCTCCGGAAGTGTCATGCCCAGTTTTCTGAGGAGCCGCCAGACTGCTTTCCAGAGTGGTTGTACCAGCCTGCAATTCCACCAGCAGTGGAGGAGTGTTCCTCTTTCTCCACATCCTCGCCAACAACTGCTGTCTCCTGTGTTTTTGATCTTAGCCATCCTGACTGGTGTGAGATGGAATCTCAGGGTTGTTTTGATTTGCATTTCCCTAATGACTAAGGATGATGAACATCTCTTTAGGTGCTTCTCAGCCATTAGATATTCTTCAGGTGAGAACTCTTTGTGGAGCTCTGTACCCCATTTTTTAAAAAAAATCTGCCATGCTCATGGATTGGCAGGATTAATATAGTAAAAATGAGCATCTTACCAAAAGTAATACACAGATTCAATGCAATCCCCATCAAAATCCCAACTCAATTCTTCATAGAGTTAGAAAGAGCAATTCAAAAATTCATCTGGAATAACAGAAAACCCAGAATAGCTAAAACTATTCTCAAGAGTAAAAGAACCTCTGGGGGAATCAGTATCCCGGACCTCAAGCTGTACTACAGAGCAATAGTGTTAAAAACTGCATGGTATTGGTACAGTAACAGACATGTAGATCAATGGAACAGAATTGAAGACCCAGAAATGAATCCACACTCCTATGGTCACTTGATCTTTGACAAAGGAGCTAAAACCATCCAGTGGAAAAAAGATAGCCTTTTCAACAAATGGTGCTGGCTCAGCTGGAGGTCAACATGCAGAAGAATGCAAATTGACCCATCCTTATCTCCTTGCACTAAGCTCAATTCTAAGTGGATCAAAGATCTCCACATAAAACCAGACACACTGAAACTAATAGAAGGGAAACTAGGGAAGAACCTTGAACATATGGGCACAGGGGAGAATTTCCTGAACAGAACTCCAATAGCTTATACTCTAAGATCAAGAATAGACAAATGGGACCTCATTAAATTACAAAGTTTTTGCAAGGCAAAAGACACCGTCAAAAAGACAAAGCGGCAACCAACTAACTGGGAAATGATCTTTACCAACCTTACATCCGACAGAGGGCTAATATCCAAGATATACAAAGAACTCAAGAAGTTAAACTCCAGAGAGGCAAGTAACTCTCTCTCTCCTTTTCTCTCCTACTGACCTTTTCTCTCCCACCTATAAATAAACACCATACTCATATCTTGTTGACAAGATATGAAACCCTTTGAAATGCTTTTTCATGTTTCTTTACCCTTCCCTTCATCTGTCATTTTTCTTTGTCCTCAACTCAACTTCAATTCACTAGAATTGTATGTAAGATAAAGAATCTGGTAATTTGCATTCAATTTTAAGAGTATAATGTCTCAAGAAGGAATGAGCTGTTAAAAAATCTATAGCAAATAGAATTTATTTCCTCTAAAAGGCAAAGCTCTCTTTCTAGAGGTAGATCTACTTTGCTTCTCTGAGAGTCAGTGAACATGTTAGTTCTCATTACCTATAAGATATATGTTACAAGTACAAAGTGAATAATAAATAAATCACTCAGCATCATTTACATTATATTTAATCAACACAAAATGACTCAGACACATATATACAGTTAACTGGAGGATTATTGGAATATACATGTGTTTGGAGTTTAATGGTGAAAAGTAGTATCTCAACAAAGATGTAGTAAGAGCCAAAGAAGTTAGCAATAATGATAGTTACAGTTGTACACAAAGTTGGACTTGGACTCCGGGGTACCACATAGAACGGATTCCTCCTTTCAGTAGCTGGGAAACCACTTGTTCTTTGTATCCACACTGCCAAAATAAAGATAATGATAAGAACTTGAAATCAAAGCACATTGTATGAGTGTGTGCTTGTTTCCATGAATGGAATTGGGCATGTATGTTACAAGAGCTACACATAAAGGTCATAGAACAGCCTTCAGGAGTCAATCCTCACATGTATGACATGCCCTGTGCACGGAGGTCAGAGAATAGCTTTCAGGTTTCATTGCTTGCTTTTCTACTTTGTTTAAGACAAGGTTCCTTCTCTTCTGATCATACCAGGGTAGATGGCCCAAGAGGACTCAGATGTTATCCTGTCTTAGCCACCATCTCCCTATAGGAACATAAGAGATTACAAGCATGACCTTTATGCAAAGGCTGGGAAACCAGGTCAGATTTGTGTGGCACCTGTTTTCAACTACTAAGATATCACAGACTTAAGGTATTTGCAAAACTCAAGAAGACTACATCATTTAGAGTCACTTGGCAAATCTTACTAATTGTTTTCTTCATAATTATAGATAAATCATCCCACATTTTTGTTCTGTTTGATTTGGGGAAAGCAGGGGTTCAAAATTGACTGGAAAATATTGTCTTTGTTCTGCTCTAATGTTTGAACAGGTAATACGCATGGATTTTCTAAAAAGAAGAGAGTAGAAATGTAAACAAAAAAAGAATACTTACAATTGAACTCTTTCAACATAGTTAAAATGAATGGTGATGGTGATTTATGTGAGATATTTTAACATTTTCCTTGAATTATTTTCTTGTTCTTTGGATACACATGTCAGTAATGTCATAATATCTCACTTTTTCCAGATTTCTCAACTTCTTTTCCTACAGACACAGTTTTCTAACCTAAAAATTACATATATTAATCATTTTCTTTGATCTTTTAAACTTGTCCTCCTTATATACACACTTGTACATATACTTTCCCTAAATATATATAAAGCAAAACCATATTGTACAGACATCCACTATGACACCGTGTTTTTAAAAAAATACTCTGTTCAGCAAACTCTGAATTCTCTTTTAAAGGATAAGTAAAAAACAAAGCAAAATATACAAATAAAAATTAAACTTCTATTATTTTCCTCAGTGAGCAATAATAAATAAATCCATGCTGGTAGCCCCATTATTCCATTGCTAGTTTTAATGGTTTAGGACTGGATCAGTTGAGAAACCACTATGGCTGATGGGTAAAGGATGAGACCAGGGATGTGTGAGTGTTCTAGTCCTGAGCACTGCTAAAACAGCCATTAATCAAGTGTTAACCTTACTATTTCTAGTCATAAGCAAGAGCACAGCACAGTAGAAATGAGACTTCTTGTTAGAATTATTCATTTGAGAATCAGTCAACCAAAGGCTTCCCTGACATCTAAAAGGCTGAGCGAACAGTGGGTGATTGCTCAGGAAATTTATGAGACCGACATGAGTATTTTTCATATCCCACAAAAGAAATACCAACAAATGCTTTGCTGACAAAGCTCTAGTCATTACAGATTTTATATTCCAGTTTACTGAGCAGGGAGTTCTCTGAGGCAGATGGCTTGCTTCATCATGGAAGCTTTCTTGGGGACGGATCACTTAGAGAAATACAGAGATGTACTTTTATCCTGACTCTCAGCAGTAGGCTGTTGTACCTCGGCAAAGGTATTTTCTTTTTTCTGAGGGTTTTTTTTTTAACTTTTAGTTTCCTCTATTTATCCAGAATTTTAATTCATTAAGTAAGTAAATAGATTTTAAGTGTTGCCTCTATGCCAGTGACTGTGGTAGGTATTGGGAATGTTTATAAAAATAGAAAGAAAAACGGGTTCTTCCTTCAGGGTGAATAAGGGTCCTCAGCTGAAAATACTGTCAATAGTTACCATTGTCTTGAAACCTCCTGGTAACACTCTTTAAGGAAAGAACACTCTGAAAGGACTTTTCCCAGTTCCCTTTTCAATCAGTAATGTAAATAAACCCGCTCACATTAATTTCTGCAAGAAACAGCCACCCAGTGAAAGAGGAGGTCACAGTCTTCTGGACAGGGGTGGGTATCGGCTACTAAGTGCTGACACAACACTTTAGTCTTCAGTGCTCCCTTTACCCCATATAAAACCTGTGAACAGCTAGACACTTGAGTCCTATCTCCTTCTTACCAGCATGGAGATGATTAGGGACGTCTCCCACTAAAGGAAGCTATAGGTAATAGCAATATCATACAATGATGTCTAGACTGCATAAGGATAAACTGTCAGTTCTTGTCTATTGTGGCACTTTAGGAATATTTTTTTCCTTGTTATGACAGTTTGTGCCTTAACATACACACACACACACACACACACACACGCACGCACGCACGCACGCACGCACGCACGCACGCACACAATTTGTGATAAGCCCAGGTCATGCTCTATTTGTTTTCTTTTTATTTTATTTTATTTTCTATATTCTTTATTTACATTCCAGATGATTTCCCCTTTCCCGGTTCCCCCTTCCACAAAAGTCCCAAAAGCCCTCTCCCCTCCCCCTGTTCTCCAGTCAACCCCCTCCCGCTTCTCTGTCCTGGTATTCCCCTACACTGCTGCATCCAGGGGCTTCTCCTTCCTTCTTCTTGGGTAAAAACTTGATATGTGAATTGTGTCTTGGGTATTCTGAGCTTCTGGGCTAATATCCACTTATCAGTGACTGCATACCATGTGTGTTCTTTTGTGATTGGCTTACCTCACTTAGGATGATATTTTCTAGTTCCAACCATTTGCCTAAGAATTTCATGAATTCATTGTTTTTAATTGCTGAGTAGTATTCCATTGTGTAAATATACCACATTTTCTGTATCCATTCCCCCTTTGAGGGATATGTGGGTTCTTTCCAGCTTCTGGCTATTATAAATGAGGCTGCTATGAACATAGTGGAGCATGTGTCCTTATTGCGTGCCGGGGAGCTAAACAAAGAATTTCACCTGAAGAATATTGAATGACTGAGAAGCACCTAAAGAAATGTTCAATATCCTTAGTTATTAGGGAAATGCAAATCAAAACAACCCTGATATTTCACCTCACACCAGTCAGAATGGCTAAGATCAAAAAATCAGGAGACAGCAGTTGTTGGCGAGGATGTGGAGAAAGAGGAACACTCCTCCACTGCTGGTGGGATTGCAAGCTGGTACAACCACTCTGGAAATCAGTCTGGTGATTCCTCAGAAAACTGGGCATGACACTTCCGGAGGACCCTGTTATACCACTCCTGGGCATATACCCAGAGAACTCCCCGGCATGCAATAAGGACACACGCTTTATTTGTTTTCTTGAATCCTGGAATGGATACATGCTATAAGACTCATCCATGAAAAATATGTTTTGGTGCACCTTGGAAATTACTATTTTATTATTCAAATATATCTCTTTAATTCTACTTCTCTATTTTCTTATTTTTTATTTTGAACCAAATTATCCCATAATCACAATGTAATACCAACTGTATAGACTTAGAAGGAAAAAAAAAACAAAACTTTACCCTGTGTATTATTAACCTATTTCAAATAACACCTAGTAAAATAAAATTATTGAACAATAACCAAACAATTAAAGTATTCTCTTGAAGAACCGTACTTTTATTCAAGCCTTTCCCAACACTTTTGCTTATTCTTCTGTATTGGGAGCACATAGGTAGTTTAGTTTGGATATTTCACAAAGTTTAGAAACAACATTTGGATTAATCCTGTATACTCCCCAATTATATAGTACCCAAAACAATGCATAAGTGTCAAGTTGGTATTTTAATTACTTCACTCATATTGTAAAACTGTCATTGCATCAACCTCACACCCCTTTCTGTTTTGTAGGATGACACAATACCTACTGAATATTATCATTGCTCCTGACCTGGCCCTTACTCTGATCTGGTCCTCATCCTTCCCACACCCTAGAAACCACCACACCACTTCATACAATTGTCATTTCCTTCAAGTACCAAGGTTCATCTCCTGTTTCTTTAGGAACTATTTTTTTTCAAGGAAACACAAAGCATGTATTTGTAGTTAGAGTATCCTAACATATACTCAATGTGCAATAATTGAATTAGGATAAGTATCATTTCCACTCCTGAAATATTTTTGACTTAGTGTAAACCCATTAATCCACCTCCTATAGTTATTTTAAATGTATCATTGATGCTTATTCTTATAGTTATATTTTCCATACTGTGTCCATGTTTTTCTAGGTCTATTCTCTATCTGACTGTGTTTACTACCCATTTCTGGCCTTTCACTCTCACTGTTTCACTTCGACTTTTATCCCATTCTCTGTGTCTCTATGATGAAATGTTTAGCTTCCAAAATGAAATAGCACTTAAGTTAAAACATGTAATTTTGCCTTTTGTGTTTATCTTTAGCGGCATAGCACCTTAAAGATTCACTCACATGGTACCATATGTCAGTTTTTTCTTACTTTTTAATGTTGAGCTGAATTCTCCAAGCTTTAGCTACTGTAATCACTGCTGTAAAAATATGGACATACAAGTATATTTGAAACTCTGCTCTGCTCTGTGGGCTCTACAGTTATAAATGGAGTTGTTCTATCACATAAAGAAAATATTTTTTTAAAAATTTAGTAGCAGTATTCTGTTTTCCATTACGAATATTCTGGTTATCATTGCTGCCAAAGGTGGAATCCAATTTTGCTACTGTTTGTGAACACTTACTATCTTTAAAAAATATAAACCCTAAAAATGTAAGTTTACCACACTGGTTTTCTTAGAGTTGGAATTTGAAGATCTTCTGTTATTAGTAATTCTAAGCACTTTATTATATACTATCCATTCATATTTTTATGACTTTGAAGAAAAATACTCAACCATTTTTATATCTTTGAATCATTCTTCTATTTTGTTGTTGAATGTCTGGATATTATTCTTTTATCAGATATAAAATTTTAAAGTTCTTTTTTTCAGTACTTCTTTATTGTTTTGCTTTATATCTCTTGATAGTTTCTCCTGATACACAATTAAAATTATTTTTCATCCCATCCCACATTACCTCTGCTTACTGTGTAGTTAACATCATGCCCAGAATACCACTGCTGGTAGATATCATGTAGTTTTTGCCTTACACTTTCCTCTACTGGCTCTTAGTTTAGGACTTACAATTAAGTCAAGGCCTGATCCAAACTGAGTTAATTGTTGTATATTGTGTAGCCTAGCAACCTATCCTTCATCTCTTGCATCCAACTGTCCTACCACCCTTTTTTTAAACCTATCCTTTTCCTCACTGATTTGCCATAATACTTTTGTTAGAAATCATCTGCCCCCCACATGGATAGGTTACTCCTCAGCTGTGTACAGCCTATTGGTCTGTATATGTAAGAGTCACCACACTACTGTGGTTCCTATAACCTTATAAAAACATTACAAACTAGAGCCCATGACTCTTCCAACTTGTTTTTATCCCACTTCCATGGGTATTAAGATTGCTTTGAAATCACACTTGAATTTCATAGCAATCTTTCTATCTTACAAACAGGTCATGGGAATTTTGATAGGGATTGCATTGAAACCATGGATCCTTTTGGTAGTATTGACATCATACGAATATTACATTTGTCAATTAATAAAATGAGAAATATTTCTATTTATCTTTACTTTATTCCATTTTCTTTATCAATCACCTGTAATTTTTTTTCATTTTATATATCATTTATCACCCTAATTAAGTCAGTAAGGTTTAATGGTTTCATAGTATTATAAGTGTAATTGCTTATATATTTTGTTTTCAATTTTTTTCATTTCTATTATATAAAATTTAATAGTGTTTTTCTGTGTTAAGTGTATGTTTCTATTTTGTTAACATTATTTACTACTCCACTAGGTATTTCTTACTTTTAGCTAACTTTGTTATTTTATATATCCAGGATCATGTGAGGTACCAAAGGGGTAATTTTACTTTTTTTTTTTAATTTTAATTTTTTAAAAACTTTTTCTGCTTTTGTTAGAAATGAACATTGTAGCCTTCTAACAATATCATGAAAAAGCTTTCAGTTTTCACAATTAAGTAGCAAATCACCTGGGCATGTTTTATATGTGACTCTTATTTTCTTGAGATAGTTTATTAAATTATTTTAGTATATACTTATAAAGGTTTGCCTGAATATATGCCTGTGCACCATGTGTTTGCTTGTTGCTCACAGAGGCTAGAAGAGGCATAAGATCTCCTATACTAGAGTTACAGATGACTGTCACTCTTTGTCATCCTTTAAACATATTTCTTTCTTATTGAGAATAGATTCTTTTCTCATACAGTATATCCTATTATGGTTTTCTCTTTCTCTACTCTTCATGGTTCCTCCTCACCGCCTCTCCTCTCAGAATCCACTCCCTTTCCATCACTAACTAGAAAAGATATATACCAATATGCCATGAGCTTAGGGAAAATAAATGATATTTCTATGCTCTGGACTAGTTTCTAAGTAGTACAAATTACTGGGGCCGCTTAATACTGATGTCTTAGTCCTTATGCTGACTTGAACATGGCTGCCCACAAAGAAGGGCAACGTGGCTCTGAATCCATGCACTACTGAATAGTAAGCCGTATGCTTTCCTCATTTCTGGAATGAGGACAGACAATGAGCTTTTTAGGGTCCACCACAAAGATAAGTGTAATAGAACCTTTCAGAGGTCAGCTTCTTTCACAACAAGTAGCCTAAATTAGACTCCTGTTATTATGCTAAAAATCTATCATTCCTCCAGGCCATTGTACGTTAAGGTTTTTATCCCTGTCTCTCTCTTCACACCTTCAGTTGCCTATGGTTGTCTACTTCCTGTTATAGTTTCTCCCCCAGAATCCTAAAAGAATGGGAGAGGAGATCAACAAAGAGAATGATTCAGGAAAGAAAGAATGGGAGTGTGAAGGAAAGAAGAAAGCATGAGGTTCTATAAAAATGCACACTGCTTCTATGTGTACCTTATAAACTCATATTTATTATTTTGTTTGTATGGTGAGGAGTCAATTTAACTGCTTCTTAAACTGTCATAGTGATTTGTTTACATTAATATCTTAAAGGAACATATTTGTATTTTTATTAATTCATTCCATAGCTTGTCACCAAAATTTCACACCTTATTTTATAATTATTTTGACTTTTTAAAAATAATATGAATGAAGAAAACCTATGTGTTTTGTTATACTGTGTCTACCTAATTTCCTTATGGACAGTTTTGATGAGAAAGCACTTCATTAAGTATGACACATGTAAGCTCTGCACAGGGCTGTGTAATCTGAGAATGTCCTCATATTTCTTCCTGACTCCCAGGCCTCTCTGCTAAATCACACCCCACAAGCTAAGTGGGTCCAAGATGGTCACTCTGCCCTCTAGCATAATTATGAGAGAATCCCAAAACTTGTAACCCTACAAAGGAGTACCAGAGAGTCCACCTGGGTTTCCAGTTCTACTGGTATCCCCTCTGTCTCGAATGATCAGAATAAATTGTCATATTCTCTATTGCTTCTATTAGCATGAACCTTCCTCTGCCTATCTAATTTAAAATATTCATGAGACAATTGATAAAAAATGTGTTCATTGGCAACATTAAATAGTCAACTTGAAAACATACATTGTTTTTCTTAAATTGTAGAAATGACCACAAAAATATGTCACTTTACTCAAGGTAGGGCACTAAGAAATTTGTCCCCACACTGGTTCTAAAGCAATACAAGACCACTAAATTATTCATCAGAGAAAATAGAGATGAGTCTGTATGAAAGAATATATTTAGTAGATGAACTTTTTCCTTTTGGCTCTTATAAAGAATGTTACAATATGTTTTTCATCTTAGTCATACTGTATCCCCTCAAGTGGGGCCCTTGTGATATATGTGTGTACACAGTAGTCTCTAACATATTCCTTCTTTCAACATATTTTTTCATTGATAATAGACCTGAAGCAATTAAAAAATATATACTATTATGTCATGTCTTATTCTCAAATAAATCCCCATAGTAACTAAGTGAGTGGTTAGGATCTACAAGACTGGTTAATGAACAAACCATGTTATAGTCTGCCTTTAAATGTACAGTGTTCATGGAGAAGGAAAAAATAAGTCTTTATTAGAGACTGATTTAAATTAGGTTTTAATTAAATTTGCAAAAGAATGTATGTAGTGAATTAGAATTGAATATATTATATAAATTGCATCTTCTTCAAGTATGAATTGCTTGTCCTTTTTAGAGATCAATATTGTCAGCTGTATTTACTCTCCACCCATTACACTTGATTAAAAAGTTCATGTCTGATAGAGTCAAAGGTATTCAGGAAGATTTAGTCTCACAGCAATCCAGTGGCCTCCTTTCTGTGTTGGTGGCAGCCCTGGTCCTTTAAGAGGAGCAGCTGTTCACACTAGGAAACAGCTACCTTCCTAATATTCTCTAATCAATTTGTTGACAGTGTTGGCTGAGAATAGAAAAGATGGAAGATCATGCATCCTGGGCTAGGACAAGCACTTGGCATGGATGGGGCCACAGAGTAAAGTACCTAATCTCTAATGAATAAATGACTCTGGAATGTCAATCTGGCCCAGGTCATTGACATTTAATTTCCACGAAATATTAATTAACAATGATGAAGTTCTCCACAGTGGCTTTTGCTACCAAGCACAGCTTCTTGCTCTATCCCTGAAGGTTTTCGTGATTCATTCTGAGTTCCAGAAAGCAACATTCATCTCTAACCTTCAGAGAAGATTTAACACAGGCTCTTAGAATAATGAGTCTCCCATGTCTCTTGGGAAGAACACCAAGACTTCCGATAACCAATTCCTTGTCTTTACAACCGTATGATCAATAAATGTGCATTTAACACCCCCTATTCATGATACTCAAGAGATAATGGGGAGAGTCATCTATCTGTGCATGTCGAGAGTCATTAAGTATTTCTTCAGCTTCCTTAATTCCAAATCGAATGTTTGTAAAAGAAAGGGTGACCTGTCAAATATTTAAAAAAAAAAAACTCTGTTTGATACTGTGAAATATGTGGACTCCCATATAATATCCATAACCAAAAATAATTCCCAGGGAATTCTACCAGGATCCAAATCCCTCTTGCATGATTAAATCACATTAAATCCAAATGAGAAAACTGCCAGACTTTATTTGCAGAGACAATTGATACATTTGTCAGGCCTATGTATCTGCAACACTTCTTCAAATATGAAAAAATAAATTTATTGTCATAATTGTCATTAAGCATATTCCTGAACAATGGGGTCTGACCATAATTAATGATTAATTCATTGGAAATTCATTATGATAATAGTAAATGTGTTTAACTCATTTGATGCTTCCATAGCGGCAGTGATTCTTAGCAATTCTTTTATATTTTACTGATTTTAAACATTAAAAGCTCTGAGCATGTGCAGGAAAATAGTTCCACATTGCCCTCTAGCGGTGTCCTGATAAAAAAGAAATTCTTTTAAATTGTAGGGTAGAACATTCTTGGATCTTAGCACACTCTAAAAATATCTTGAGCTCAAGACACATTCAAACCATATCCCTCTGTCCACATACAAAAAAATATATATATTACTGAAACATCCCTCATTTCCCATAAGTTTGCCAATAACGATTAACAAGTTTATCTTCCTTATGCAGGCACATTCAGTATTGGATCAAGCCTAGTTTAGAGGGGAAAAAATCCTATTGTCCCCTAGTAGGTCCAAAATGTAGACAAAAAACGTAATGTGTAGGCTAGAGAGCCGGAAAGCTGGATCTCAGAGGGCAGATTGTGATGCTTGGGATGTTTACAGAAGCAAGTGACTATTACTTGTCCATGAATTGGTTTAATGCCAGTCAGAAGCCAAAAGAAAACATTAGACTCCTTTATACTGGCATGCTCCAAGTGACCCCAATGCCCTCTAGTAGACTTATTTCTTAGAGATTCACAGTCCCTTCCAGTACTTGGCAGCGCAATGCTTGTGGACAGAACCTTCATACACAGGATTTAAAGTTACATTCAATCTCCTGAGAATAGTAGGTATAGATTCAGGGTAATCTATTTTGCTTGTAGGAGTTTACTTAAATACTACAAATATTTAGTTGGTTGATGTTTTCACACAAAGTTCTAGGTTTCCAGAAAGTTCCACAAAGCTGACTGCCTTCTTTGTACTAATGGCATCCTCAAACTGAAGAATTGCTTAATTCTCAGCTCCTGAGAATCTTTCTACTCTATGATCTTTCATGCAGCAACCAAGTTTGGCTTACTCTCCATTGCTCACCCTAATTAGACAAAGGGAAACAAATCCAAAAGCAATTTCAGGCAAACAAATAGCTCCAGATCCTGTGCTTGTGAATACAAAAATTCTGCTCTCATTTTCATGCCCTTGATAAATACCAAGATAAATGCAAATGTAGAGGTGTATGAGGTAGAGCTGAATTAAGTTTTAAACAACAAAAAAAGCCATTTCATATTGCATCATAATAAACATTGCAAACATAAACATTCGTGTTTCAGTGTATAGGTAAATTTGTCTGTCTGAAATAAGGAATTAGATCTGGTGTCCCCTGATATAACTAGTATCCACTGACATAAGAGAGAAGTGGGTTTCTACATTATCTTTGTGTATTTTCAGCACTCCCCATGCATTGCCTTGAAATATTTTTATTTCTAGGATCTCTCTAATTCTATAGACCATCTTCTTCCACAAGCCCTACCTCAGAGTAAATATCTACTGAAATCCCTTCTCATGTAACCTGATCCTTCACAAACATTTCTGGCCTCTACTCGCAGATGACATTCAGAAATCACACTGCATATTTTTTTGCTTAAATTTATGTAGTATTTCTTTTTTCCCCTGTTCAGAATTAACTTACTGCGATAATAAGAGAGGTTAATGTTTTACAATCAGTCTTGAACCTCAAAGAACACTTGATATTTGATTATTGATTGCTGCCTTAAAAGTAAACTACTTTGACAACACATGGACACATGCACGCACACACACACACACACACACACACACACACACACACACACACGTTTTTCTTTTCAAGTAGAAGCAATTCATTCCATGGAGGTCAAAGTGCTTCATGAGATATGGTCCTATTTCACTCTTCTTGCTATATTGTAGCTTTGGGGACAATTATTGTGAATGTCACCATCTTTTACATATGCATTTAAATACATTCATACTTTATGAAGATCTAATACATTCTCAAAAATCATCATTAAATATGAAACTCACTCATTGTAAGACCTCATCATAGTTGTATAAATACTTTGGCACAGAAATACAAACCTGACATGTGTAGCTACATGCATGCTTTTAACTGGTTTCAGCATGTTTCTCTGCTCTGTTTGCTGTGCTCTGGCAGCTAGAGGACCCCTGTAGCAAGACTTCAGAGGTCAATAATAACTTCTGTGAGAGATACTTAGTGCATGGAGATTTCTCTTGATTTTATCTGGGAAATGATGAATATTCAATGCCTAGATTAACTCATTGAGACTGTAGAATGGGAATATTCCATTTTGCTCATTGAGTTTTTCTTCCAGGAAGGTTTAAAGGGATCATTATGCTTTTGGTCAGCAAACAAAGTGTATTTATGAAACATGATTAAAGCTAATTTCCTTATCAGTTTTCAAGATGGTAATGCGATTATCTGTCAATTTCAGAACAGAACAAATTTTATTTTTAAAATATATCTATAAATTAGTACACTCATATGTATTTCTGGGTATTGATATACTGAAGCTCATTAGGTTATAACTGTCTTTGTGATCATTGAAGTATTCTATACAATAGTTCCTGAATCTGTCAACAGAAGATCTTCATTATCATTAGCTGGCTTCTTCGTTCCTAGTTTGTCAGGATGATTAAAACTCAGTTGTGATGTTTCCATCTTAAAACTTGGGATCATGAGTTCTATATAAGCCAGTTACAGTAGGCAGCATAGTTTTATACAACTGAAGCCTACACATTAGGGTTGCTTCATATTATCAATCAATGCTTCTCAACCTCTTAAGTGGATAAATCTAGACCCCAGATTAAAATCATATTTTTAAAAAAAATTGAACCTATTTTTTAATTAAAGTTCCCGGAGGATCCGGCTATACCACTCCTGGGCATATACCCAGAGACTTTACCTGCATGCAATAAGGACACATGCTCCACTATGTTCATAGCAGCCTTATTTATAATAGCCAGAAGCTGGAAAGAACCCAGATGTCCCTCAACGGAGGAATGGATTCAGAAGATGTGGTATATCTACACAATGGAATACTACTCTGCAATTAAAAACAATGAATTCACGAAATTCCTAGGCAAATGGTCAGAACTTGAAAATATCATCCTTAGTGAGGTAACCCAATCACAAAAGAACACACATGGTATGCAGTCACTGATAAGGGGATATTGACCCAGAATCTCGGAATACCCTAGACACAATCCGCATATCAATAGATTTCTAAAAAGATGGTAGGAGAGACCCCTGGTCCTGGAAAGACTGGATGTAGGGGAACGCCAGGACAGAGTAACGAGAGGGGGTTGAATGGAGAAAAGAGGGAGGGAAGGGGTCTTATGGGACGTTCGGGGAAGGAGGAAACGGCAAAGGGGAAGTGATTTGGAATGTAAATTAAAAAAATAAAATAAAATAAATAATAAAAAAAAAGTTTAAGAACAGGAGACTTTAACCATTCTGTTTTAAATCTATATGCCCCTCCATCTCTACTAAGACTCTTGCCTTCAAGGACACAGTGGATGTAAAATTGTAACCCTTATATTTGTTCATTGCTTTATATATATCTTGCTTGCCTTAGACTGATAACAACAAAAGATCCTACATCATAAAAATCATTCAGTTGTTTCTTGCATACAGCCCTCTATAGTGATCAACTGATTCTTGTATCATTATAGTGTCAGAGCATGAAGCCATTACAAAATAAAATCTCTCCTGTCACTTAGCTTTAGTTCACTGACTTTATTACTCGGAGGCTAACTTTCTGGCCACAGTTGGCTCTGGTCATTTTGGATGTCTATACATCATTTTCTATTAGTTCTGATGGTTAACAACGTGATATGCAATGATTAGAAATGAATAACAGTTTGACTATTCTCATCCACTGTATTTATAACTAACTTTAACTAGACAGCCCTTTAGTTACATTTTCTTATCTAGAATAAAAAGTAAATTACTATAATTTTGTTACATAAGCTATTTCTATAATAAGAATTGATAATTATCTAAGTTTGCCGCAATGAATCATATGTCGCTTTTATCTGTATTCTTCAATTAAATAAACAAAATGCCATGTTTCCCTTTGTATTTATTCTGTTCAGGTGTGATTTTCTTCTTTAAGCAATCCACTTAGTGTATTTGAGTTCTGTACTTACCAATATTCATATTGAATTCCTTCTTCCATGTAGATTTTATTCATTCATATTTTCTTCTCTTGATTTTGTTTTCTACTTATCCCTTTGATTTTGCTTATTGAATTGCCCTTCATTTCTAACATATTAGCTCCTCTCTCTGCATCTGTGAACTATGGACTTTGGTTCCTGCTCATGTCCAGTTGTATTTTTGTTCCATTGGTATGATGAATACCATGAACAGATACATCTAAAGGAAAGGTTTATTTCGATATATACTTCCAGGTCACAGTTCATCATTGAGGAAAGTCGGGGTATAAACTGAAGAAGTGATCTGAAACATAAACCTTGAACAAATGCTGTTTGCTAGCTGGTGCTCAGGTTCTTGCTCAGCTATCTTTCTCATACAACCTAGTTTCACTTGCCTGGGTTTTATTGCCTCCCAGCATAGTCTAGTGACTCCTTAGTGTGGTTACTCCCATATCAATCATCAGTAGAGTGAGTCTCTCACAGACATAATCACAGGACAATTGGATGTGGCCAATTCTTCAGTTGAAATTCCCTCATCTCAGCTGCCTTAAGGTTGTGTCAAGTTGACATAATTTAACTATAATTGGTCCTGTCCTGGAGTGGATCCCACACTGGTCAATTTCAAGTGTCCGTATTTGTTCTTTAATCTAATATACTCTGCCCTCTTCACTATCTGACAGTTCCTTAGGATTGTCTTTATTTCCAGTCTGACATCCATGTTGGTTTAACTGACACAGACATAGCTGACACTTGGTGTCGTGGGCTGTCTGCTGGGAACTCACAAAATAAGGTTGTATTTTAGGGTTTACAGACAAACATCATCACCTGCCCTGTACAGAGTGTCTAATGCTCTTAGTTCCCCACCTTCTTGTGGATGTAATGCTCAAATGAAGATTCAGGAAGATTGAAAGCCTGTCTCCATTAGAGCCAGTTGTTCCCAGAATCCAACACACTAATTTTCAAGCATCAATTTACTTAAACGATTATATTAAATTTGTTTTCAGGAAATGTTCACCATGAGCATTTCAATTCAATAATTCACATGTCCAACTTGCTTCTCTTTTCCTCTAGAGTCAAGTTCTCATTATGTAATCTCCTTAAAAGCCTTCAACAATGCTGGAGAAGGTGTCCCTCTCTATGAAAGTGCCACCACCCGTTCCATAACAGGTATGTACTGGGCATCAATCTTCTTGTGACAAGGTAGTCAGTTGGATTATGGTGAGAAGGAGCAAATATTTTAAATTAAAAAAAAATGCAAAAGAAAAAAATTATTAAAAATGAATACATAAAATTATCACAACATATGCATGCATATGTGTCCAATATATTTTAATTATTTTGTTCCTAAATAAATAAGAAGTGTTCATTCTATACATTAGTATGTGAACTTATAGAATTCAGCTCTGGCTTTTCCAATCATCTTAGAAGCTTCATAGCTTGGTGCTCTGATGTGATTCTTCATTCTGCCAACTAGATTGTCATTTGACATGACCATTTGAGTGGAAGATATGTGATCTAAGACTCTAAATGTCCAATAGGCCTTTGTTTCTCTCAATGAAATCCTTCAGATAGGTGACAAGGAAAAGCTGGCATCTTAGAGTTGCTTATATTAGGCTAAATAACAAAGAAGAATTGTGAATTGGGCCGTAGGTAACCTGACAATTGAAAACAAAAGAGACTGGCTGATTCAAAGACCAATCGCCTCAAGACTAGCTACAGGAGTTTAACTTGCTTAGCACCAAACAAGACCAAAATGGCGAAAGATCATGAGACACTGTTAAGATGGTGAGACCTAAGTCATGGACAATGGCCGTTTGTCAATAATACTGGGTTTATTAAAAAATGGAATATGTATCACGTTTGTGGACACCCAGAAAAAAAATCACATCACCATTTTGCTCCTAATAATGTTGATTCCAAACACTTGTCTAAAACCTGGACCAAAAAAAAAGTTTATGTCTTCAATTAATATTTTGTGCCTATCCCTTCCACAAACCCACATCATTCATTCTTCATTTGATTGGCCATAAATTTTCACTTTAATTACAAAGAAGTGTTTAAGAGGTCAAGCTCCAGATGTTACCAAACAGCAGACAGCAAACGATTGCTGGAGTATGATTCCAGATCAGGACCATAAATGGCTGAAGAATAAATATTGGGATCCTCTTTCTTCATCTACTGTCTAGATTTACAAAATTTATATTTGCTTTTCAAGCTCACAGGTAACATTCACAGAGTACCCTGAGAATTTTTTTCACTACCCCATTCTCACAGATTGTCCAAAAAGCGAGGCTGTCTGGAAAATAGCATGGTCCTCTGGCTACAACTGGGATTTCCCTGGTTGGCCTTATGCATGTCCTCTCTTTCTTGGTCCTCTTAAGGAAACTAAGAAGTTTCTTATTGTCAAGGTGACATTGATCTATAATCAAGTGACATAAAGTTTCACCAAAGCCAGTCTTTCGAAGATTTTTCTTTATTAATAGCAAAATTAGGTACCACAAACAGGCACTGCTGAGTATAGGGATGAAAGTCAGTTTTTCAATAGAACATAAATGTAGTGAAGGGGCAGAGTTCAGATTGAAGGAAGGGAAGCTGTACACAAGAAAGTGTCTGTGGTATTAATATCTTTCCCTCTGGCATTTGCTGTCAGTTTTTAATTCTTAACATATGGCATGCCACGGTGTTTTCTCAAACACCAGTGATCCATAACACAGGTTTTATTTTCATGTTATAATTCAAATTCTAACGGAGCTGAGAAATGAAATGATACCAAAGTTGGAAATTGTTTCAGGAAATTTCTTATTGAAGAAAAGACAGTTTTGGGTTGTAAAGGGGTGTTTGAAGCAGCCATTTCACAATAAAGAATAAATCTTTACCTGGAAGTAGAATTAGTTTTGTGCTTCCTCACAGCATAGAGAACAAAGAAAAAACCAAAGGAATCAAAGGCCAAGGCTCTAAGAGAATCTCATATTTATAAATGTGTCATATTGTCATGTAAAAACCACTCTGTCTTTGAGTTGTTGCAAAGTATTTCCATGAGAAGTCTTGGAAAAATCCAGCAAAAAGTATACACGAAATATATCAAAGACAATGAAAGCATTAGGTGAATATGAGCACCAGGCCCTGGAGCATTCTAAATGCTCTGACAGTAGCCTTTGGTGAACTCCGTAGTCTTTTTTCAGACTGGGAATATCAGTTCAAGCTACTGACATCTTCACCTTGGCCCCACACAGGAAAGGTCTCTTCTGCCATCAAGCTCTTTATCTATTGTTTTTGTAAAAACAAGTGGTTTTCCACCTGGAGAAGGGAAAGGTGCAGAGAATAATCAGAGGTTAATGAAGTACATCCTTTGAATTAATATATTCTTAACCATTTTCAGCAAGGTTTAAACAAAGTATAATCCAGTTGAAAACTATTATTGATTTTAAAGACAATTTCAAACAAATATAATGACTAAAATTTCAGAAGGCTACCAAATATGTTGGGAATTGACTTTTCGTGCACACACACACACACACACACACACACACACACACACACACACACACAATGTCCTCCAACAGAGCATAATAGTAGTGAATGGGGCAGAGTTCAAATAAATGGAAGGTAGGATGTGTAGAAGGAAGCTTACCTTTATATATATACATATATATACATATGTGTGCATGTATATGTAATTTATATATATATATATATATATATATATATACATAATGCTCACATACATATGTACTTGTTCACATACATCTGAAATTCAGCAGAATATAAGGCTGAATTTATGGGAAATATATGGGTCACATTAGGTCCACAGATAATTCACAACAGACAACATTGCTTTGAATACAATAGACTCATTTTGTAATTGATTCTAAAACACTTAATAAATAATACGCATTAATACTTGTGCTTTCTAAAATCATAAGTAGATAAATGGACTATTATCATTTCTTATCATAGGATCAGTTGATTTCATAGCATTATAAATAATGCGTAGGAGAAACCTTGCTTACACAATCTAAGGGCAGCAAAGGAGTAAAATGGTGATGGACATAAGTCAAAAATAAGTCAGATATTGAACTACTCTTCCTCTATTCATAAAATTCATCTTAAAAAGTCAGGCAAGAGTAAAATGTATAAGCCTGTACTTACTTTAGTTTGGCAAATACATTCTTTCCAGATTCACAAACCACATGGATGATTCAAATCCTTGTAGAGGCTGCCATGTTTTCTATTCTCTCTTTATCATTTTATAAATTCATTTGGCTTTCAAGGAGCTCTTAATGAAAAGAGACATCAAAAGAAAAACAAAATCCTGGGCTCTGTCATTAAATTTTAATCCCAAACCTCACTCCCTTCCCCTTCTCCTCCCTCTCCTCTCTCCCTCCCTTTTCCCTCCTCCCATCTCCCGTTCCCTTTCCCTCTACCCCTTCTCTCACTTTTCCTTCCTTTTTGTTCTGTTTTTGGTTTGGATTTTTTTTTTCTGTTTTTAAAATATTTTCTCCAAACCACAGACCAGTAACATGCCTAATAATTTATGGGAAATACATGGGGCACAGGAACTTGAAATTCAAGGGACAGAGGAAATAATCAACAGAGTCGTCAACAACCACCCAGCTTTGAACTTTGCTATTTAAAAATGAATAAACGAATAAAAAAAAAATCTTGTAATCTGCTGCAGACATTCTTCTATGTTTTATCTGATCTCAATCCTTTAAATGACACCAAATATCCAGGCTTAGCTTGGCGCTGTCAGTCTTTAATTTTTGTTAGTGTGATTCCTTACTGTGTGTTATATAAAGGTCAGCTTTTAAATCTGTTATCTATGAATTTGAACATCTCAAAATGGAATGATTGCCACTGCCACAAAGTATGTTTCTGATTTTACTTGTTGGAGCAGAGCAGAAATGTAAGGGGTCTGGAAGAATTTTGTAAGGTCACACCACATTCGGCAGATTCCAATCGTGTTCTTGATCAGAGCATGTGCATCCCTCAGTGGAAATCTCATCATTCTGAAGGGAGTTCATTTGTCTTCTTACCCAGTGGGGTGCATTCTTTCCACTGAATTTGCAGCTTTAGAATCAGGAATGTAATACAGGGATGGCTGACAAGACTAAGATGATACTTGTGTGACAATACAGGAGAATGAGCACCTCCATGATTTAAGATCACAATCTAAGAAAACCTGCTTGCTAGTTGCTGTCTCACAGCAGGTTATAGTACATCAGATATAAAACGTTCCATGTGAACCGGTGAACCTGCTCACATTGGCTATGTGCATTGATTGAAGGATTGACGTAGTTCAAGCATCTTTCATTATAGTTTGTATGTTGCCTGAACAAAATCTATACAGATAGAATATAGACAATAGTAAAAGCAGTACAAAAACCCAATAAAGTTAGGGATAAAGAAGAGCATTAATGTATCCAATAGCATTTATTTCCATTTCAGGAAAAATATCCAGAAATATGATTTTTTTGCTGTTACTTAAAAATCGTTGATAAATCATGACCATAAATCACTACGTAATACCATGAAAAAACTCAGTGTAATATTCCAACAAGTTGGAGTCTTAAGGTATATATTCTAATTAGATATAAAAATGAGGAAATACTATTATTTTATGATATGGAGATACTGTTCTTATGTTTTATGATTTAATTAATTGCATTTTTTCTGTTCTTCTCATGTTCCCTTCCATCTTTATTGCCATGCATTTAACTCATTGTGATGTGTTGCCACTGATATTTATTTTAACTCTTTGTTTACACATTTATTTGTTTATTTCATTTGGTGGGTTTTTAACCCAGATCCCACTGACCCCGTTGATTATTATCCTTTGCTTGATGATTTCCCCACCTCGGGCCCAGATGTCTCCACCCCCATGCTCCCACCAGTAGGTGTACAGGCTGTGGCTCTTACCCATGAGGCTGTGAGGGTCAGCTGGGCAGACAACTCTGTCCCGAAGAACCAGAAAACATCCGATATGCGACTTTACACTGTTCGGTGGAGGACCAGCTTTTCTGCCAGTGCCAAATACAAGGTGAAGGTCAAATAGAGTGCATGGGATTTAAAATTAACTTTTATATGTATGATGAGTTGTGTTCAATGTCTCCTGGTCTGTTGTAAGCCATTTTCCTACAGTGAGTTTTACATACTACAAGGCATTTTAATGACTCAAAATCTACAATTCATTAGAATAATTATGCCTTTGGAAATCAATAAGACACAAGGTAACATATATATATATATATATATATATATATATCAGGAGCTACAAAAATGATCCTTGAATTCCACCCACTTGCTGTTTACACCAGACATTTGCTTCTCTGTAAAAGAATACCATTTACCATTTTCTTTTGGAAATAGCAAGACACCAAACACGTCATCTGATTCTGATAATGATTCTTTTAATTCAGAATATAAATTTATGTCCATTAATATTACAGGCACCTACTCGCAGAGAGTTTAACAGAATAAATGGTGTGAAAAATATTTTATAACACCCTAGAAATGTATTGTAAGCCATTAATATTGATTTCCATATTTAGCTTAGAAGCCACCCTCCTGCTGTAAAGAAAATCCCTTAAATGAACGAGAGTTCTACCAGCTTCCTCTTCTTTACTCATTTCCAAATCATTTCACACTCCTCCCAGAGATCCGTGGTGATATAAGGGACACTGTCATTTCACCTTTCCTTATCTCCTGTCCAAGTTCAGTGATTCCAACAAAGTGTTACTCATAAAGGCAACTGTGTAGCCTTCTAAACCTGAGACCAGGCTAAGCTGTGTAAGTGGTAGACAGTATTAAAAAAAAAGACTAAGAAAGATCAGCCAGTACCTGTTATGTATCTATCACAGTTCTAGATCATTTATTCAGAAATAAAGCTTTAATTTTGCTTACTTAACACGTATAACTTAGAATGCTACATGCACACATCTCAATAGATGAATCCTTAAAAGAATCTGTAAACAATTCTTATCAAGTAACAGAGCTGAAAGGTAATAGTGTACAAGATGATAAGAGGGGAGGAAAAAGAAAGTTACACGCAATAATCTCAAGACTGGATACTAAAGGCAGGAGGATTGGCAAGAATTTGAGACCATCCTAGGATACAGTATGAGACCTCTAAATCAAAGAAAAAGATGAAGAATGTAAATGATAACCCTAAAACTAAGGGATCCGGTAGCATAATCCTTCCCTTCTAGTTTCCTCATACTCACTTCTATCTCCATGCTTGAGACTTCCCAGGAATGGCTGTTAAGGAAAATTTAGATCCTTCCCCCCACTGGACTACTGTATCCCTTAATCTGGCCTCAAGACAGTGGGGACTTGGGAGATGCCTCTGTCTTCAGAGATTTTTCTGTCTCTAAATCTGGAGATAGTGAAAAAGCACACTGGTTTCACAACGCTGCCTCTGTCTATGCAGTCATGCTGGATCTACTTAAGTGTCTTTCATCTTTTAAGTGATCAAAACATTGTGGTTTACGATGTGTCAGTTGGTAGTTGAAACAATATCAATGACAACAACATATGGTTTCTTTCGATATTGCTGCCCCCATAGACCAGGTATTGGGAAAAACTCACCAGGCAAGTCCATACAGTATCATTGATAAGAGATATATTGTATGTGATCCATCTTCTTATATTATTAGATGTTAAACTCAGCAGAACCATAAAGAAAGACAATGGTGTCAGGAAAGCAAAAAAATGAGTATTCAAAAGTGTCTCTACCTATAGATAGTTCAGGCTTAAGTTTATTTTTATAAAAGAGTCTGTTTCCCTCTTTGAGATGCTTATGTTCATAGTTACCCTACTTTGGAAATATAGTCATTGTACTGAATAACCATAGGGACTTTGCCAGAATGCAAAATAGCATGCTTTTTAAAAAATGACTTTTTTTCAGCATCACTTGAATGCCAAGATTTCTTGAGGCCAATAATTTGAGTTAAATGCTTAGTAGAGCAGACATGGAATTACAAAGAATTTGAAAACCAAGCAAAATATTTTAAATAGGCCTTCTCCCATCAACTTAAATGACTAAAGGCATTATTTAATTTAATATTAATGATCATATTCACATATACAAGTACACATATATACACATATGCATGCACACAATTGCACACACATGTAAATGCACACACACATGCACACATGCACGCATGCACACACACACACACACACACACACACACACTTCTACATCTACACACTGAGATGAATAAGTCTCTAGAAAAGAGTTGGGTAGTGGAGTAGCAAGGAAAGGGGAAAAGGATAATTTGTCTTCAAGAATGATGTATAATAAATTTTACAGTTATTTATAATAGATGACTTGGTTTTTTCTTTATGCTTTTTAAACCATGTACATATCTAAATGTCATCTTTCATTGCATAGTAGCTTTATAAGATAAGCAAGACATATTCATTTAGAACAAAGGGCACTTCTGCAGTCAAATAATATGGATTCGAGAGGTACTTTTGCTATATTTTGTCATATCACTGAGTCTCATTTTTCTCAAATTAGACAGTAATTCTGACACTAATATTCTGATTGCTCAAATCACTATATTGATTTTTCTACAAAAATATGAACTTCTTTTCATTTTCTACAATGATTTAATCACATTCTGTTTTACGTGAAATTCACGCAAAATATAATTATTGACAGTAACCTAGTGCTTATCAGATGTATTGTGGATATAATAGGATACAGGGAGTTGTGCAAGATTTGGTCTCTTCCCCAAGATAGAACTCATTCTGGAATTTAATATAACTAATATAATGAAAGTTGACATGAAACAAGGTATAATGTATTGTGGGTAACATTTATTAATGCATGTTCTGGGCCAGGCACTATATTTTACTTCACTTATTTCACACAGCAAATGATCAAATAATATCTGTCATGTTAGCATCAACTTATAATTGAGGAATTGGAAGTTCAGAGAGGATTACCCAGGTATTCTGTATTCACAAATGCAGATATGATTTTGCAATGTATGTTTAGGTTGAAGAATTCATTATAGCAAAAGCTTTTTATAAATATACAGAGAAAACAATTTAATACGATGAATTGTTACATCAACATAATGTTACTAGTTTCTTTTAATTATTTTATTTGATGTAAAAAATATATAGGATTTTCAGAGCTGTGGCCTAACCTATAATAGATATACAAATTAATACTTGCCACACTACTGTAAAAGAAGAAGATACATATACTATTAACCAATTGAGTAAGGCTTTGCTTTTTTTCAGAAGTAAATACCCAACACATTTTAAAATATAGAAGCAATCTGACATAGTTACCTTGGGAAAAGACAAAGCTATAATTTTCACCAGGCACTAGTAGATGTTTCAAAAAGATTTATATAGTTTGAAATGTGTCAAGTCATGTAGAAACTAAGCTTTTACCTATGAAACTAGCATGCTTTTATCCCCTTTATTATTATTTTTGTTCTTAAGTAAGCAAGAAAGGCACAATTTACTTATTTTGTACTATTGTAAATAAGCATATTTATAATGCAAAGAATATATTCAAAAGTCAAATACAACACTCTGCAATCCAGTTATGTCCTTTACTATTCATCCAATATTCTTTCCTTTTCTGATCATTTGCTTCCTTTTCTAGTGTGAACCATCCATAAAGGATGAGCATCATGTAAACAGAAACACTCTTACTCTGCTTTCATTTAAGAGGTCAATAGATGTTTGGAAGTATTAAAACTTGAAACTAAGTCTTTTTAAAATATCATCACTATGATGCATCAGAAAACTTCATAATTGTTTGTAGTGAGAAATGATGGTAATCAATAGAGAATATGAAGCACTAACCTTAAAAAAGACAAAAACAAAACAAGAAAACTGAAAGATTTCAATGATCAAGACATGAATTTATTTCAGGTCCCACTAGAAAAGTTTGAAATGAAGTCAAGAGCAGACTTTGTTCTGTCTCAGGTATGCACAGGCTCAGGAGAGTTACCTAACTGCCTCCCCCTTGGAACACTATACTGCTTGATTTTATCAGTAAAGTCTCAGAAGCACAGCCCACCAGTGTGTATTGTCTGATGGAGGAACAGGCTCAGCACCTCTGCTATTTTGAAGTAGATCTACTTTTGTCTGATTTGTTTGCCAGTTGTTTTACATGTCTTGATTTACTAAGTTCACAGATTTCATATAGCTTTTATTTCTTTGCTTGTTTCCGGTTTGTATAGTCAGAAGACACAACATCTCTCAGTTACACAGCGACTGGCCTCAAGCCGAACACAATGTATGAGTTCTCAGTCATGGTGACCAAGAACAGAAGGTCAAGCACATGGAGCATGACTGCACACGCCACCACCTATGAAGCTGGTATGTGAATAGACATTGTCCTCCAAGGCCCAGGCTTGGCCTAGGTATCAGCGTTCACTAATTCTGTGGAAATCAAGGCATAGAATTAGTATGGTTTCAAAAGTGTACCTTATCGTTTGTGAAATATTGTGTCATGTACAATTCACAGCCCTTCTGCCTCTCATAGTATTCTTCTAGTCCTGTTAAAGAGAGAAGTTTGAAATAGATTAATCTGATTGCATGATTGATCGGTGGTTTTTCAGAATGTGTTCTTTAGAAATTAACTTCTGGTACCTGAATATGAATTCTCTTCAATGGTTTAAGTAATGAACAGAAATCTAACTAGTTAGTGAATGCTATCTCAAACAAGGGTAATTTTGAACAACAGTCCTGATAGGTATTGAGTAATTTGAGACAAAGGAAACATTAAAATTTTGTACTGGATATTTATTCCAACTACAATAACTGGGATAGAAAGAAGTTGGCCTTGGACATACTTTGGGAAGAGTGTAACATAATGGGAAACCTTTATGCACTTTGAGAGAGATCAAAAGTATGAACTCCTAGCCACTTAGTTACCTCTCCAGCCTTAATAGTAACTATTTTTAATTGATTACATATTCATATTATATTTGTGTGTGACATACGCTAAACATTTTCAAATTTTGATATTATGCCAATAAATTTGTCAACTGAACAAAATTACTGTTTTTCCACTAGAATTTTCCCCTGATGTTACAACTTTAATGTTATTATAATTATTATTTTAATTTTTAGAGTTCTATAATTTGTGGGTACTTCTGTCTATAAAAATCTTTCTAAACAGTCTCATTTTAACATCTCTTTTAGTTTAATTATTACGCATTATTAAGCTTTTCTCTATTAATTCTGACATTGATGACAATGTCTGTAGTTTCTTAGAAAAGTTAGAACCAGCCAAGTGTGTTACATACTACCAGGACCAAAAAATATCGTCTCCCCCTTCCTTTTACTCCAAAAAAGATGGATGGAATCAAATATAAACTAGCAAAATTACAAAAAATAGAAAGAACAACACTTGATATGACTTGACTGAAACAACAGTCATTTCACTTGAAAGCAAACAAATTCATCCATTTCACCATTCATAGACATAAAATGCACACCAGCAATTTGTTTGTAAAATGCACCCTGAATATTTCTAATCAACCACCTACCCCAGTAAAGACACCAATGATGAGTCTCAGTGCAGACAAAAAAGATAATAAGTTTGAGACCTGTGGTTAGTAGAAACAGTGATTGTCAACTCAGATAATGATCTGAACAAAGGTGTAAATAGCATGTGGGGGAGATCCCTGGGCAATGATGAGAAGAAAGAAGTAATTCACAAGTTTCTGTAGATTCTGTAACTGTGAGGAGGAAATGAGGTGGATAGAATAACTCGAGAATTTGCTTTAATTCTAAAATCAGATATATACTCAATGACTTCATTGCCACAAGCTGAAGTAGCTCAGAGTAAACATAAAGGTGACTCAGAAATTTTTAAATTAAAATATTTCATTCTGTCTAAACAGAAAATCTTTTACTCTGATTTGCTTAACTAAAATAAAAATATCAGCAATGGTGCCAAAAAGGAACAAGCCGAAGCTATAAACAACTATAGCTGCCCTCATTGTTTTATAACCTAACATTCTGAAATATCATGTCTTCCTTCATTACTGTTCAGAAGATAAAACCTGATAGTTGTGTCGTAAGATAGGTGGCAAAAAAGCTAAAGGAAGATGGTTCAAAGATTCTTTTTATTATTATTATTATTTTATTTTTTTATTTTCTATATTTTTTATTTACATTCCAAATGATTTCCCCTTTCCCGTTTCCTCCCTCCCCGAAAGTCCCATAAGCCCCCTTCCCTCCCTCTGTTCCCCATTCAAACCCTTCTCGCTTCTCTGTCCTGGTATTCCCTTACATCCAGTCTTTCCAGGACCAGGGGTCTCTCCTTCCATCTTCTTGAAAATCTATTGATATGTGAATTGCGTCTTGGGTATTCCGAGTTTCTGGGTTAATATCGCCTTATCAGTGACTGCATACCATGTATGTTCTTTTGTGATTGGGTTACCTCACTAAGGATGATATTTTCCTGTTTTGACCATTTGCCTAAGAATTTCGTGAATTCATTGTTTTTAATTGCAGAGTAGTATTCCATTGTGTAGATATACCACATCTTCTGAATCCAATCCTCCGTTGAGGGACATCCGGCTTCTTTCTATCTTCTGGCTATTATAAATAAGGCTGCTATGAACATAGTGGAGCATGTGTCCTTATTGCATGCCGGGGAAGCCTCTGGGTATATTCCCAGGAGTGGTATAACAGGATCCTCTGGAAGTGTCATGCCCAGTTTTCGGAGGAACCGCCAGACGGCTTTCCAGAGTGGTTGTACCAGCTTGCAATCCCACCAGCAGTGGAGGAGTGTTCCTCTTTCTCCACATCCTCGCCAACAACTGCTGTCTCTTGTGTTTTTGATCTTAGCCATTCTGACTGGTGTGAGGTGGAATCTCAGGGTTGTTTTGATTTGCATTTCACGAATGACTAAGGATGTTGAACATTTCTTTAGGTGCTTCTCAGCCATTAGATATTCTTCAGGTGAGAACTCTTTGTTTAGCTCTGTACCTCATTTTTTAATAGGGTTATTTGGCTCTCTGGAGTTGAACTTTTTGAGTTCTTTGTATATAGTGGATTTTAGCCCTCTGTCGGATGTAGGGTTTGTAAAGATCTTTTTCCAGTTTGTTGGTCGCCGCTTTGTCCTTTTGACAGTGTCCTTTGCCTTACAGAATTCTAAATTATAAATTTGTATAGCTATGATGCCCATATGGCTCAGAGAGATTATTTTTCTCCAAAAGAAAATTCCACATGTTTCTTGTAAAGGAAGAGGAACAGAAGAACAATGGAAATCCCATCAATAAAAGCCTGGTGTAATTTCTGTCTGCAATCTTCTAAGTCTGTCCATGCACAGAATGTAAATACTGAAATCTTCATATATTTGATATCCAAAGATAAGGGAGGGATTTGTTCTTCATGTAAGACAAAGTATAAATAACAAGTTCATTGGTAACTACCAGGCCCTGCCATAGGTACTAGGTATAAAAGATAGAGATTATAGCCTTTATATTAGGGATAATTAAAATCATTTTAAAAAGAGAAATATATAGAGGAATAATGAAGTAACATAAGAAATGCAGTCACCACTTTTGGGATATATTAAAATGATAGGAGACAACACAAAGTACAAATTTACTATGGAAAAATAAGGGGAAGTTTGACAAATAAAGAAATACCTAATCTAGCCTAAGGGAGTCATTAGGTACTAGTGTAGATCTTAGGAGCCATTAAGTCCATTTCCCCACATATTTGGGGGGAAATGTGTAGCTCATAGAGAAAGTGTAAATACTTGTGCTACTAATTCTACTACCAAAATTTCTATTCATCATGCACACAGCTAGGATAAAGACATGTACACAACTGAAATAGATGACTTAGAAGGTTGGTATTTTGAGTAACAACCTTCTCAGTATATTACTATATATTACAGAACAAATTGAAGAATTGTGTTGTTGTTGGTGGTGGTGGTGTTTTTACCTTTTTAAAATACCACAGCTGACTGGTGAAATAACTTCTTCCTCACCCCTTGTCTATTTTTGAAATAAACATTAATTTGAGTTTTAATTCAGGAAAGAATATTCTGACTAGTTAATATCCCTTAATTTCCTTTATAATTTATAATTTCTCATATGCTTTGTATAATATCTAAACCAACTTCTGACTATATCTAATCTTTCTATTCATGGGATATAAAATATCACAAATTAAATGTTTAAGAAAAAAATCCTTTTGTAAGATGCCATTGCTTCTGATATTTTGCTATAAATCTATGCTGTTCTTCTAATAATGCCTCTTGACATGTCTTTTCTTCTCCAATTCATCCCTTGCCTTTTCTTTCTTCTTCTCTTCTCCATTTTTGTCCACTGTCTTTCCCATGTTTCTTAGAAAAAATAAATATGTTAAGGGCATTGTCAACATATCAAAATTAGCTTAACTTTGGATTGATTAGAGTTCCAGTGGCCTTGAGGAAAGAAATATGGCACATAGGAATGATTTGTATCTTTCCTATTTGGTTCATATATATAAATACATATTCTGATAGTGTTGTATAGCTAATATACTGACATATCTACCCTACATAACATTTAGGAAAACCAAGGAGAGTATAATAAAAATGTGTTCAAGTGGAGATCAAGTTCTACCTCTCTTATTCACTGGAAACCAGAAAAACTCTTGCAGAAAACAGAGAGACAAAATATGTCTGAACGTGCCTGTGTCAAACTAATGATTAAAAAGAGGTACAGATAGTGGACGTGGAGTATCGCTTGCTACTAAGAAGAAAAACTGTCTTCAAGGGGGTTATAAACAGAGCAGCAATCCAGAAGATGAAATCCAGAAGATGTTGGATTGGCTGGGCACATTTAGACCTACTTTAAAATATATTTACATTTTACTTTGAACAATGTTTAAAAGAAATAGATCTGAAGTGGGCAGGGTTTCTTGCTATCTTATTTTATGCCACACTGAAGTAAAATCACACTTTATCATACATGCCTTTTCTATTTTTATTTTTCAATTTCTGTTCTCACTTAGAAAATATTTACCATATCATTTAAGCTACAAGATTTGACCTGTTTTATTTTTGTCTGTTTGTTTTTCATTCTCTCTCTTGTTTTTGTTTTTTTCATGGAATTCGGTAGGTTTTTCTTTTCTTCAAATATAAACTGTAATTGCAATAGTGTCCTAATGGAAGACATGCACTTTCTCAGTTTACTAAGCATACATTTTTCTACATACATACATGAGTGCAAGCTCACCTAAAATTCCCTATTGCATTCTTCAGCTCAGTGGTTCCTCTCTATACTCACACCTTCAGGAGACATTCAACTTCCATGGTAAAAACATCAATTCTACGTCATGACATGTGTCATTCCAATAGTTGTGACTAATTGTAAAAGGCAAAAATAAACATGATCTACTTGGTGATAGGTCCTGATTGTTAGCATCAGGACCAAGTGCCACAACCAATGACAAGACCCTGTCTCTGTCTCATCTCACAGCCCCAACTTCTGCTCCCAAGGATCTGACAGTCATTACTCGAGAGGGGAAGCCTCGTGCTGTCATTGTGAGCTGGCAGCCTCCCTTGGAAGCCAATGGGAAAATCACTGGTAAGCATCCAGCTTTCTCTCCCAACCTTGCCCCATCTTGACCTTTGCTGCTTACAGTTGCTTACTTTACAGCTGCTCTTGCATCTGTGTGGAGTGTCTGTCTCAGCATCTTGGTTCATACCCTCATCTCTTCTCCCTGGCTCTTCTTGTTCCCCACTGAGGGAGTACTTTTCTAAAAGGTTCATACAGGTCACACATATGCATATTCATATTCAGTTGCCATATGAGAGTTGTACATTTCAATCAGGATAGGCGTTTTGTGTTTTATCATATGGACCATTAAGACAACCATCTATGGAGTGTCTGTGTATATACAAATGGCTAAAATAATCTGGTTGGTTGACAATGATAGGATATAAAGGATTTCTAACATGCTTATATTTTTGGGCAACACATAAAGGAAGCTTGTCCTGGGATTTTTAACTTCTCATTTAGCTCTTAGTTTCATTCTTTAATAATAAGGTTCAGGAAAATGATTAATATTGACTGACAGAAATTGAACATAATGAATATTTCACAGTGACAGATTTTATATTATCAAATATTGCTGATAACAAAAATGCCTAATTAAAGCATCCATTAGAAGCCTATGATGTTAATTTAGTATTTTTTTAAAAAAAACATAATGGAGTTCTATTAGAGACTTTACCTTCTCTATTCAATTTAAATTAATTCAGGATTTTAGTAGCTATCTCTATAGAATTAACTTATCATAAAAAATAATACACAACTCAAAATGTGCACATTATATCCCCATGAAGTAGAACCATTGAGTTAGCAATTTTTAAAAGGGTCTTTCCTGTCATCTACGTATACATACAAGAGATATATGGCAGGACTACATACAACAGTGACTGAGTCCTTCTGTGATGCAGATAAACCAGGAACAGGAAGTTTCAGTTAGCAAACTCAGTTCAAATGCTATGTTGTGATGCCTATAAATGTGATTGCAATTTAAGTCGAAGTTTTGTTTTGTTTAGGAAATTTCTCTTAGTGTAATAGCAAACAGAATTTTCATATGAGCTGATAAATATGAGGCAGAACATAAACATAAAATCCCTCCACTTGGAGCATATGTATCTACTTGTCAGTGTGCCAGGTCTTTGAAAACTCAGGCTGGTACATTTCAATTATTTTTTTTAGTCTCATTTCTTGGTGTTCTGGTCTACTTTCATTGATTCAACAGTACTTTTGTAGTTTTTGATTTATTTTTATTTTATTTCATTATAAACAGTTATTTTATAGACATAAGTCAAAAACATAATATTTTAAGAAGAAAAAATATAAATTTTCTGAATAAAAACAAGGTATGATAGAAACTATGTATAGTGAAGAATGAAATTATTTTCCACTACTACGCTCCTTACTCTGAACTCAAACAAGCCTTCAACTTCAACTTCAACACAACAGAATGTGTTTTCAGCACTGAAAAAGAAAGCTGAAATGTTGTTTATCACATGTAAAAGTTAGAATTCTACCCAATATTAAGAAATTTCCTCTTCTATTTAAACTTTACCCTCATGCTATGTCCTGGAGATGGACTTGGAGACATCTCCAACTAGTAGGGTCCATCTTCCCAATGTGACCACATTGGATGAGTTTCCTTTGCCTGTTTTACACACACACACACACATACACACACACACACACACACACACACACACACACACACACACACAGTTGAAGTATCAGAGACCTAAAAAGATGATTCATTTAATAAAGCAAAATTGTGATGCACTGTATTCAATTCAGTAAGAAGAAAAGATAAGCCTTAAGGGACTATCAGGAAGAGAAAAGAGACAAAGAAGTTTAAGGGGTGTGACTATAAGCCTGTTGTATTATATACATGCAATAAAATATCATAACAAAACCACACATACACACACATTCACATGCACATGTAATTTTAATTTTTTAAAAATTAATAGTAATTGTAAATGTACATGAAAGCCAAGCAATAAGCACCATGGTCCTGTGTACTACACTTCCACATATTGGTCCCTATTCATGTTGTATTGTTAGGTTGCATTATGCATTGTTATGTTATGCAAATTATTTTGACCTATACAGATGCATTATAGTACATGCATATTTACACATGCATAAACAGACATGCACATAAAATTAATAAGTATAAAGGTAAATATAATAAAATGAGACAAAATATTTTTTAGTTTTTGTTTCTCTTTTGCTTGCTCATATATTTTTATTTTCATTTAACAGTTTAGTTTTTCATACAATATATCCATCATATTCTTTCACCTTTTCCAACTTCTAGATGCTTCTGTCCAAGTTCATTTGCCCTAATCCTCCCTCTTCCTCTCTCTCTCCTCCTCCCCCTCCCCTTCTTTCTCTCCTTCCCCCTCTTCATCCATCTCCCTCTGCCTCTCCCCTTCTCCCTATCCCCTTCCTCTCCCTCCCCCTCCCCCTCCCCTCACTCTCACCCTCAACCTCCTCTCTCTTTCTCTCTCCCCACCCCAACATATGTGGTATTTGGATACTTCTGAGGAGAGGTGAAACTCAATCTGAGAACTCTCAATTAAGCTTGGCAGATACACAAAGGTTCAGATGGGAGCAAGGGGTACTCAAAAGCATTTCAAAGGAAATACAGTGTTTTAAGAAAGTGATACATAAGAAAATGAAAATCATTGATGATTTTTAATAATATATACCACTTAAGCTCGATTAAGAGTAATGTTCAGCTATACATATCACATAAGGCAAACCGGTTTGGGGTACACATGTAAATTAGATAACATAAGTTACTGTACTGTTCGTGTTATAGTAACATAGAACTAAAGGCCTCCAACGATAGGTACTAATGTTTGAGATAACAACTATGCCATCTTTAGTTCAGGGATATGTATTTGCCTGCCTAAGGCAGAACAGAAGAAACAGTGCTTGAAGGCACAGTGTAGAGAATCTCACCCTATTCCTTTTCCAACCGACTTCATTATTTGTGAAGGGAGCACCACACAGGTCTCCTAACTTCACAGGGTCACTGAGATAATAAAATATGACTGCTCAGGTGTACGATAATCTAAATATGTGCAGCATTTTATACTTTGCAATGTATCTTTATTATTTAAGCATAGCTAAAATAAATATTATCTTTTTTTCCTTTATTGGATGGCTATAAATATTATGCAAACATGTTGTCTCAGTTTTACATTTTTCATAATATTAATGTATTAGGGAAAATATGATGTGAATTTATAGGTAGCAAAAGCAGTAATTTTAAGTATGACAGATATGTTTTTTCTAAAGGCTTACTCCATGTTCTTTTTCTGTACATTGAAACAGTTACCTAAATTTTTGCAATATTTAAAAGAAAAGCCACTGCTAGTAAGACTGCATATTGTAGTTTATAGATTGTGGACATCTACAAATGATTACAAATTATGGTTAAGAAATGTGTGTGTTTGAAAGGAGAACTGCATCATGCATTCCGCATACCAAACAGAATCTCATTTGTCTATTTATACAGCCTACATCTTGTTTTACACCTTGGACAAGAATACACCAATAGATGACTGGATCATGGAAACTATCAGCGGTGACCGACTTACCCATCAGATCATGGATCTCAGCCTTGACACCATGTATTACTTTCGAATTCAAGCACGGAATGCGAAAGGGGTGGGGCCCCTCTCTGACCCTATCCTCTTCAGGACTTTGAAAGGTTTGAACTATGTCCCATCATCTCTTTCTTTTCCTTTGTGGATGGTCATAGAATAACTTGCCAGTCTCTGTTAGAAAAACGCCCTAGACCTTTTTAATGTTTGGACAAAAATGCTTGTAATGGGCATTCAAAACTGATTAAAATGTTACTTTTATATTCAAAGTCAACATGTCAAAGCAAGAGTTATTGTTTTTCTTCACATTTTTGTGCCATCAACACCAGGCAGACACAATTGTTTTGACTTTTTTTTTATAGCTGTCTGGTATTTTGCATTGATTTCATATATACTATTTTTATTTGATATACAGTGAATCCTTTTGATCTTTATAGAGAATGGAATAAAATGGAGAAGAATTGAATTATGCATATGGCATAAAATTATCAACTTTACTTTCTTTCAATAATCATAATTGTTCTGTATTAAAGGAAAGCTTTAATAAGTTAAGTAAACAGTTTTAAAATATACATGTGGTTAGTATGTTGAGAACACACAAACAAAATGGAAAAAAATTAATACGATGATTTGATGAAAGCCCAGAATCTTATAAATATACATGTATATGTGTGTGTGAATGTACATGCGTATGTGTATATGTGTATGTATACTCAATTTGAGGACAGTTAGTATTTGTATAGAAAATACTAAGTTCAAATATTGATTATATAAAACACCCTTACTCTTTCAGAGTCCAATATAATTTTTTACAAGATAAAATGATTGCAAGAGTCTCAGTTAATGATGGAAAAAGAATTTGCACATCCCATAGCTGATATTAATACATGTATATATACTGTATAGTAATCACTGTTTTATACAAGGGTAGATACCTTGTGTCTTACATGTATAACTATAGTATGATATGTGTCTTCCAGAAAAATGAACACATGGTGGCAAACAATTGAGACATTAGAGAGACCTTCATGATGGACATTTCTACTGACTTCTTTGCTGTACTTAAATGAGGGTCTTAGAATAACTGTGTAGTCTGTTCATGCTATAGGAAGATATGCTAATACATAGTGGACTTTTGAATTCTCATGAGTAAGCTATTGAAAAGCTGAATTTTATTAGCAGCTTACCTGAAATTTTGCCAAAAAGACACAAGCAAGCATTCATCCTCAGCCTGTGTGACAGTTCCTCGTGTCACACTAGTAGTTAGGAGGGAGGTGAGGTAGAAAGGAGCTAGTTTTTGCCCAGGCTTTCAGGACATCATGCCTAATGCAGGTTTTGCTTCACAAGCAATTGAAAAGCAGCCAGTGGTTCATTTCCTAGAAGCAGAGAATGTAGCTAGATAATGTTTGCAAATGCCTAAATTTCATCTATAGGCATGTGCCAAATTAATTTCATGCTCACGATGTGTTCGAGCCAAGAGATGCCAGGGAAGGTTTACAGTGATTTAAGAAATCTGAATGTTTTATGTGGTAGATTGATGAGTAGGATATACTGGCCCACGCTGATAGCCGTCCTGTAGGTTATTTAATGAAGTTAATATTTCATTTGTTACTGTTTACTTTAAATTCCCTAAAATCATCTGTAATCATTTTCTAAACTAGAGAGGAGCTCCAAATTTTCTTTTATAATTGTCTACAAGATCATGATGAAGTATTAAATCTAACACACTGATTTGACATAGTCCTAAATCATTTTGTGAAAAAAGCTTGTTCATAATGTAAAATGATTTTTTTCATGTCTGGCAAATTGTATATTACTCACAAAAAAACCTCAGTACTGCCTATCTTTATTAAAGTTAGGCAAAAATGTATTTTCTATGTCACTTTAAATGAACAATGTTTTAAGGCCAATAAATTATATATCATGAAAGATTTGATGTCTTGGTGAACCACAGCTACACCAAAGACAAATCTCATGGAATTTCTCAAACTTAAGATGTTCAGTTTCAAAAGCTGCTTAAAGCATAAGGCAGTATGTGGGCATTTTTTTTTTTTTACGGAGAGAAAGGTTTAGATGTTTTCCTGAAGCTGAGGAAAGTTCCTGTAATCTATTAACTAATGGGTAAATATTTCACTGAAAATCAGGCAGGTGTCTGCAAGTCTCATTCGTTTGCATTCAGGCATCACCCAAGAAGTAGCATTTTGTACTTGAGATTTGAGTTTGTCTTTTGCTATTAACGACCAGCCAGAGGGGTTTAGGAGACTTGATAAGTAATCACTGATAAATTAAAGAACATTTATAATAAGGAAGCATATATACATATGTGAATGATATGTCTAATTATTTCTCTGAAATTTTAATTAAAATAAGGTTTCACATTATTTGTGACCATATGGGAATTTGCAAATTTACACCTTCCTTCCCCATGTCCTTCACAGACTTCTATTTAGAAACTATCACATTGTTAAAGCATAGCAAATGTATGTTTCTGTGCATATTATGACCAGTGAAATTACAGTGCGTTCATCTATTATATTAGGGTTCTTTAATGAAATAAAACTAAAACTAAACCTAAAAGAAGCAGCTTACAAGTAATGGCCCAACTAGTTCAACAATGGCTGTCTCCTGATGGAAAATCCAATAATTCAGTATTTATTCAGGCTACAAGGCTAGAAGTCTCATGGTCTTCAGTATACGCCAGAAGAATCCTGAAGAATGGGGTTCTAATTCCAAGGAAGTAATAGTGAGGGAAAACAGGCAAAGAGCAAGTGCTTCCTTCCTTCCCATATTTTTTTTTTTACTATACATTGTATATGGCAATTGTAGCCCAGATTTAAACTAGAATTTTCCACCTCAGAAGAATCAGATTTAGGGTAGGTCTTCCTACCTCAAAAGATTAATTCAAGAAAAAAAAAATCTCTCACAGGAGTATCTAGCCACTTGGGTTTTACTTAGTTCCAAATATAATCAAGCCTACAACCGAGAATAGCGATCACACCTGTGATACACTAGGAATGAAAGGCACTCATAAGATGTATACCACAGAAATTTTCTATAGATGGAGAGTGTCATTTCCTATGCCCAGAGGAGCAGAGTGCTCAGTGACAAATAAAGAATGATATGTTCTCCTGGCATCCTTAATTGGTATTTATAAATATGCCTCTCCTCCATCCAGAAATAAAATACACTGAAACCTATGGGAGAATGGCTTAGAGTTCAAATCACATTTTGACAAAACACATGGAAGTTTTGGTGACATGACATGAACAATCACAAACTCAAAGCGCAAACTTAAAGTATGTGATTAAAAGTAATTCTTAGAATCCACTTGGTTTCTTCCACTTGTTGAAAGATAATGTTTATTGCCTTTTTTGAGACAAGGTCTCACTATGTAAACTTAGCTGACCCAGAAGCTGGTATGTAGGTCAGTTTAGCATTGACAGTAGGAATCTTCCTGCCTCTATTTCTTCAGTGGTAACCATGTCCCACCACATCTAGATAGTGAACATCTTTTTAAACTTGAAAAAATTATATCCAGTGTAACTTTATTAACAGAAAAGCAAATCTAGAGATAGTATATTTATCGGGCTCATATAAAAATAGCTATGACTTCAGACAATGAAAGCAATACTATTAACCGTAAAGAACAGTTACAGGGTAAATAGGAAATGAATTTAACTTTATTCTTTGGGTGTTGTTGTTGTTGTTGTTGTTGTTGTTCCTTTTTAGTATTATCCCACACACTTTCATCATACACACCTCTCTACCAGATATAAAATGCCAATAAGAACAGCTTTGCCTGTGTGTGTATTGCTCTGAGGCTCCCGAATACGTATACTTCCCAGGTTGTAGTATTCTGCCTCCTTAGTGCTGGAAGTCTGACACTCTGGTTCTGACAACACAGTGTGTTTCTTCACAGGCTACAGACCTTTGCTTAAAACCCTGCTCATTCATCTCTGAGTAAGGTGGTACAAGTCTTTTACCTCAGCACTCAGGAAGCAGAGACAAATAGCTATCTGTGACTTCAAGGACAGCCTGGTCCATGTAGTGAGTTCCAGGAGAGACTTGGTCTCCAAAAAACCAAAAATCAAACCAACGCAAAACTCTTTTGATTCTCTTTACAGACTATACGTAATGAAATGGCCCGTCAAAAATCAAACAAATGAATAATCAAACAAAAACACCAGCCAACAGCCAACCCTAAATATTTGCTATAGGTTTTGTTTTTCAAACAACATTAACTAATTTGCAGCAAGAGTAGTCCACAGAATGAATGGGTGTCTATGTTGTACATTACTGCATGTCTGTCTCGTGGTATATTTCAACGAAGTATATTCAAGAACCAAGTGAGGTTTTACATACAAGTTAGTTAAATAGGCCCCAAACCTACAACATTCCAACAATTCATGTACGCATAAAATAATTATAATTAAAGGAGTAGATTGGCCAAAAATTCCTTAAGAATTCTATGGGAACCATGATAGTATAATTTAGTATTTAATGTCATTTGTTTAAGGAAATGAAGTCAAATTTTAAGAATTTTGGAGATGAATTTTCATTTTCAAAAGAATTTGTGAGTAGGGATTATTCATTGCCCTTTTGCAATTGTGAACAAATCAAGAGTCAACTTTACCACATCACAGATCAAATATCACAGTCATCCCTCTTAGTATATCCAATTAGTTTGCCTAATTCATTAGAAATTGTCTGGATTTATAGGCAAAGTTATTTTCCTTTAATATGTACATATATGTTTCTATATATTAAATATATATAAGTAGCTCCTGCAACTTACTTAGAATAAACATAAATTGGTAGCACTACCAATTCATTTTTACTATTAATCCCATTTTAATTAAAATTATAAAATGAGTTTATATTTAGAAAAACATGACAACTGCATTTTAGAACATATTTACTAGGCAAAAATAGTTTTTTTCAGGGGTTTGCAACCTCTGACTATCCAAAATAAGAGAAAAAAAATGATGACAAAATTTTGGACATGACAAGTGAGATCTCTCATAAGGAACTCTAAATGGTAATAATATAATTTATTTTTTTTCTCTCTTACAGTGGAACACCCTGACAAAATGGCTAATGACCAAGGTACGGTGGCATAGTCTATTGTTGTTTTCTTCTTTCCAGCAGTTGTAGCTTTTGAAGATGTCAATCATCACTTTGTATCCCTCCTTTCACCTGGGCCATACACCTGACGGAGCAGACACTGACATGATTAATCTTGTTAATGAAGTTCTGCTTGGCTGAGGCTGTGGGTCTGATAGGGAAGATGTAAATTTTCTTGAGAGGAAATTGTTTTGTCTCTATTCTGAAGGACCAATTAAAATGTCAAGCTTCTTTGTATGAAATAAATTTTTAGTCTCTGTCTGCACTTCTGAATAATTCACATTAAGTATAATTAAGCTCAGCATAATTTTCAAGCTGCTCTTGCACCCTTTCCTGAGCTGTGGATTAAAGTCCCGACGTGCTACATAAATCATGTGTGCGTCTCATCTGCAGTGAGATTCTTATAATAAATAAAAACAAAGTTGAGTTAACTTTTAGGGTGTTATTTCTGTTTATTTTGAAGCCCAGAGTCTTTAAGCTCATGGAACAGAGATCAGGTGATGGTAGAATTTAAATATTTTAAAGATCTCTCTCTCTCTCTCTCTCTCTCATTACTAAAAGCTGATTGAAAACCAGGAATGGCTCCACACAATGAAAAATGGAGATAAACACAAATTATCCTTCAAAAGTAGGGAAGAATTTCCCATTAACATAATTTGTAGACTGATTGATAAATTAGTATTACATTATCTTTACACCAAAGACAGTTGATAGAATTCTGAGCAAGAAAAGGAGAGTTGATGAGTTTCATGGGGTGAGGGTGGGGGTTCCATTTTTTGCTGGGAGCCTAGGAGTCCTTGAAACTGGTTATGGCCCTGTTGTGCTTTCAAGGTCTGCAGTAATTTATCCCAATCTTTGCACATCAGAGTGAGCCATCAGCATAGCCAACCCTCTATGAGGCTCCCAAGCAACAAGTTGTGAGATTAAAGGAAAGTTTTCTTCCTGAGGCAACTCCGTGTAACAGATGGTGATCATCTGTGAGTTACTCTTACTAATGGCAGAAGACCCCCAACCTGATCCTAGTTTTTTGTTTTCTTTTTCTGGGTTCTTATGGAACATTTCTAAAAAAATGTGACTATAATTTCATATGGAATAATAGAAGGAATACCCAAATGTCTACCCAAAGTCAAGATTTCCATAAATGAGTGTCACTATTCTTCATTGTTTTCATTGGGGGCAGATTTTTATGAGCCATATCTACTAGAGATGGATATCTTTAATTATACTCATTGTGATAATGTCACTTAGCATATTTTTCCATAAGTAAATGAAGGACTAGAGCTGGCAAAGGACAAACACAGAACAATTAGTCAGAGACACTCTAATTATTTCAGTTATGAGATAATGAACATTTCTTCACATAGTGTTCTTGGAAGAAAATTTGAAGTTCCCATAAAACCCATAGACCAAAGCTCATAAATTTTATTAGTATTTGGACCATATATATATTGGAGATATATATATATATATATATTGTCCATATATATTCATATATATGAAATAAGAAAATTAACAGAAATTTATTGTATAATTTCACTAGCTGTTATTCTAGCCACTTACATGATACAGCATCCCAAATCCCAAATCTTCTTAGAGTCTAACTTACTTTTTTTGTAATTAGATTTTAGATTAGATTAGATTTAGTTAGCTTTTTGCTTAATATTATTACATATTTTTTTATTTATTGTGCTGGAGATCCCAGGATCTCGTAGATGGCAAGGACATGCCTATCCACTGAAGTACATACCTAATTTTTTGCTTCCTATTATGTTAAGCAATCCGATACATATTTTGTTATTTAAATAAATAAATAAATGATTCTCCACCTTTCAGACCAGATTGCCTCTACTTGTCATGGAGTCTTGTTCAGATTTTCCCAAATTCAGTGAAATCAAGTTAGTTACTAAAAGTAAAGGGACCTCAAGTTTTATTGCCCCAGTTGAGTCCAGGCAGTAAGATATACTTATTCATGTGATTTTTTTTTTTTACCCATTAAGTATTACTTAGAAACATTCTTCTACATATGCTATTTGGTGACTTTTTCAAACACAGTCAAGTTGAAAAGTTCATTTTATGTCACTTTCATTCAAATCAGTGACTAAACTGAAAGGGCTGGTGAAGGTAAGTTAGTGATGGTTCTTACAAAGACAGTACATAAAATGTGCTGGCGACCAAAAACTGGTTATAAACAACATCAGTCACTTGTGTTGATGACTAAGCACTTTAGAAATATTACAGATTACAGAACATTAAGCCTGATGGACGTAATGATAGAAGGGGGTCTAAATGCTCCCACTCATGACAAAGAACAAATGAGTTGAGTAACTTTCACTTTATGCACTGATAGACTTCTGTCCCTCTGTTATATTTGTAAGAGAACTGAATTTTTGATGAGATAAAATGCTAAGCCAGTCAACATTCTTGCATGGAGTTTGGAAGGGCTTATCCCTTCTCCCAACTGAGGAGCTATGGCTGGCTATTAGAGGGGGAAGAGTCAGTACTATTTAAGAGTGTGGCCCCTGGTAGGGGAACCACACTGTAGTGGTTGGTACCATATCCATGAATATATGGGCAGCACAGATTGTAAGCTGGTAGGCTATTTAAAAAGAAAAAGACTAGACATTGGTGTAGTGGAGCAGTGGACGTTGGTCTGGAGCAGTTAAGGAGAGAAGAAAGAGGTAAGATAAAAATACATATGGAATTATCAAAAGAGACCTCACTCTAAGTTTAAATCAGGGTTACCCTGGCAATATGAGTCCTAAATAGAGAAGCAGGTAAATTGAATTGTAAAAGAAAACATAAGAAAAGTTTACATTGTTGTTAAAAATACTTTGGTAGTTTCTTGTATTCAAAGTATTGCCTAAGACCTGTTGTAAAGAACACAAGGGAAAAAAAAAGAGTTTTGAGAATAAAAATAAGTTTCCTGGGGGGGAGGAGAGTGGCTTTCTTTAAAGTAATAGTAAGAGTTGGACATAATAGTAAGAGTTGTATGAAGATTATAAACAGTGTAGAATACTCAACCCGTGTGTATCAGCAGATTTTTGTCCAGTGTTTTCTTCAGTTTAGTCTTGATCAGCTTTTTAATTCCCTTCTGTACTCCTTCCTTCCTTGATTCATTTCCTAGTTATTTCCTGGTATTTCTATGTTCAAGTGACCAATGTGTTTGAGAGTGACTCTGAGGTTTTAGTGAGTTAAGTGTCATGGAGAGAGAAAGGGAGCTTGTGACAGGCTCCATATAGTGTGTGCCAAGGACAGACAAGAGCCACATCATATCTCCAAGTGGGTGTTCAGATGCTTAACTAAGCTCCGGAAAGCCTTTCCAACAGGAACACTTTTAAGAATGGATGGTTGATTCATCTCATTCTCGTAACACTGCCGAGACTGATACTATTATTATCTCCATTTGAGCAATAAATAATCCGAAGCTTAGAAAGATGCTAAATAATTCACCTGTAGAAACACAGCTACTGAGTAGCAAGACCAAGTTGCAAACCCAAAAAATGATGTTTCATAAGTCCTGTTTTTTTTTTTGGTTTGGCAAACTTTTATTTTTATTTATTTATTTTTTTTTATTTTTTTTTAATTTATTTTATTTTATTTTTTTAATTTACATTCCAAATGATTTCCCCTTTCCCGTTTCCTCCCTCCCCGAAAGTCCCATAAGCCCCCTTCTCTCCCTCTTTTCTCCATTCAACCCCCTCTCGTTACTCTGTCCTGGCGTTCCCCTACATCCAGTCTTTCCAGGACCAGGGGTCTCTCCTTCCATCTTCTTAGAAATCTATTGATATGCGGATTGTGTCTAGGGTATTCCGAGATTCTGGGTCAATATCCCCTTATCAGTAGAAAGTGTGTACTTTCCTCCTGTTTGCATGAAGGATCCATAAATATGTGGATCTGCAAAGCCATAGCATCCAAAGTTTATTTTGCTGGTGTTTTCTAATATGGTCCTTCCTTTTTACACAGCCATAAGTATTCTTAGGAACAAAGCAAATGACTGTCCAACTAATAATCTTATTAATGAAACACTGGGATTATCCTAATTCTACTACCTAGGTTATCTTGGGCTGCCAGTACCAAATGTTGGTAAATAAAACAGCAAAAATATGTGTCCCTAAGAGTTGGGGTAGAAGCCCTGGGTAATTGTCTAGAGCACCTGAGTCCCAACAATGTTCATCTTCCTACTTCCTAACTGGTGTTTCCTTGTTGTGTCTTTGCATGGCAGAAGACATCATCCTAAGGTCTCTTCTTTAAAATGACATCAATATTATTGGGTCAATTCTCTCCACTTATGACTTTACTGAATCTCATTCCCAACTCAACCTGAATGTAGTTGCAGCCTATACCAGGGTATGAGCATATGAAAGAAATTTCTATTTGAATGTGAGTACTAGGTTTTGTATTAAGAAATGCTATTGTCTCCATTCAGACACTAAGCAGTCTGAAGCTTATTTATATGTTGGACAATAACTCTGAGGTTGTAGTGAGTTGTTTCTTGTACAGAGGAATGAAAGCAGTGGAACAGACCATGTGAAGTATGTGCAGAGGAAAGACAGAAGTCATACACAGCTGTGTGTGTGTGTGTATGTGTGTGTGTGTGTGTGTGTGTGTGTGTGTGTGTGTGTGTAAAACACTACATACACAAAGCCTAGTACTCACATTGAAACAGAAATTTAATTCACTCCACTAATTATCTTTCTAGTTTGTAGATCAAGAAAATAAGTCTTTTGCCCCAATCCACATGGATTATTTTTGACAATGGTGGAAGCCAAATGCTTCTCTCCGGCTCCACAATGTCCAGCATATTGCTGCTAAAAGCATGGAAATTTTATTTTCTGAAATAAGATTAAACCTTAGAGCTTTGTATGAATACTTTTAAGGATGTCACTTCCCATTTCCAAGAGTGGCCCCAAATCCGTGCTGCCTATGTATAAAATTTTTGCATGGGTTGGACCTAGGCCCACTATACATATGTAGCAGATATGTAGCTTGTACTTCATGTGGGTCTCCTAACAATTAAAGTAGGAGCTGTCTCTGACTCTGTTGCTTGCCTTTGGATTTGTTTCCCATTGCTGGGATGACTTCAGTGGGAGAGGATGCAGCTAGCCCGGATGCAACTTGATGTTTCAGGCACAGTCTTGAGATGCAGGACTGAAGCAGACTCTCCCAGGTACTTTCTGCCTGGGTGAGCCTCTGTCCTTCTATTATTTTCAAGGATAATAGACATGATGGCAACATGTCTGGAAGATGTATAGGGAAACAGTGAAATAAAATTTGAGAGCCAGAACTGTGAACAGGCTAGGCAGAAGCTCTGCAACTAAGATACACTCCGAGGCTTGAGGTCAGGTTTCAAAAGAACAGTGCTTATTTGCTTTGCTGATAGTTGGTTGAAGATTGTTTTGCAAATAAGAGAAATTAGATGATAAAAAAAATAAAATAAAAATTGGTCTGCTTATGATTTCATGCGTATGTCCATGCCTAACCAGTGTGATGACAGAATGGTAGGGTATGATGGATTCCAAGGTGGAGTGGCAAGACCAGAGTGACTTCCAGTGGATAGAAACTTACCTAGGTGGATTACAAAGACAGTGCTCAATCCTAGGACTTTAAAGTGTCTCTGATTCTCCATGGCCTGGAAGAGAATTAGCCTGAGACACTCAGTCTAGAGAAATAAGATTTGGAAGCTAGTTTTTAGGTTCGGATAAAGAAAGACCATCTGAAGTGAGTTTGAGTTTATAGAAGGCAGATGAGCTCCTGAGACTCTTAACAATTATGGATAAGTCTGCTGGGTTCACCCATCAGTAGGCACTCACTGTGTGCTCTGAGATTGGAATGGAAACAGAGCCCTTAAATTCCAGCACTGCCCTAACACTGGGACCTCTTGTGTGACTGTAGGAATAAGCATTATCTTCTCTCAACATCTCCATCTGAAAAATGGTGTGTAACAAATTATCTTTAAGATTCCCATATTTTTGTACTGATAATAGAATATTTTTTAAAAACTTGAGAATAACAATTTCTCATAACAAAAAATTATGAATAGTTTTCCAATGTGTTTTTTACATGTGTTAGCTGATTTAGTTCTCATTACAATTTTATAGTTAGATAAAACTCATATAAGGAGGAATTAAGTCTTTTTTATATAAGTTTTTATTTATTTATTTATTTATTTATTTTTAATTTGCATTCCAAATCATTTCCCCTTTCCCGTTTCCGCCCTCCCCGAAAGTCCCATAAGCCCCCTTCCCTCCCTCTTTTCTCCATTCAACCCCCTCTCGTTACTCTGTCCTGGCGTTCCCCTACATCCAGTCTTTCCAGGACCAGGGGTCTCTCCTTCCATCTTCTTAGATATCTATTGATATGCGAATTGTGTCTAGGGTATTCCGAGATTCTGGGTTAGTATCCCCTTATCAGTGACTGCATACCATGTGTGTTCTTTTGTGATTGGGTTACCTCACTAAGGATGATATTTTCAAGTGCTGACCATTTGCCTAGGAATTTCGTGAATTCATTGTTTTTAATTGCAGAGTAGTATTTCCATTGGGTAGATATACCACATCTTCTGAATCCATTCCTCCGTTGAAGGACATCTGGGTTTTTTCCAGCTTCTGGCTATTATAAATAAGGCTGCTATGAACATAGTGGAGCGTGTGTCCTTACTGCATGCAGGTAAAGCCTCTGGGTATATGCCCAGGAGTGGTATAGCCGGATCCTCCGGGAGTGTCATGCCCAGTTTTCGGAGGAACCACCAGACTGCTTTCCAGAGTGGTTGTACCAGCTTGCAATTCCACCAGCAGTGGAGGAGTGTTCCTCTTTCTCCACATCCTCACCAACAACTGCTGTCTCCTGTGTTTTTGATCTTAGCCATCCTGACTGGTGTGAGATGGAATCTCAGGGTTGTTTTGATTTGCATTTCCCTAATGACTAAGGATGATGAACATCTCTTTAGGTGCTTCTCAGACATTAGATATTCTTCAGGTGAGAACTCTTTGTTTAGCTCCGTACTCCATTTTTTAATAGGGTTACTTGCCTCTCTGGAGTTGAACTTCTTGAGTTCTTTGTATATATTGGATATTAGCCCTCTGTCGGATGTAAGGTTGGTAAAGATCATTTCCCAGTTAGTTGGTTGCCACTTTGTCTTTTTGACAGTGTCTTTTGACTTGCAAAAACTTTGTAATTTAATGAGGTCCCATTTGTCAATTCTTGATCTTAGAGCATAAGCTATTGGAGTTCTATTAAGGAAATTCTCCCCTGTGCCCATATATTCAAGGTTCTTCCCTAGTTTCCTTTCTATTAGTTTCAGTGTGTCTGGTTTTATGTGGAGGTCCTTGATCCACTTGGAATTGAGCTTAGTGCAAGGAGATAAGAATGGGTCAATTTGCATTCTTCTGCATGTTGACCTCCAGGTGAGCCAGCACCATTTGTTAAAAAGGTTATCTTTTTTCCAATAGATGGTTTTAGCTCCTTTGTCAAAGATCAAGTGACCATAGGAGTGTGGATTCATTTCTGGGTCTTCAATTCTGTTCCATTGATCTACAGGCCTGTCACTGTACCAATACCAGGCAGTTTTTAACACTATTGCTCTGTAGTACAGCTTGAGGTCCGGGATACTGATTCCCCCAGAGGTTCTTTTACTCTTGAGAATAGTTTTAGCTATTCTGGGTTTTCTGTTATTCCAGATGAATTTTTGAATTGCTCTTTCTAACTCTATGAAGAATTGAGTTGGGATTTTGATGGGGATTGCATTGAATCTGTGTATTACTTTTGGTAAGATGCTCATTTTTACTATATTAATCCTGCCAATCCATGAGCATGGCAGATTTTTCCATCTTCTGAGGTCTTCTTCAATTTCTTTCTTCAGAGACTTGAAGTTCTTGTCATACAGATCTTTCACTTGTTTGGTTAGAGTCACGCCAACATACTCTATATGGTTTGTGGCTATCGTGAAGGGTACCATTTCTCTTACTTCTTTCTCAGCCTGCTTATCCTTTGAGTATAGGAAGGCTACTGACTTGCTTGAGTTGATTTTATATCCGGCCACTTTGCTGAAGTCGTTTATCAGCTGTAGGAGTTGTCTGGTGGAGTTCTTTGGGTCACTTAAGTATATTATCATATCGTCTGCAAATAGTGATAGTTTGACTTCTTCCTTTCCAATGTGTATCCGTTTGACCTCTTTTTGTTGCCTGATTGCTCTAGCTAGATCGTCAAGTACTATATTGAAAAGATATGGAGAGAGAGGGCAGCCTTGTCTAGTCCCTGATTTTAGTGGGATTGCTTCAAGTTTCTCTCCATTTAGATTGATGCTGGCTACCGGTTTGCTGTAAATTGCTTTTACTATGTTTAGATATGGGCCTTAAATTCCTGATCTTTCCAAGACCTTTACCATGAAAGAATGCTGAATTTTGTGAAATGATTTTCAGCATCTAATGAGATGACCATGTGGTTTTTTTCTTTGAGGTTGTTTATATAGTGGATTACATTGATGGATTTCCTTATATTGAACCATCCCTGCATCCCTGGGATGAAGCCTACTTGATCGTAGTGAATGATCGTTTTGATGTGTTCTTGGATTTGGTTGGCAAGAATTTTATTGAGTATTTTTGCATCGATATTCATAAGAGAGATTGGCCTGAGATTCTCTTTCTTTGTCGGATCTTTGTGTGCTTTTGGTATTAGTGTAATTGTGGCTTCATAGAACGAGTTGGGTACTGTTCCTTCTGTTTCTATTTTGTGGAACAGTTTGAAGAGTATTGGTCTTAGGTCTTCTTTGAAGGTCTGATAGAATTCTGCACTAAAACCATCTGGACCTGTGCTTTTTTTGGTTGGAAGACTTCCAATGACGACTTCTATTTCTTCAGGGGTTATAGGACGGTTTAGATGGTCTATTTGATCCTGATTTAATTTTGGTATTTGGTATCTGTCAAGGAAATTGTCCATTTCCTCAAGATTTTCTAGTTGTGTTGAATACAGGTTTTTGTAGTAGGATCTGATGATTTTTTGAATTTCCTCAGTTTCTGTTGTTATCTCTCCCTTTTCGTTTCTGATTTTATTAATTTGGATACTATCTCTGTGCCCTCTGGTTAGTCTGGCTAAGGGCTTATCTATCTTGTTGATTTTCTCAAAGAATCAACTCCTCGTTTTGTTGATTCTTTGTATGGTTTTATTTGTTTCTACTTGATTGATTTCAGCCCTGAGTTTGATGATTTCCTGCCTTCTACTCCCCTTTGGTGTATTTACTTCTTTTTGTTCCAGGGCTTTCAGGTGTGCCATTAAGCTGTTAGTGTATGCTGACTCCTGTTTCTTTTTGGCAGCACTCAGGGCTATGAATTTTCCTCTTAGCACTGCTTTCATTGTGTCCCATAAATTAGGGTATGTTGTGCCTTCATTTTCATTAACTTTCTTTTTTTTTATTATTTATTTTATTTTTTTTTAATTTACATTCCAAATCATTTCCCCTTTACCGTTTCCTCCCTCCCCGAAAGTCCCATAAGCCCCCTTCCCTCCCTCTTTTCTCCATTCAACCCCCTCTCGTTTCTCTGTCCTGGCGTTCCCCTACATCCAGTCTTTCCAGGACCAGGGGTCTCTCCTTCCATCTTCTTAGAAATCTATTGATATGCGGATTGTGTCTAGGGTATTCTGAGATTCTGGGTCAATATCCCCTTATCAGTGACTGCATACCATGTGTGTTCTTTTGTGATTGGGATACCTCACTAAGGATGATATTTTCAAGATCTGACCATTTGCCTAGGAATTTCGTGAATTCAGGGAAGAACCTTGAACATATGGGCACAGAGGAGAATTTCCTGAACAGAACTCCAATAGCTTATGCTCTAAGATCAAGAATAGACAAATGGGACCTCATTAAATTCCAAAGTTTTTGCAAGGCAAAAGACACTGTCAAAAAGACGAAGCGGCAACCAACTAACTGGGAAATGATCTTTACCAACCTTACATCCGACAGAGGGCTAATATCCAATATATACAAAGAACTCAAGAAGTTCAACTCCAGAGAGGCAAGTAACCCTATTAAAAATGGAGTACGGAGCTAAACAAAGAGTTCTCACCTGAAGAATATCTAATGTCTGAGAAGCACCTAAAGAGATGTTCATCATCCTTAGTCATTAGGGAAATGCAAATCAAAACAACCCTGAGATTCCATCTCACACCAGTCAGGATGGCTAAGATCAAAAACACAGGAGACAGCAGTTGTTGGCGAGGATGTGGAGAAAGAGCAACACTCCTCCACTGCTGGTGGAATTGCAAGCTGGTACAACCACTCTGGAAAGCAGTCTGGTGGTTCCTCCGAAAACTGGGCATGACACTCCCGGAGGATCCGGCTATACCACTCCTGGGCATATACCCAGAGGCTTTACCTGCATGCAATAAGGACACATGCTCCACTATGTTCATAGCAGCCTTATTTATAATAGCCAGAAGCTGGAAAGAACCCAGATGTCCCTCAACGGAGGAATGGATGCAGAAGATGTGGTATATCTACACAATGGAATACTACTCTGCAATTAAAAACAACGAATTCACAAAATTCCTAGTAAAATGGTCAGATCTTTCATTAACTTTCAAAAAGTCTTTGATTTCTTTATTTCCACCTTGACAAAGTTATCATTGAGTAGAGCATTGTTCAGCCTCCATGTGTACGTGGGTTTTCTTTTGTTTTTGTTGCCATTGAAGACCACCCTTATTCCATAGTAATCTGATAGGAGGCATGGGATTAGTTCTATCTTCTTATATCTGTTTAGGTCTGATTTGTGACCAATTATATGGTCGATTTTGGAGAAGGTACCATGAGGTGCTGAGAAGAAGGTGTATTATTTAGCTCTAGGATGAAATGTCTATATATATCTGTTAGTTCCATTTGGTCCAAGGCTTCAATTAGACTCACTGTGTCCCTGTTTAGTTTCTGCTTTCCTGAATGATCCATTTCAGAGAGTGGGGTGTTGAAGTCACCCACTATTATTGTGTGAGGTGCGATGTGTGCTTTGAGCTTTAGTAAAGTTTCTTTTACGAATGAGGGTGCCCTTGCATTTGGAGCATAGGTATTCAGAATTGAGAGTTCTTGATGGTGGATTTTTCCCTTGATCAGTATGTAGTGTCCTTCTGTGTCTTTTTTGAAGACTTTAGGTTGAAAATCAATTTTATCTGATATTAGGATGGCTTCTCCACCTCGTTTCTTGGAGCCATTTGTTTGTAAAATTGTTTTCCAGCCTTTTACTCTGAGGTAGTGTTTGTCTTTGACACTGAGGTGCGTTTCCTGCATGCAGCAATATGCTGGGTCCTGTTTACGTATCCAGTCTGCTAGTCTATGTCTTTTAATTGGGGAATTGAGACCATTGATATTAAGAGAGATTAAGGCGCAGTGATTATTGCCATCTGCCATTCTTGACGCTATCTTTATGTTTGAGTGGTTATCTACTTTTGGGTTTGATTCAAGAAGGTTATTATCTCATTTTTTCCAGGGTGTTGTTTCTCTCCCTGTATGGAGGTTTCCACCTATTATCCGTTGCAGGGCTGGATTTGTGGAAAGATAGTGTGAAAATTTGGTTTTATCATGGAATATCTTGGTCTCTCCATCTATGGTGATTGAGAGTTTTGCTGGGTATAGTAGTCTAGGCTGGCATTTGTGCTGTCTTAGTGTCTGCATGAGATCTGCCCAGGATCTTCTGGCTTTCATAGTCTCTGGTGAGAAGTCTGATGTGATTCGGATAGGTCTTCCTTTGTATGTTACTTGGCCCTTTTCTCTTACTGCTTTTAGTAATCTTTCTTTGTTTAGAGCATTTTGTGTTTTGATTATTGTGTGACGGGAGGTATTTCTGTTCTGGTCCAGTCTGTTTGGAGTTCTGTAGGCTTCTTGTACGTTCATCGGCATCTCTCTCTTTAGGTTAGGGAAGTTTTCCTCCATAATTTTGTTGAAGATGTTTACTGGCCCTTTAAGTTGCAAATCTTCACTCTCATCTATACCTATAATCCTTAGGTTTGGTCTTCTCATTGTGTCCTGGATTTCCTGGATGTTTTGGGTTACACGTTTTTTGCATTTTGCATTTTCTTTGACTGTTGAGTCGATGCTTTCTATGGAATCTTCAGCACCTGAGATTCTTTCTTCCATCTCTTGTATTCTATTGTTGATGTTTGCATCTATGACTCCTGATTTCTTCCCAAGGTTTTCTATCTCCAAAGTTGTCTCCCTTTGTGATTTCTTAGTTGTTTCTACTTCCTTTTTTAGTTCCTGGATGGATTTGCTGAGATCCTTCACTTGTTTGTTTGTATTTTCCTGTATTTTTGCATTACCTCTTTCAGGATTTCTGCCTGTTGACCCACGTTCTCCTGCATTTCTCTGAGCGATTTTTGTGTTTCCTCCTCATGGGAATCCATCTGTTGATCCATCGTCTCCTGCATTTCTTTAAGCAGTTCTCGTGTTTCCTTTGTAAGGGCATCTAACCGTTGATTCATTTCTTTAAGCAATTTTTGTGTTGCCTCCTTATGGGCATCCGTCTGTTGACCCATATTCTTCTGCATTTCTTTATGCAATTTTTGTGATTCCTTTGTGAGTGCATCTACCCGTTGATTCATCTCGTTAAGCGATTTTTGTGTTGTCTCCTTGTGTGCCTCCATCTTTTGTTCCATGTTCTCCTGCATTTCTCTAAGCGATTTTTGTGTTTCCTTTGTAAGGGCTTCTAACCGTTGATTCACGGTCTCCTGTAATTCTTTATTAGATTTTTTTGTGTCCTTCTTGTGATCCTCTATTAGCATCATGAGAAGTGATTTTAAATCCAGATCTTGTCTTTCGGGTGTGGTGAGGTATCCAGGACTTGCTGCTGTTGGAGATTTGGGTTCGGATGGTCCCATATTACTTTGATTTCTGTTAGTAACATTCCTACGTTTGCCTTTTGCCATCTGGATACCTCTGATGTTAGTTGGTCCTGCTGTCACTGGCTGTTGGTTGGACCTCCTGTGAGCCTGCAAAGCTATTTCTGCCCCCCCTGGTTTACCAGGATTCCCCTGGCACAGATTTCTGGGGCCTGCCCTGCTCCTGAGTGACTTTGGGGCCCTGATGTTCCTTGCCCCAAGTGATGTTATATTGGGGAGTCCTTGCACATCCAAAGGCTCAGCGTAGTGAATTCCTGGAGCAGAGGTAGCCAAAGGGAGACTGGTAGGCTCCTACCCTGTGCAGGGGTGTGTGATCTCTCCTAGAGTGGGGGGGGGAGGGGGCGTCCCTCTGCCAGGCAGAAGTCCCACAGCAGAGCTAGCACGCTGGTTACTGCAGATCGGCCCAGCTCTTGGGAGCCACGTACACACAATCCGCCCGAGACTCAAGCGATAGTATGCCTGTCTGTCTCAGAGCCTGGCAGTCCCAACTTCCTGGCCACTGGAGCAAAGATGGCGGAGTGCACTCTGCACACTCTCTGTGGCGCTGCTCACCCTGCAGACAGGATGGCCTGCAGATCTGGCACCCAGGCGACCACAGCGCTATCCCTTTCTTGGGCGCAGGCGGAAGCCCCAACAGGCTGTGTCCCAAGTGATGTTATATTGGGGAGAGCCTGGGTACCTGTCTCTTCAGTGCAGTCTACCGGAACAGAGCGGACTTAAGTCTTAATCAAGTGTTTACAGGGTATAACTAGTCAGATAAGAATACATGCACAAGTTACCTAGGACGCTTTGCTTAACACCAGTGTGTAATTTATGGAAATGCAATCTAACTTTGCTATCAAAAACATCAAATCTAGTCACAATACTGTAATTTCATCTCCTTTAAAAGGCTCAGTTTCCTTCAAGAGGAGTATTCTTGTAACTTTCTTGACACCACACTTGCCATTTTGTACCTTGGCTGTCTTAATCTCATGTATAAACAGAGTTTTAATTGTTTCAAATTTCAGGCAACTAGGATTCTCAATGTAGCCAAGCTTTGAATTTAGTTAGTGTAATACAGGCTTGGTAAGGTTCAGATTACAACAGTCAGGCTTCTGTTTGAAAAATTGAAACCTTTCACACCTTCTGATGGGAGCAGTTTAATTGAAAATTAAAGCCTCTTTCTACCTTATTATTGTGAATAGCTTTGAATCAGTTTATTATCCAATCACTTGCTACACCCACTTGAGAATGCTATTCTCACCTGTGTTTTTCCCAGGTTCAAAATTTGGCAATTCTGTAAATTATGAGTGGCAAAGAAAAGAAGGTGGAAAATGAGTAATGTGCTTTTAATAGAGTGTTAAGTGCCTGTCATGTTCCCAGCAAGCAATCAAGTAGCTGCCTAAGTCAGCCTCTCAGGAGTTCTTATGTTCTAATAGGGAACTTTGAAAGAATGAAACATACTCAGCGCCCATAGGGATTTATTTGATCCATGTAGATTTTTAACCTTCTCAGACTGTTAGGCAGACATTTTTGTTACAGGATCTCAAGCAATAATTCCTGCATAGGTTCTTCTAATGATATCTACTGTGCTACTAAGTCCCTTGGTTCTTGAGAGGCCTCTTCCTGGCTCTGATTGCCTGCTGCTATCACTTCTGCATTATGTATCTTTGGGATTGTTTGCTTTATTCCCAAGAGAATCTTTTTATTTATTTTTTTATTTTTAAATTTTAATTATATTTCTCCTTTCCCTTTCTTCCACACCGCATAAACCCGTCCCCCCACTTGCCTTCAAATTCCTAAGCTCTTTTTTCATTATTTTTTATTGCATGCAAAGGTTTATATGTATATAAATGCACATTCCAAAATATAACCTGTTCCCTCTGTATAATGTTCCCTGTATGTGTGTTTTCAGGGCTGAAATGTGCATTGTTATCCTTGTTCAGCTCATGACTGGGAAGTCATGTTTGTGAAACTTTATGGGTTTTGTCTGATGTTACTAAGAGATACAGTCTCACAGCAAACTCCTTTTCCTTGGCTCTGATAATCTTTCTCTAGACTCTTTAGCAGTGCAGTGTTCTCTTAGCTTTGGGTTAAGGAGTGTTTTCTAGATGTATGACTGGGACTGGGCTCCAAAGATCTCCATTTTGATTGGCTGTAGTTTTCTACAGTGGTCATTGTGTATCATAAAGAGAATGTTTCTTCATGAGGGATAAAGACTACACTTATCAGTGTGTATAAGAATATATGTTTGTAAAATCATTGATGGTGTCAGAGTAGACTCAGTCATTTTTCATTAAGATGTCGACCATCAGACCAAGAATTGTATTTTCTAATCTGATGACCATACTATTCCTCCATATGCCCTAAAGTCAGATCATAAAATCAAACAGCCACAAGGTATTTACTGTATCTAGTTCTGTTCTCACAACATGGGCAAGATTTTCTATTTCTCAAAAAAGTTAATGCAAGTTCCTCTTCTTTTATATTTACCCCCAATTCTATTATATTCCAATATCTTTCATTGCCTTTTAGTCTTTTCTTCTTGTTCTCTAAAATACCCTGCTTATACTGCCCATTTCTAATAATTTACTATTCTTATTCCTAGCTTAGTGGTCAGATTATAAATTCTCCTTGTACAGAAGATTATCTAGATTCATATTGTCATGGCTATCAGATATTTTAGTAATAAATATTAAAGTTATTAAATGTATTTTGAGCTAAATTATGACACAAAAGTCTAGGTAAGTTTAGTCATCTAGAAAATAAAAGGTTTCCTATCTAACAAAAAGCATAGATTGGAAAACCAATCAGTAGAAGATATTCTGTATGATGATGGTCTCAGATAGAAGATGAATAAAATTTGATAGTATATTTCTAGCTAAAAACCATAAATTCAACAATCACATAGGAAAACAATCCATATAAAGTAAAAATAAGAAATTGCAGTTACCTTTGAAAGATTCAAAGCCTTTCTTTGATGTCTGTCCTTCCTTATTTTTTGTTAGAACAAAAAAAAATTTGTATAAGCTTGAATTTCACTAGCTTTTGGCAATGCTGAATAGAAAAAAATCATAACTAATGGGAGTTAATGAATTATTGAAATTGTGGAAATACACATTGAGAAGAACTGGACTCACTAATGGTAACGAAGCTGGCTTGATGTTAGGAATGGAAACACATCAGAAACAGAAGATATGTGGAGCCATTTCAAGCAGTGTGCATTATGTAACTTTCACTCCCAGACCAAAGTGAAAACAGGCAAATCACATGCTCTCATTGAAATGGATATTTTTAGCATTTCAGATAGGAAATCATAAACAGCTCAAGTAAAGAAGAAGCTTTCTTAAAACCTGGACTGGACTCTAATATAATAATAGATAGAACTTTAATGGAAAACTATTAGTAGAATTCTGTTCAAGGAAATCTTATGAAGAGATAGTTAGAAATCCAGAAGATGGGAAAATTACAGAAACTGTAAGATAGGATTCATAAAGGGAATAAGATAGTATCATAAAGAGAATGTTTCTTCATGAGGGATAAAGACTACACTTATCAGTGTGTATAAGAATATATGTTTGTAAAAAAAATATATGTTTGTAAATTCAACTAGGGAACACATTTATGGCAGAAAGATGAACTTGTGAAAAGGTTTTTCTCATTTTTCTCTACTCTAATGTAGCAGTTCTAAATTGTTCCTTCTTTTCGACACTTCAAAGAGCCACTGTACTATCCACTGACAATCTGCACGCTCCTTGGGTCCACTGCTATATAAACCTTGCTCACATTTGGCCAGTCATGCTGAGCATTTCTTGCTTGAGACTAGGAGGATAAGAGGAAGAAAGGATTATCTGATGTAGGAAGTAGCCTTGGTATCACTCAGGTTTACTGTCTTCAAAGCCTAATTTTTTCCTCCTCTAGTGTCATGTTATGCATTTCTTTTATTGCTTTTATTTGATTGTCTTTGTATTTTCCTCTGGGACACAGAATAATCAAAACTTGTGTAGAGTCATAATTTTCCTGCCTCACATTCTCCTATATTGGGATCAGAGGTGTGCACAATATGCCAAGCTTTGTTATGGCCTTTCTATTGTGACAGCATCACTTTCTGCAGTGCTGTGTGTGATTTCAAACATTCTTTTCCCTTGCAAAGCCTACCTTGTTTGATATGTTCTATTAAGAATACAGGTGATGCATCTAATATCACAGATTCCTAAATGCTCCTACAGTCACAGGATTAATTCTTGGTTGTGATCTAGTTCATTTGCCTCCTTCTTCATTTGTTCTTGTACTTATTAATGCACCATGGAAAAACCATACTTGGAGTTAGGCAGACGCAGCCCCTTAAGAATGTGCTCCTGAGTAAATTCATCTTTCTCAGCCATAATCTACTCATATATGAAATGGTCTGTTTTACAAATCCATAGCTAACATTATTCTCATCCTACTTACTGAAACAGTTTCTTTAAATCTCTTCATACTTAATTAGCATAATCTTTCTCAAATAGATAGGATGTGTGCAAAATTCCCTAATTGGCTCTCTGTCTCCCCCAAAGGAAACTCTAAGAAAACTTTTAGATAGAATATATAAGGACTATTTTTCTATAACTTTCAAAAGTCAGCTAGTTGATCAATCTCTCTGTCTTTCTGTCTCTCTCTCTGTTTCTGTCTCGCTGTCTCTCTCCCTCTCCCTCTCCCTCTCCCTCTCCCTCTCTCTCTTCTTTCCTCAAGTTCTGTGCCCTGTGAAAAACATCCCGTGTTTCTCAGGTCATAAGGAGCTAATAATCCCCTTGTCCCATTATGAAAGCTGGTAGCTTACTTAAAAATTAGGTTTTATTTTAACTTTTGGGAATGATCAAGGGGCTACAATCACTCAATTAAACTGTTCCCTTTGCAGTAATGTATGCACCTCTAAAATAGTCTCTGTAGTCTCTAATGCCTCCATCAGTAGATGCACTTGGTGACTTTTCCGAGTGTGAGCTCTCTCTCTCTCTCTCTCTCTCTCTCTCTCTCTCTCTCTCTCACACACACACACACACACACACACACACACACACAAACACATACACCTATTAACCTCTGATAGTTAATCCCGGGCAGATAAAAGTGCAGAAATTCCAGGTCTAAAATGGTGAACCAATGAATTTTCCTGGAAGTACCTCAAAGAATATAGGTGAAATACTCACCAGAAGCAGAAATGACCCAAAGGCAGTGTCATCATCAAAGCCCACCCGGCAGGAGGGACATAACACGAAAGCTAAGAACCTGGAGCACACTCCCAGCCTGCCAGCACCTTGACAGGCTGCAGAGTGTGGGTTCCTGTCAACTCAGCGGGTCTTCATGTCATGTTGGTAGTTTGCCTGTTCTCCGCTACATTCAGGCTGAGGATCGGGTGGTGGGGTTCCTTGACTCAGAGTCTCCTTGGTAGTTTGGCCATCTTAGAGTGATTCTGAACAGTCTGTCTGCTTATAAAGTATTGGGAATGGAGGAGCCTATGAATCTGATCAATTTCAGGGACTTGCTGAAGCTATTTTAAGTTGTTTACTACTTGTCTTAAGTAGCTTTGCTGCAGGATGGAGTGTTACTATCTCAAAGGAAACTACTACACAACACTCCACCCCTTCATTTGACTCCTCATTCTTTCTACCCCTCTTTCTCGATGCTCTCTAAACCTTGTCACAGCACCAACCCCTTGTTCTCAGGCATTTCATCAGTGGGTATGAGTTGAGGCTGATCGCAGTAGTCATCTATGGGCAGAAGCTCACATACAGGTTGAAAAGGCAGATTATGAACATATCACATCCATTTTATAAATAACACTTACAACTTCCTCGTTGAGCCACAGGTTTGTCTAAGTTTGTCTAAGTTTGCAGTATTAAATGCAAATTTCACCCTGTGAAGTTGACCTTATGCCCAATGAGAAAGTTGGTTGCATCCATAACAACTTGTACGACTATTGCACTAGCTGACACTTCTGACCTGGGACATCCATTGTGATAAAGTATTCAAGAACCACAACTTACTCAAGAATTTCAGGCTGAATCATCCCAGTACCACTAGTAGTAACTATTGGCATTCCAGAATCTAGCTCACAGGGAAGAGTCACTTCAGGGCAGTCCTGGCTTTATTTCTCCTAGTCCTGAAAGGAACATGTACAGTATCTTCAGCAATAAGGTCCATTCATTCTGCTGTGTAATTAAACCAACAACTGTGGTAATAGCTTTATATAACTTCTGGAGGTCTCTAAAACCTCCTTAGCCAAAACTCAAAACTCTTAGAGAGGTAATTGACTTTTGGCACTATATGTTTTGACAATGTTAATGACTCTGAAAACATCTTTTTTCTTTATTCTTTAAGATATTCTTAAATGTGTCTTAAACAAGATCCTAGGTCTGCAAAACAAAAAACATTTACTCGTTAGTGTCTTATTATCTATATAATAAAACCTTTTCCAAAGGATGAGTAGGACAAGGAAACATCCCAAACCTCTATACTATAACAAATAGTGGGCATATAAAGACACCTTACTCCATTGTCATCTATTCTGAGCAAGTTTAACGTGATTTCTTCAGATCACAACAAAGAAGATAACGACTCAAACATAAACAAGTTCTAATACAGTATGAAAAAGTTGGTCAATTTTTTTTCAATTGTTTCCTCCACAAATCAGTCTTGGGTATAATAGCAGCATGCTTTGGAGGCACTAATTTAATTAGTTCACCACAGTCCTCTGTCATTCCTTCTAAGCCATTCTACCGACATGCTTTCGAGCTCTAATTTAGGGCTTCTTCTGTGAATTTCTCCTCCCTTGAACTCAATGGGTCTGTCCCAAACTTATTATCCCTACCCAGAGCCAGGGCTGGATGAGCAGGAGGGAGGCATGGTTCTGTTTTCCACTGCTGCCTGCACCTCCTGCTTCCCTGGGAATGAGAAGCTTTGGGTTGGAACTGCTGCATAATTTAAAGCTGTTACTTCTCTGTATGCCATACCTGGCTGCTGAGAGTATCCCTGGTTCAACCAGCTATCTCTACTCCTAGTCTGCAATTTTTCTAGAGGGAACTGTGTCTACAAGAAGTCTAGGGAAATAATTACCCACCCCTGGTAGAAGTTTAAACATCTTCTGTCTTGGATTCCTTCTCTGACATTTTCCTCATACTTTAAACTTTTCAGCCTTCCATACCTACTTAGCAGAGATTGGACTTTCTGTCATTTGTATTAATTATGAAATATGACTCCACACCAATCTCTCCACACTTGTCTTCAAGACACACAAACAGACCTTTTCTTTCTTTTTTGGTTTGGTTTGGCTTTGGTTTGGTTTAATTTGGGGTTTATTGTTTGTTTGTTTGTTTGTTTTTGTGTTTTATTTTAAGAAATCTCCTCTAGGTTGCTCTCTCAAGTCACAGACACTCTTTACATGGTAATTGGGTCCCTCGCACCTTCCAAAGCATTTCTTAGTTTACAAAGATCTGGTCCCACCTGCTGTGGAAACTGGAAAGGTCCATGCATGTCTTGAGGTTTCTGATGAATCAACCTTTTCTTTAACTCCTTTCTGAACATAGTTCTGTCTGATCCAGTTCAGTGAGACTAACACATGGCTTCATTCTCTCACTAGTACCTGTCCCTCCTCTGTACTTAGGACAGACAGAGATAACCATATCTTCCTACTGGCTTTGAAAAATCAATCTATCAGTGACTGATATTTTTTTCTCATGCTGTCTTAGTCTATGGATACTCTACCTTAAACAGGAATGGTGGAAATCTATTTTGAGTTGTATATGTTTTGTCTTGTTGAGCTTCTGTACAGTACTGAATGTTTGAATATCAAAGGAAACGATTTCACAACATAACTGAAACTTCTATTGAATGCCTGGGTGGAGTGTGAGAAGATATATGGGGGAGGAAACTCCAACAGACTCATTATTTATATCCACTGGCAGGATGTGCATGCTTTCGTGTCTTCATTCAGCAGTTTTCCCTTAAAGAAGAATGAAACCCCATCTCTACTCAGTGTGACTTAGACTTTCACCCAAACACAAGCACATTTCAAATCCATATTTGAGATAATCTCATATAGCACTCTGAGGAGAGGCTCTCAGCATCATTCTATGGACTTTGAGAGCAGTTTCTATTTTATGAACTACACAGGGCTATGTCTCATCTTCCACGGTCTGGTAAATGAGCTCCTGGAAGAGTCTGTCACTCGGGAAAGCCCTTATATACTGTAAAACAGAATGATGCTTTAGAATTTGGTAAAGACAGGGCTGTATCTAAAAGTGATTTCTAAGGCCCTTCTGATGGCCATTATATCAGATTGCTGGAGACAGAGAGGCATTAACCCAGTGAAATAAACGGCTTCGGACAGTACCACTAAACTCCACGCCAGTAGCATTGAGTTGGCCTCTGTTCTGTTAACAACTGAATTGCTAATTAGCACTGCATCTAAATTTATGTTAATAATAATTACAACTAATGAATTGCTAGGAATTTGAAAAGTGGCTGGTTATGATATAGGTTATTAGGATCAGGTAGCAAGCTTTCATTAGGAACCAGTAAGGTAGATGGAGATGGACTCGTGAGGTTTGTAAAATTAAGAAATGGTGAGTATTTTTTCCTTGGTATCTTTCAAGGAGAACGTTACCTGCTTGACTGGGGCTAAAAGACATATTTGTTTGATTCAGTTCTTTGGTTAATTTTAAATTATGGCTCAATTCTTTCATTCAATGTCAAGAGTGAGGCAAAATAAGTGATAGAATGTTTATATATACATGCATAAATATTTATGTTATTTAGTGTATTATGGCTTATAAATTATAAATTATTTTTGTATGTATGTTTGATGTATGATGTAAGGTGTCCATATTTAGGTGTTCAGATAATTCTGACAGGACTGGTTTAATTTAGTGTTCATGGGGGAAGGGGAGAAATGCATTTTTTGTAAACTTTTTGCTTACCTTTGGCAGTTTCTCAGGAAACCATACCCCATGTGTTGGTCAAACTATGCATTTGCCTCAGGATATCAATAATCAGAATGAAACTGAGATGTCCACCTAAAACAAGCATTTAGGATAAAGGAATGGTTCATATAAATTTCTCAAGTACAGATGGCATGACTAACAAACACCACAGAATTTCCCATTCCTTTTCCTTCACATTTATGCATGCAATTCGAAACCTAAGTTTTAGTGTGAGTTTTCTTCTTAGCAAGAGTCAACTCCATTCACAGTAAAGGGTGTAGAGACAATAATTAGAGCAGAAAAAAAAAAGATCTTTGAGGATTAAAATGGACAGAGATGGAGGGATGCACACACTGTTCTCACTCAACTCAGAATCACTTACCAAACCCTCTCTACTTTGCAAATTATTGCTCTTAGAGTGTGTACAGGAGACACATGTGACTAAAGCTTTTTCAGAAGGGAACGCACCAGGGATTACTCAATACCAGACCTCACATGTGCTGAAAATGTTAGCTGCTGCTGTATCTGGAGCTGTTATATTTTCCTTCACTCGATAATATTTTTTTATGTCTGTTCAAACACAGTGCATTGGACCTTAGGAAAGAATGAGCAGTTGCTTTCTATTAATATGTATTTGAGAACTCTTGGGTGTTAGTTATTGTTCTGTTTCCTGATGTTTGATGCCCTGATATCTTTGCTCAAAGTCAGAAGTATTATCACCTGCATGATAAATTTATCCCTCACACACATATCTCGCCTAAGACAAATCATCTGTTTTAAATATATCTCAATGTGATCTGTGTGTTGGGCAGTAAAATTGTATTCAGGTGGCATTAATGGATCTTCTTTATCCACTGTTGTACAAGACATAAAATCGATGCAATTTTCATCATTACCCCCCAGAATTATTCTCAGAAAACCAATTCTAAGATCAAGAAGATAACTCCGTGCTCTGCATTCTTGGGAGGGCTGTGCAGTAAATATTTGTCAGAAGAGCAGTCTGCCCATTTGATTTAGATTATGGTCCATATGTATTTCTCTGGGGATGGATAGTGTAGAACTTCTGAATGCCTGTTCATGGAAGATGGATTCGAGATGAGATTACAGCTACTGCATCCAACTTCCTAAATGTCCTCTGCACACTAATGTCCCACTCTCCTTCCCAAGTCTGGAAAAAAAAAAGAGGAAATTCTAGCACCCAAACACAACATGATTCATCTTCACTAGGTGCTAAAAGTTGTTGGACACAGAAAATACTCTCTGTCTGCTGCAAAGGAGGATATCAAATGAACATTAATATAACTTAATTGTACACAACACATGCAGAGAGAGAGAGAGACAGAGACAGAGACAGACAGACAGACAGACAGACAGACAGACAGACTGACAGACAGACATGGGCATATGCACCCATGCACATACAAAGACTATACCACAGTAAAAATAAAGAATATTTTAATTGGCCTCTGAGAACAAAATCATAATGAAAAACTGAAAAGATACAATAAATTCAAATGCATAGTATTTAGTGATTCATTGACCAGCATCTTCATTGACAGAAGTCTCTCTGCCAGTATTGAGAGCTCTTCACAGGTACCACTGGCATCACCATCAAGGACAAAAGAATTTGCATACTCCCTAAAGACAGCCATAAGATGCCTGCCTTTCTCAACTTCAGTCCTGGGAGCAAATGACAGGGAAGTCACAGACAGTTGAGCTTATTTTCAAATTCATTGTGAAAGATTCACAAACTTTCAATGTTTGGAGATTTAGTTTATTACATGAAAATAATTTGAGCATTCTAAATTTTCAATTATTAAGATCTTAATGCAACACTGGTTCTGGAAAGACTGGATGTAGCAGTGTAGGGGAATAACAGGACAGAGAAGCGGGAGGGGGTTGAATGGGGAACAAGGGAAGGGAAGAGGGATTTCCGGGAGGAGGGGGGAACCGGGAAAGGGGAAATCATGGGGAATGTAAATAAAAAATATAGAAAATAAAAAAATGCAACACTGCTAAAATATCACATTGTTTTCACAGGTATTCTTTTTTAATAATACTAAATAAATGAAAAACATTTTGAGGAAAATCTGACAGTGTTGTATAGAAATAGACAGATGAAGTTGTGCTTAAATCATTAAACCCAGAGTGAATTACAAATGATGAATAGGATTATTTAAGTTTTATAGATAATGAACCAGTGCTCGCTGCCATCACTGGACACTATGTTAATGAGTCGTTTTATATACTCATCCTTTCCTGAGAATTGAGGCCTATGTCTGTTGTGTAGCAAGCATTCAATAAATATTGAATAAATTATAACCATTTAATTCTCCTTTAATGAAACTTAGACCTTTGGGATAGGGCAGTAATTTGAATATTTACATTGACTCTCGTTCACTTCAGCCATGTTCAAAATTCCAATCACTCCTCTATTTCCGTAAGTCAATGCTTAAGAAATCAACCAAGTTAACTGAACACATTAAATATCATTCCACAGCAGTAAGTCCTCAAACATGTGTTGGCCCGTCTGGTATCAGCAGTCCTTACTAACAGGTCCCTTAGCTCTCTAGCATTTTCTCTTTTGGTGACTTCTTGGCACTGGCCTAACTAACAGCGGTGCGGGTATATTATGTTGTCGTTGCTGTCAGTATTAGTAGTAATTATTTATGACTTACCCATCAGGAAAGCCTCCCTGGAGTTTAAAAGGAATCTTTGAGAGAAAGGAAGCTGCACAAAATTAAAGCTTGTCTTCAGATCTGTTATCTTAGAGTAGTCATTCATATCCTGGAAAGGAATTGTGTGTTTTCCTGATGAACTGCAATATATAAATTACCATAAATCTGGCCTTCCTCATTGATTATATCACATTTCCTAAACGGCACTTTCTGTTGGATTCATTAAGAGTTGCCTAATTTTATTTTGTGGTATCAATCTAGTCAAAAACAACGAAAAGCTAGGCATGTCAGCATCTGAGATTTTATGGATAAAGTGCCCAAGTTTTAAGACACATGCTATCTAGAGCACTTCCATGGTGCCTTTATCCTATATAAGGATCTCGTCTATATGATAACATTAGTATTTTCGTCTTGCAGTATTCTCAAAGTAAATCCAAATGATTCCAGACCCATACAGCTTCCTGTCTGACTAATATATGGGCATGCTTGTGGATTTGTTTATATACCTTCCCACAAACTAGCAAGGAGTTAGAAACTTCATTAAAAAGACATTTGTCAGGAGGCTGGAGGAAAAGGAAAATCCTCCCCAGGCTATCTACCTAATTTCTAGCCAATATAGGATTACTCCCTACAGCAGTCATTTATTGCCGTTACTGGCCTAAGTGATTAGGTGGTTAGGATGTCTTTTGGCTGACTGCTTTGCAATCTAGCTGCTTTCAGTTGCTGTAAAAGTATTCTTAATATTCATACAGAACCTCCTGTTTCATTTCGCTTCATTCCTCATTGATAGCACAGTGTGCTATTGGCAAAGCTTCTCTGAGTTCCTTGAAACTTTAGATGTGTTGGTTACATAAGCCATATATCTGGGGGAAGGGTGGGACTGTCCACTGATGTACTTAGCCTACCAAAATGTGCACAACCTATTCTCATTTAAACTGTTTACAAGCATACCTCCCAATGTCCCTACCATATCCATAAAGAAACTTCACCCTAATCTCTGCTTCCTTTCACACTCACACTCAGACCCGGCAGAGTTTAAATATGCCATTTTATGTGAAAACCATGATTTGCTGTGATTGAATTAATGTTTCTCCTTGCTTATTGGAAGCCTGGTGTCCATGCTAACTTCAATTGAGAATTGCTATCTGAAGAATTTTAAAAATTGTGCTCAGAGAATCAGTGAACAGAATACTAAGTTACTTTTCCACAGAGCTTTTGCAAATAAAATAATGATATGCTTCAACAACACTGGTGAGAAGAATTTTGGGTATGCAAAGGAATTCCACAAGGCTGACTTGTAAGTCAGAAGGAGAAGGAAACATGGAATCTACTAATGGAACCAAAGAAAACCACCCAAATCATGGCCAACCGCATACCACTGTCCTAAATGGAAATACTTGAGAAACAAATCCTTTATGCTCGGACATGTTTGCATGTATAGCCAAGTCCTTAATGTTTTTCTATAAGTGGTACACCTAGATATTCCAAATGTCAAAACAGTCATTAGAGTTCTCTACATTTATGCATAGAATAAAGGATCGTCTCTTATACAGCATCCTTATTAACGTTTTATTATCACATAAGTATTTTTGATCAATTTGTGACTTGGGTCTTTTAAATCGTATGTTTGCATCCACTTAATGCTGATGGGAGCACAGGTCCCAATAGGACTATAATGAAGGGACCTTCTTCCTTTTCTGTATGGTAGCAACAGATGTGTATATTATGTGCCTGGGCATCTTGATGACAGTCTTTGTTCTCTGTATAGTTAGTATTTATTCTCAAGCACCTTACTTAGCAGATAACATTACCAGCAAAGACTCAAAGCCAAATTGCAAATAAAACAAGTTTTGGCCTGGGGACTCATCAATAGGGACTTGCTAAAAATCTGTGACAGGCAGGAGACAATAAAATCTGCCTGGACCTAGGAGCCATGACTTAGATCATCTTTGCTCTGATGTCTCTAAGAGAAAAACATTTAGTACGGCTATGCCATAACTTTTTGTGTTTGTTTCTGGATATTTTATTATACCTATTGAGAGAGAGAGAGAGAGAGAGAGAGAGAGAGAGAGGTTGCTTCACAGAAAGGAGCTGATTTTAACTGGATTAATAGATTTTTCATACACACTAGAAAAATGAAATTTATAGAAGCAGCCTAAATAATTCTTCTCTATAGTGTATGTTTATAATTCTTTCCTTTGTCTTTTTATTTTGTTTTGTTGGGAGTTCCCTGGGCTATATCCACTAACATTCTAATGTGCCAATCTACACAGGTCGTCATGGAGATGGAGGTTATTGGCCAGTTGATACTAACTTGATTGATAGAAGCACTCTCAATGGTAAGTATATAAATTGAGTTCTATTGGATTAGATATACTAATTACATGGTTAATTCTACAGTATCCAAAACAAATTTTCTGTTGACAAGGGCAAGAACTGTGGACTTAGGGTTTCACTGTGGTTATAGAGAAATGATATTATTAGCTAGCTTCACACATTCTACCAGAAAAATGATGACAATTAGAGGTGACAGATGCATGGAAAAATAATTTAAAAAGTTCCAGCACTTTTTATAGATGATACAGGTTTTCCCTAGTTTGCTTTCTAATATGTTAAAAAAATATTGACCAAAACAACTTTTAGAGGAAAGATTTTATTTCAGTTTACAGCTTTTAGTCAGTCATGGAGGGATTTCAGGGCAGGAGCTCTAGGAAGGAACCTGGAGTCAGGAACTGAAACAGAGACCATGGAGGAAAGTTTCTTACTAATTTCCTCTCTGTGGATTGCTTTGCTTGCTTTCTTATACAGCCCGAGACCATTTGCCCAGGAATGGCTCTACCCACTGTGTGTTGGGACATCAGTCATTAATCAAGAAAATCATCCACAGAATTGCCTTTAGCACAGTCTAAAGAAGGAATTTTCTCAATTGAGGTTCACTCTTCTAAGATGATCCTAATTCGTGTCAAGTTGACAGAAAGCTAACCAACACAAGATTTATTAAATACATAGTGAAAGATGGTAGTGTATTTCCAATGTTCACAACAACATTTTTATTGGAAAGAGATGATGGCGAAGGATTAAATTTGGAACCAACTATCTTTGATAAAGTTGCTGGGACTTTTCTCTCAAAAAATACATTTACTCTAATACTTTCTTATTAGTTGCCCTTTGTACTCTCAAGTTCAGACATCTTTCTTGCTTCCTCTAGTAAAGCTTCTCCATATGACTATGGGCTTTTAGGTTGACCATATGGAGAAAATCCCAGGTAATAAACATGGAATGAACTGAAAGTCACACTCCACAACCTTCTCTTGGTTTGCTGAAGCAGAGTCTTTGAGAGGATAAATTAACTGTAACTAAAGGACCAATCTATCATGCTTATCATAGGAAAACATGTTGTTCTTGTATGGTTTGACTTACTAAGAAACTAATCAAATATTCAAAATACTATAACATCTGTTATTATACATCAAAATATAGCAAACTCTAAGATGCTTCAATTTTATCACACAATTGAAACCTCCTTGGTGTCTCTACCTCATATATGCATTTAATATACATTTACATTTAAACATACCAGGATGACTAGAGCCATCCTAAATTATCAATTTTGATATATCAGTTTTATGAAATTGTTTGAGTAGGAATTCATTCCCCATTATAATTATAACTACAAGTAATATGTTTTGAAGTAGATAATGCCAGAAAAATTAAAGAAGCAATCCCTATGGATAATGGTGAAAGAGTAAAGATCCTCTGCTATCTTTCAGTATTGCTAAGCAGTGGATGTAAATGGCACTGGTGGAGTAAGTGTCAACCACAGGCCAAATTGTGTTCTCTCTGAAGCTACATGTCCGGAAGGACACAGTCTTGAATAATCTTAGATTTAGCAAGTAAAAATTGTAATTTGTTCACAATTGTCTAGAAAGCTAACATAAGTAAATTCTTTGCAAGAGATTTCTGTTTCAATGTGTTTATGCTTCTTAACGTATATGCATATGCAATGAGAAATTATTCAAAATTATTCTAAGCTGGTTGTATTTTTGCTTTTTAAATATATCATTCCCCAGTGTGCATCAAAGCTTAAAAGTTTTCCGTAAGTGCTTAAAGTTGTCTTTCAAAATAAAATGAAATTTTGGTTAAAAAGAAGCACCAAACTAACCTGACCTGAGCCTGCCAATCAATAAACTTCCCTGTTTACAGGAGTCAGTCTTCCACTAAAGAATAGGACAGTGATTTGAAATTCATGCCAGTACATGCTTTTCTTTTTAAGGTTTAAGATTCCTAGTAAGAATAAAGATTACAATTAAATTTGACCTAGCAAACATTACCTCACAGAGAAAATATATGAAGGCAAACGAGATAATGATGTACAGCGTTTTCCAGCCAGATCATATCAACTGTAGGCATCATCCTTCTCAGTTTTTTCTATCTCTTCATGATGTTTTAGAAATATGCAAAGTGAATGAGACTAATGATGTACATGCAATATGTCTAGACTAACTACCTGAGAGACAAATTATTACTCTGACTGATTGCAGCAAACTGAAAACCCTAGGACACATGGATGGTGAAAGACAAACCTAATCTCTTTCCTCTTCTATTTTGCTAGCAGAAGAATTATGGTAAATATGTGATCTGACACAAGTCCTGGCTATTATAAACAATCCCATAAAGGCAGGTGAAACCTGAGATTCCCAGTTAAAAGTCTAGCAAAGTGTTAAGGTTTGGGGAAAAAGGAATTTTTTTCCAATTAAATATGCAAGTAAAGTCCCTGGGAGGCAAGTCTGCAGTCACACCTTACCCTTAAAGATGTCTGCATTGACAAAAATATCTTCTGATGTTTTGTTTTGAAACCTCTCACATAATGAAATTGCATACATCTCCCTTAGACTGACAGACTTATCGGTGTTTTCTGGCTCTCTCTACATTTGGTGGGTTCATCCTTCAAAGCTTAGTAATAGAATAATAGCTTATTGCCAGGATGCAATTGGCAGTTGCAAATAAGTTTAGGCCCTGGTAATCATTTATGTTCTTTGTTTTTCATTTTACCCTTTTAAAAATTCACACACACACACAGAGAGAGAGAGAGAGAGAGAGAGAGAGAGAGAGAGAGAGAGAGAGAGAGAGAAAGAGAGAAAGAGAGAAAGAGAGAAAGAGAGAGAGAATGTCAGAATGCTGTAATTCATGAATTCTCTTTTAGTTGAGAACCCTTAATGAAATTGTAGATGCTGAAGAGGCTTCCTAAATATTTTCTTATGTCACGTAGAATCAAAGCTAAATATTTGGTGTCATTGTACTATTTCAATTTTATGATGCATTTAATTTTTTGACTAGACTCCACATCTTCCCTTGACACAGAACATGCTTCTACTTCTCAAAGCACAGTCTGTGCCTTACATTCGTGTGAAATGCAACCACCATGAAAGTTACCTCAGCTCAATCCGGCTTTACTCACCAGGAAATACCAAATCCCCTTGCTAGTAGTTCTGCCTGAGATTTGCAAAATTTGTTCAGCCAATTTAATCAAAAGATCTATAGATCCTATAAAACTTTATTTCATTGGCCTCAAGTTTAAAACAATGTTAAACTTGACATGTTTCACCACCTTGATTCCTTCTCTTAAATAAAAATGTGAAATTATCAATTAATTTCTAAATACTCAGAATTGTTGAATAATCTTTTACTTTCTTTAAAGTGGTGTATGGGATGTGAGATGAAAGATCGTTGCTTGGAGCTATGTAATATATTTCAAGAAACTATTTTTCTCAGCATGCAAGCAATCACATTTCAACTCCTCAAAATAATGTGACATAAAGTCCTATATGTTTCTGTGAAATGATTATTCTGATATTGGTACATTATTAGTAGAAATTTAATGATCTTATCAGCTTTTTTCATGCCAATGGGAAGATGAAATGGTGCCTTCCAGATATAGCAGGATTAATAACCACATAAACTTAGAGACTCTAGCAGCACACAGAGGATCTTCAACTAGACCAAATCCCAGAACTGAGAAGCACAAGTTGTATACAAAGTTTCCAGGGCAGGCACGGTGCCTGGGAGTAGCTGACCAACACACAAGACTCAATGAAAACGTTTTTCCCAATATTATATTCGTAGCTTATTGATCAGGATAAAACTCATCTCTAAATTCACCTTTGAAAATGTTTTGCTCCTGGGTTTCAGCCACCGTGTGTATTCTAACTGTTTTTGCTGGGCAGTGGTGACACACACCTTTAATTCCAGCACTTGGGAGGCAGAAGCAGACAGATTTCTGAGTTCAAGGCCAACCTTGTCTACAGAGTGAGCCAGGACAGCCAGGAAAGAAACCCTGTCTCGAGAAACCAAAAAAAAAAAAAAAAGAAGAAGAAAGAAAGAAAGAAAGAAGGAAGGAAGGAAGGAAGGAAGGAAGGAAGAGGAAGAAAATGTGCCATGTTGGCTGCTTTTAGGGTAGTCAACAGGGAACACTAGTATAATCAGTCTCTAAATTAGAAGATTTCTATGAACTGAAAAGGAAGCTCAAAACCATTATTGGCCCTTCCTATTGGGCCATCTCTCCATCCATCAGCTAACACTAAAGCACATTCTATTTCTATTGATTTGCCTACTGTACATATTTTTATAAAAGTAGAATGAAACTCTAGCCAACCTTTTGTTGATTTCCGTTAACTTCTATGTTATAGCATGACTCTATTCTTATGTGTGGCTGGGTAGTTTTTCATTAAAGGGATTTTGAAATGCCATTTTTTAAAGTTATTCAACATTTACATTGTTTATATTTTGGCTATTATGAATAGTGCCGTTAATAAAAATTTCCTGTGCAAGTTTGTATATTTCCTTTCACTTGAATCATTTTGTTTTCGTTCTCAGGCTATAACAGAAAGACTTCTTTCCTTTCTTATAGTTTAATTAGCAGTAGTGACAACCTCCCCCTAAACCTGAACCCTGTATACTTGATTTATCCTTAGAACCACCCATTGGACAGATGCACCCCCCACATGGCAGTGTAACTCCTCAGAAGAACAGCAACCTGCTTGTGATAACTGTGGTCACCGTTGGCGTTCTCACCGTGTTGGTTGTGGCGATTGTAGCAGTGATTTGTAGCCGGCGCTCTTCTGCCCAGCAGAGGAAGTGAGTAGTGACTGACTCCCAAGAGAAAGATTTTCCTGTGCTGTATTTCTCTCTCTCTGTTTCTCTCTGTCTCTCTCTGTCTCTCTCTGTGTCTCTGTCTCTGTCTCTCTCTCTCTCTCTCCCTCCCTCCCTCCCTCCCTCCCTCCCTCCCTCCCTCTCTCCTTCCCTCCCTCCATCCCTCCCTCCCTCCATCCCTCTGCCTCTGTCTCTGCCTCTCTCTGTTCTTCTGTTCTTTCATAATTCTCATGTGTCCCTTACTGCTTGACCCCAGTTAAACCCATTTCTGTCCATTGTAAGCATATAATTAAGTTACAGCTAGTCTTTCAGATTTTACAACACAACCCTGGAGACTATTTTGTATTTTTGTTTGATTTTACTTCTTGGCAGCAAATTCTCATGTAAATAGCATCCAAAGAGAGACTTCACTAAGCCCCTTCTTTACCCTATCTACCATTGCTTCAAGACAGTTGGAGATATTGTTCTTCCACAATACTTATTTATCACATTTGACAGGGAGGCCTGCAGGCAGGTAATCAATGCTTGTTGAATGGATGACTAAATATAGCATATCAAACTCAATGTCATTGCAAACAAAGGGATGCTTAGCTCTTAGGCACTAGGAAAGAAAGATGAGTCCAGTAGTTTGAAAAGGTTGCTATTTCCTGTATATGTTTAAATGTCAGAAAATAACATAATGGCTCCAAAATATTTTCATATTTTACGGTTGTTGATTTTACTGTATTGAGAAGGTTGCATCATGTACAAAGTTAAGAATGAATACATGGTCACAACTTACCCTTTTCACCAATGCTTCTGGTCTAGCACAACGTTTGTTTGTGTTTCCAGATTCAGGGAGTCTCCAGGGTCATTGACTTTGGTCATTTGACTTTCTGATATTTATTTTCAGCAACACTCATGCTCTCTCTGGATGGAGTGCCTTTTGTTCCCTTTCCTTTTGGTTTGTTCTCAGTCTCAGGCATGTGCTGAGGCTGGGCTGGAAGTGGCTGGCTTGAGAACTCTTCTCTACATTCATTGTCAACAAAGATTCTCCAGCAAGTCATTTTCCTCTTCTCTCATGCCTGGTCTGCTCTTACACACCTTATAGCCCTAGTGATAGTGTCTCTTGTGTCCCTGTCACTATATGTAGAAACAGAACAGGTGAAGAAAGCATCCTGCAGAGACCACCAGAGAGGCATAGATTTAGCATTCAATTTACATCCAGCTGCAGTCGTGGGTTGTACCATTTAGAACTGGTAATTACTCATGAGCCAGTACACTGTCTGAAAGAGAAAGCTGATGATCTTAACAAGTTCATTTTCAGGTGTGAACACTTCGAGAAGATAGTGTTAGAACTAATTGAGTGAATGTCTTAGACTCTTATAACAGAATACTGGAAGGCAAAAAATTTAACAAGGATACATATAGGTTTATTTTGTATTCAAGTTATGGCAGTCCAAGAGCATAACACTGCATGTGTTAATTTATGGGGAGGGTCACTTACTATAACTATATGAGAGGTGACAAAGGAGGACGTGAAGACAAATATGGGAGGGAGGTGGCATGACAAGACAGGCAGCAAGAGACGAGAAATAGCCCTCCTTTGCAAGCTCCATAAACCCACTTTCCTGACAGGAAAACTAAGACTGCACAATATGACCTGCTGTGAAATAAAAGCATTCATCGTTTTAGCAATATCCATATGAGTCGCACTAACACCTTAGGGACAAGACTCAAAATGAGTTTCCCTGAAGACAAACCACCACGTACAAATCTTGTCAGTAAGACCTTGAGTCCTGAGAAGGCTCGATGCCCCAGCATAGGAGAATACCAGGACAGGGAAGCAGGAATGGGTGGGTTGGTAAGCAGGGGGAAGGGAGATGGGATAGGTATTTTTGGAGGAAAAAACAGGAAAGGGGATAACATTTGAAATGTAAATAAAGAAAATATCTAATAAAAAAAGATAGATTGACTGATGCCTTCTAATCAATTAAAAAAAAGACCTTGAAAAATCTCATAGTATGGTATTCCTAAGGAGGGTTATTCATACATGTCATGGTGTGAATCAACAAAGCATCAGGCTTCAGAGACAGAACCAAGAATTCACATGAAGCAGAGAGAAGGTGATGAATGACCAGTTGTTGTTACAGCATTGGCACATTCATGCAGTGCCCTTGATGTAGCTATATTATCTGTGGAGGGTTTGCTTTTCGGCTGCTTGCTTCCCTCAAGATTTAGTGGTCATCATCCTGACTGACGAACTATGGTCCTGGGTATGTACTGACATTCTACAGGGAAAATGTTTGTTCTGTAAGGGTGAAAACTAAAATTTGTTCAGGTTATTGAGAATACCTGGAATCATCAGGAAAGCCTTTGGAATAATAAGAGCTTTAAACTTTTATCTGGAGAAGAGAGTGTTCGCTAAAACATAAGTAGTTAGCGAAGATCGAGAATGAGGGGATAAATAATGATTTGTTAATGACTGAGGACCCAGGGAAACTGAACTTTGGTTTCTCCTCATCTCACAGCGTCTCTAATACTTGATATAACCCACACTTTCCCTCATGTCAGCAGTGACAGACTCACTGACCTTTGTCTTGTTTCTGATGACATTCTTCCCAGAGTCTTGGCAGATGGCTCAGCACAAAAGTGCATGCTGCCAAGCCTGACATCCCTGATACAGTGTCTAGAGTACACATGGGTGAAGGATCTCACTCCCAAAAGACTCTTCTGACCTCCACATGCATCTATAGCACACAAGCATGTGAATACACAAAATAACTTAATGCAATTTAAAAATTATATACAGATTGAGCAGGTTGTAATTATATATATGTGTGTGTGTGTATACAAGTATATTATATATAATACACATGTAATTATATATTATGTGGCATATATATGTATATATATATATATATATATATATATATATATATATAGAGAGAGAGAGAGAGAGAGAGAGAGAGAGAGGGGGGGGGGGCGGATGGCAGGGGGAGAAGGGATGGGATAGGGGGTCCCAGAGGGGAGACCTGGAAGGGGGATAACATTTGAAATGTAAATAAAGAAAATATCCAATAAAGAAAACAAACAAATAAAGAAAGTAAAAGAATACATGAATTTTGACAGAGCAAAGGAGTGATATGTGGGAGGACTTGAAAGTAGGAAAGAAAAAGGGATAAAACAGGTAATTGTATTTTAATTTCAAAAAATTATATATACTATGCTATTTATATAATTTTTGAAGTACACATCCATAATATAATTATAATATAATGTAATATAATATATATTATATTATTCAGATATATGTTAAGGGAAAGGGAAGAGAATTTTTTTCTTGCAATTCTTTCTAGATTTTATTCAATTTGTTTTTCAGTGAGGACTTTCTCCAACACTATGTCTGCCATGGAAACATTAGAACCAATTAATACAGATGAAAGCAAAAATCAATTCCAATCTGAGACAGAAAAATACCTCTTTACTGAGTGCTCCGAAATTGGGAGTAAAATTCAGTTAGTGCTGCAGAGTAGGAAACACAGCCAGGGCCTCTCTGCTCTCTGTGCCTGAGACAGCCAAAGAATGAGATTTTCTATGTATTTTACTGAGAATGCAAATTATTACAACCCAGTAAATTCACTGTTTTATCAACTATCAGGCATTTATTACAATCAATATTTATATATTTTTTTCATCATATTTTATTGATATATATCATATATTTAACAAAAATCTGGCTACCTGACTAACAGGCTAGTGAGTTAAGACTTTAGTTTTATCATATAAAATAGTGGAGCAATGTTTCCGTCTGATTTCTACTTCTACTGCTCACAATATCTCCTATCCAGTTGTATCATATTCAAGCAGATCCTTCATCCCTTCGCATCGGTGTCTTTAGCCTTGGTAAGAAACAACACAAGTATTTCCATCATCCAGTTCAGTCTAAAACACATAAATTCAAAGTATTATAATTGTAAATCACAAAATCACACAGCAGCCTAGAACTTTCAAGTAATATAAAACAGGTAACTGTGTATACTTTTGGTAATTAAAGTTTCCATACCTGGAAGAGAATTCCATGTATTTTTTCAGTTAGTGCAATTACAATAGAATATTGTAATATAGAAAAATTGGGTTTTATTGAAATCAAAGTTGGTGAGTGTTTTCCTGTACTTTTTTTTTAGTAAGGTAAGAATATTTTCCTTGTGAACATAGAAATTGAGTTCAGTTATATTCTGTACATAATTAATAAAGATTAAAATGTTAGTATTGAACCTATCATAGAGATTAAGATCTCACAGTTATTGCAATCACAAAGACAGTTATCAGAATAGACAGCAATCTTCTCTTAATACTTTAAATTAAAATATCTTTTAAAACCCTCTGCTTGATATAATCAGTTGTCAGCTGAGCCTTATGTTTAATTTAATGTGTGTAGGGAGTTTTAAAGTATAGCATAAATTCAAATCTTGACAAAAATGATTATTTCAAATACTGCAGGTCAACTGCTTAAATTCTCAAATAATGCTAATTACCGTTTAACTTCTAATGAGACTTTGGTTGTCAGTACTTTAACATTTTAGTTGCTTTTGTGCTTTCTCTTCACAAGGGATCAACTTCTTAGTATTTTATGGTCAATTGACTTGGCCTTAAAAAACACAGGTATGGTCTGAGTTTCTATTACAACGTTAATAGCTACTATTCAAGTATAAATAGTCAACATGGGGGGTAGACAAACACTGCCCACCCCACCCCCATCCTCCCTTTCCTGTGCAGCCTGGGCTGTGTCTTCACTCCCTGCAGAGCCCCTTCTTTCCTGATGTCCTCTCTACACAGGTGGGCAAGAGTCCTTGCTACACCATCTCCTGGACCCTGAGCATGCTGGTGACTAGGGAATGACTATGTGACTGCTTATTAGTCTGCCTCTGGTGAGGCAGGATTCTTAGCACATAATAGGGACCAAAAGATTTATTACAACACGAAAAAGCATCTACAAGAGTACTGCAGTGCACAGAACACTGCATTGAGTAGAGTCATAAGTAAAACATTCCATCCTTGTGGCTTTTAACCCACTCACACCCAACGTGATCTTGAAAACTGAAGATGGTTTTCTTTTCACTCAAAGAGTGAAAAGCATGGGACAGGCAGTGAGGAGCACTCAAAGGAGCTCCCAAATAACAATAAAAGAGGGTCTTCTCTGTGTGTTCTTAGCTTCACATGGATGATATCTGTATGATTTTGCTTCATACAAATAGTAGGCGTGACAAACGTTAACATTTGAACTAGAATATCTCTGCAATTACCCACTAATTTGATGATATCACTCAAAAATATTTCTGCAGGAGGCAAGGTCTCCAGTGACTTGGACCTTCTCCCTTTTTAGCCTACTGCCTACCATTTTCTGGTACAATTTTCTTACTGCAGCAAAGTAGAAATTGCCAAAGTCATGCTGCATTTCAGCATGTATCATGCATCAATATTTCACCCATGTTTCTATTCATATTACTTAATATGTTTCTTGACATGTTTGCTGTTCCACAAATTCTTGCTAAATAAGTGACTTATTATTGTAAAACTGCTGAAGAAGTATACCAAAGGTTTGCCTTGCATTGCCAAAGGAATTGTATTAGGCCACAGAAATAGTCTGACAGCTCAGTAAGACACTGAACACCCAATCTCTACCTGAGAGACAAAATTAGAGTTCTCTACTCCGAAGATCTCACTGAGGTAAAGTGGCTAGCAGAGATCTCTTTTAAAAAGTGGAAGGAATTCTAAAGAGTAAGTAGATTTTAAGTCAACAGGATTCCAAAAGTACTTGGGACAGGAAGTAGTAATCAAAGAGATAAAATTGAACCCTAGAAACCCCTCATGCTCAAAATGCTTTACTTGATGGCACTAATATGCTAAAGCAGAGGCCCTGGAGAATTGTAGGCTTTGCATTTGAGGATCCTATCCTAAAGGTATGGTTTGAAAGACGGTACTGTAACTGTGGGAAAGGATATTTTTGCATTGTGAGGAAGGGTTAAATGTGTGGTATTTCACTACTTAATAGAAACATCAGATTTAAAATATAAGCAAGCAAAACTATGTAAATCAACTGGTAGTCTTTAACAAGTATTAGATTTGCCTGTTAACACACAGATCACCCCACCCCTCAATATGGCTGCTGGTTCAGAAGTCCTGAGAAGATCACAGGAAGTGCCTCTGGATCTGCTCCCTCACCAGACTTTGGAAGGCCATCACTAAGTCTACCTGCATGCATGTTAAAAAGATTCTACTGCAGAAAACAGGAAGCTGAGTGCTGCCATCACTTCAGCTGTTAAGCTATGGAGACAACAGATGGGCAAGAGGTCGGGATGACAGCTGCCCTTTGTAGAGTTGAAGACAAATTTCAGAAACTTTAGTTTGGAGCACCTGCTGGGTTTATTGCACACCTGCTACAGTGCAGGTAGAAAGGCTGGAGAGAAAGAAACACTACTGAGCAGAAAGCCTCGCTCCTGAAAGAAAAAAAAAAAGACATTGTGGAGAGGAGTTACATTAAAGTGATTACTGAGAAATCACCACACCACACACAAGCATGCACTCACGCATGCATGCATTCACGCGCATGCGAGCGCGCGCGCGCGCACACACACACACACATACACACACATAGAGGAGATGAACCTGGATAGAAACCTTCGGGATTTCATCGACATCCAGATGGTCAGTTGAGAGGTGCATAAACATCCGAATCTGAAAAAAGTCCCTCAGCAAAACTGCCTGAAATTATCAGGAATCATGACTTCTCCCTACTGAGTTCATGAATTACAACCAACCAAAAGCTGCTGCCTTTTCCCAGATTTGGGATGTGTTGCCATAGAGTGATGGGGACTGGTAAATAAGTGGTTAATCAAGACATACATTAAAACATGAGGCAGCAAGAATTCTAGATATATTACTGGGATCATAAGGGAAATTTTTCATATAAAGATATATGTGTGTGTGTGTATGTATATGTTTATGTGTATGTATATGTATATCTATCTGATATCTATCTGTTTTCCAGAGGAAGGGTCTTGATTGTAGATCCTTTGGGTCTGCTGCTCACAATATAGCCCTAAAACTCAAATTACCTTTTTGTTTTATCCTCCTTCAATTCTGGGATTAAAGACTTGACCCACCTTACATTGTTTTCCACAAAAACAGAATCTTTTTTAAAGATTTAATCTTAATTTTAACTTGTGTGTGTGTGTGTGTGTGTGTGTGTGTGTGTGTGTGCGTTATGTGTAGTTGCCCAGGGAAGTTTAAGAGAAAATCAGATGCCTTGGAACTGTAGTTATAGGCCACTGGCTGCCTCTCTGACTAGGAAGAAAACAAGGGTCTCAGGAAAGATCAGCAAGTGCTTTGAACAACTGAGACATCTCTCTGCCCCTACTAGAAAGTTTTGATCAGTACTTTTATGGGCCATTTAAGCATTGAGTTACTATGAGCAAAGATATGATGTCATTTTGAGTGTGAGAACTGGTGCTTCTCTAAAGACAACCATGTAGATGTTTAAGTTATTTAACAGTTTGGTCCAAGAGAAAGAAAGATAACAGGATGAATCTGCCAGCTTTAACAATGAGAAAAATATCTTTTAGCAGCACTAGTGGTAGACAATATATAGTTCTGTGAGGGTGACTGATCTGTTGAGGAGGGCAGGTGAAGTGTAGGACCATGGATTTATATGATGGAGGTCAGTGATTATTGCCTCAGACACCAGATACCTACCTAGGATTTAGGCTTATGTACTGATATTAGAGCTTTAATCATACATTATTTCTCTATGAAACAACAAAGCAGCTACTAAGTCTGGAGTTCTTTGTCTCCTGTCCTCATCAGCCCTACTTCTGAAAGACAGAAAAGAATGCTGAGAAATTTCAATAAATTGTACTACCAAACATTAATTGGAAAAAATATTTGCAAAGCTTCTAAGTTGGTAATTGAAAAGGCAAAGTCATTCCCAGTGGTTTCGCATAGGTTACAGTTTTTTCACTATGATTAGCTTGTTTGGGGCCTGAGGAGTGCCTAAGTGTTTGCTGCAAGGACATGAGAACTTGAGATGGATCTCTAACATCCATTTAAACACAGTCATTTAAGATCAAGCCCTGGGAATGAGGAGAGAAACAGTTCCCTGGGGCTTGTTGGCAAGTCAGCCTAGCCTAAACTTGCCAACTCGCTAAACTTGTTTTGCATCTAGGACCTTGATGCAAAAACAAGGTGACTGGTTTTTGATGAATAACACCAAAGTTTTACGTCTGTCCTCTATGCACACACTTGAACACTTACATACTTACACACACACACACACACACACACACACACAATTAGTTTGTCTTGGCCACTAAACAAACATTACAACTGAGTTCTATCCCTGCAGTTCACATGCAAAGGAACCCCAACACATCTCAATCAATCTTTATTACAAAACAGATTGGAGTAGATTTGCCTGTAAGTCATGGTTTTGTGGCTCCCTGCTAAAGAGGTTGGTTAGTGTAAGCACCATGCTACTTTGCTTTATATAGAGAGTATTTGAGTCTCAGTCACCTCAAGATGTAATCATCACTGTAGAAAAGGTATTAAATTTAGGATAGCTAAAATCGTATTGGAGCAAATAAGAGAAGTTTGAAATATGTTTCCAGAGGAGGGATCTTTCTCCTCTAATTTCAAAAGACAACTCTCATTGTGTTTGCCACCCTGATGCTCAGTGACTCCAACGCAAACTGTTTTATTCACCCAAGAATGTCCTCATGCGGCCTTTTGTTTTCAAATAGAAAACATCCCAGTTGCACATTAAATTATACAGCTGAAGCATAGACTTTCCTCTAAGCTCCAATCTTAGCTGTTGGCACAAATTCTGGCCTTTTTATTTCTATCTGCCCTTTCAAAACTACTTGTTCATTTATCTCTGAAACAGATGTTGCAGTCAGGTACCTTATGCCTACCTCCAAAGATTGGCATATGGCTCCCTCCAACCCATTGTCACCTTGTGCATGAATCTCCAGCTGCTGAAGCTGGAGAAAGGCTTCTGGCAGGCAGCGGGGACCCTGGGGATTCAGCTCAGCATCTCCTAGAAATGTGCTGAGGCTCTGGGGGAGAAAAGGAAAGACAGCCAGGACAAGTCTGCCAATTTGGGGGTTTCATCTGATTCCTCCAGGGAGTCCTTTTGTTTCATTTGCTCGGCTTGCAACCTGAACTGAATGAGGAAAGATAGGACACACCAAGGGATTGAAGTACTCACATCTGCTCTTTCATTTCCTTGCATAGAAAACGGGCCACACACAGTGTGAGCAAGAGGAAGGGCAGTCAGAAGGACCTTCGGCCTCCTGATCTTTGGATACATCATGAAGAAATGGAAATGAAAAATATCGAGAAGCCCGCAGGAACTGACCCTACAGGAAGAGACTCCCCCATCCAGAGCTGCCAAGATCTTACACCAGTCAGCCATAGCCAGTCAGAAACCCAGATGGGAAGCAAAAGTGCCTCCCATTCAGGTAATGATATTCTCTCTGGGATGAGAAAAGTTCACCGAGGGACTCTGTAATCTTTCTTTGATGAAGGTAGCTCATGATACTTTGCATACAATTTTGTATCATCTATCAATTAAAAATAACTGATGAAAATTTGGAGACGCATCTGTGCCCTCTATCATCCTGTTGCCTGCCTTCCCTAATTCAAACAATCTGGAAGGTCTTTATAGTTTAGCAGCAAGGAAGCCGGGAAGTAATGATGTGAAAAGCCTAATTGAAATGATCGCATTTTCTAATCTTGTACAAAAGTGCTGTTAAGGCAATACAGTATGAGTCTAGCCATACAGTTTTACACTCCTGAATCTCTGTGAACCATTACAAGATGATTCTCAATTTGCTATCAATTTATTGTATGAAAAAATAGCACTAGGAGCACCTGAGGAATGAAAACATCATTATTTTGACATTCATTACCATGGAGATCGACTGTCATCTCTAGTCACATTATTTTGTGGTCCCTCACTGGATACAGTCATTTGAAAGCTGTTGGTATACAGAGGCAAATGAAGGAAGTGACAATTGTTCAATAGACTGCAGGATAATAATTGAAGTCCAGGGATCACTAAGAATTCAGTAGAGTGGTTCTAAAGTACACTGTTTTCTGGAGGTCATCGAGTGTTTGTTTACTGGAAGTGTAGTAGCATGCAAGCTGATCAACAGAACGTGCTGAATCTACTTGTGAAATGAGAGCCCACTCTTCTGAAACTAAATTAAATATCTTAGTGAAGTTAATATGCAACTAGTTTTCTCGACGTTTTTATTTCAAGAACTCTGAAACAAGGATTTTAGTCATTGATTTTTCAAGCATGGGCTAGATATTCCTTTCCTAGCCTTTGAATGGCATCTCTAGCAGATTTAAGGGCAGCCTAGTCATATTGAAAACAATAATCTAGAATTTAACGGTTCTCTTACATTATTGCTGGATAGACATTTGAATATGGAGATTAGCATTCTTTCAATCTTCTAGTACCTTCAAGCAGATTGAAATGATAAGACGAGGCAGAAGGTTCATAGTCTGTTTCAGAGTCACCTTTATACATTTCCCTATCTATTAGCCATGTTTCCATTGGTATAGAGAAAAATACCAGAAAAATTGAACTATAAAGAGGAAAGGTTCTTCTGACTTACAGGTCAGAGCTTTCAGTCTATGGGAGCCTGGCCTTGTTGCTTTGGGCCCACGATAGCACCATCTGTCACAGTGAGAATATAAGGCAGAGGATTTGGGCTCACCTAATGCGAGACAGGAAGATGAGAAAAACAACTCATGAAGACAGAGTGACTTCCCAAAACTCCCTCTAATTTGGTTGTTTTCTCAACTACCCAACTTCTTTCCAAATATTCTCAAATCCCAGTTGCCCATCAGCTGGCAGTCAAGTCTCTTATATATAGATTCTGGAATATCAACCCACAAAAAACAACCCACAGAGCCCAGCCTTCCCTTTCTTTGGGGCACATGAGAGAAAGAAATTCCATAAAAATAAGAAGAGTCAAAAGGACTCCTGGAATTCTTCACTTCTTTTCTCTGTGGGGGCCCGAAGTAGCATCCAGATGCTACATCTCTCCTGATGTGCAAGTATGTATTCCACATACTTGTGGAATTCCTCCATTGCCCAAGTCAAGGCTATTAGAAATCAGCTCATGGCTCTCCCTGCAAAACACAGGTTCTTTGCTGCATAAAAGTACTTAGGCAGTTCCAGGAAGAGAAATCAAGCCTCAGTAACATTTTCTATGCCCACCTGGAACCACAGGAAGTCCCTACATCCTTGCCAAGACCAGCCATAAGAGATCTTATACTTCTGTGAGCCTTGTCTCCTCTGTTACCTCTCCCTCTGTTTAGACAGTCATGAGAGGTCAGTGAGGCCACTGCTAGGAAAGGCTTCCTTCCATCTGCAGAAAGAAAGGAAAGCAATATTCTTGAAGGAACTTCTGCTCCTCTCAGAGAATTCATCTTGCAGCTTAATTCTGGACTAGGCACCTGGGGCAGCAGAATGCCTTTTCCTCCAGTGGAGGCCGTAGCCTTCCAGGATGCCATGAACCGCTTTTTTTCATTCTATACTGAGATGAGCCTTCCAGCAGTTAAGCTAGCTTTATGTCTCTCAGTAAAGTGCTAAGGGAAGCTGCATCCTAGTGGTGGCTGTTTGCTTTGGAACGAGAGGACACTTGTATCTATTTACCCTTTACATGTGGACAGCATTGCTTAAAGAGAAAGGAACACTTGGTTGCCTTCTTTGTTTGTCCTTTTTCCTTCTGTTTCTATTTTGTGGAATAGTTTGAAGAGTATTGGTGATAGGTCTTCTTTGAAGGTCTGATAGAATTCTACACTAAACTATCTGGTCCTGTGCTTTTTTTGGTTAGAAGACTTTCAATGAAAACTTCTATTTATTTAGGGGTTATGGAACTGTTTAGATGGTCTATTTGATCCTGATTTAATTTTGGTATTTGTTATATGTCTAGGAAATTGTCCATTTCCTCCAGATTTTCCAGTTGTGTTGAATATAGGCTTTTGTAGTAGTATCTGATGATTTTTGAATTTCTCAGTTTCTGTTGTTATATCTCCCTTTTCATTTCTGATTTTGTTAATTTGGATACTGTCTCTGCACCCTCTGGTTAGTATGGCTAAGGGTTTATCTGTCTTGTTAATTTTCTCAAAGAACCAATTCCTAGTTTTGTTGATTCTTTGTACGGTTTTATTTGTTTCTACTTGATTGATTTCAGCCCTGAGTTTGATGATTTCCTGCCTTCTACTCCTCTTGGGTATATTTGCTTCATTTTGTTTCAGGGCATTTGGGTGTGCCATTAGGCTGCTAGTGTATGGTCTCTCCAGTTTCTTTTTGGAGGCACTCAGGGCTATGAGTTTTCCTCTTAGCACCACTTTCATTGTGTCCCATAAGTTAGGGTATGTTGTCCCTTAATTTTTATTAAATTCTAAAAAGTCTTTGATTTCTTTCTTTATTTCTTCCTTGACCAAGGTATCATTAAGGATAGCATTGTTCAGCTTCCATATGTATGTGGGCTTTCTGTTGTTTCTGTTGCTATTGAAGACCAACCTTACTCCATAGTGCTCTGATAGAAGGCATGGAATTAGTTTGATTTTCTTATATCTGTTGAGGTCTGTTTTGTGGCCAATTATATGGTCGATTTTGGAGAAGGTACCATGAGGTGCTGAGAAAGAAGGTATATTCTTTTGCTTTAGGATGAAATATTATATATATAACATTAATATATATATATATATATATATATATATATATATATATATATATATAATCTGTTAAATCCATTTGGTCAAAAGCTTCAATTAGTACCTTCTTTCATCAAACCCAAAAAAGATAACCATTCAAACATAAAAATAACATCAAAAATAACGGGAAGCAATAATCACTATTCCTTAATATCTCTTAACATCAATGGTCTCAATTCCCCAATAAAAAGACATAGATTAATAGACTGGATACATAAACAGGATCCAGCATTTTGCTGAATACAGGAAACACACCTCAGTGTCAAAGAAAAACAGTACCTCAGAGTAAAAGGCTGGAAAACAATTTTACAAGCAAATGGTCCCAGGAAACAAGTTGGAGTAGCCATCCTAACATTGGATAAAATTGACTTTCAACCTAAAGTCTTCAAAAAAGACACAGACCGACACTACATACTGGTCAAAGGAAAATTCCACCAAGAAGAACTCTCAATTCTGAACATCTATGCTCCAAATGCAAGGGCACCCTCATTTGTAAAAGAAACTTTACTAAAGCTCAAAGCACACATTGCAACTTACACAATAATTGTGGGTGACTTCAACACTCCACTCTCCCCAGTGGACTGATGAGGAAAACATTAACTAAACAAGGACACAGTGAAACTAATTGCTTTTCATTTTTAATGCTTTGTTGAGACTGGATCTCATGTATACCAAGCTTGACCCAACATCACAATGTATCCAAGGGTCCTATTTCCTCTCCTTCCTGAGTGCTTGGGAGAAAAGTACATGTCATATGCCACCATGCCCTAGGTTTATCATAAAGCTTCTGAGGAGGCAAACATTTTGAAAGGAAAAGTGACTCTGTTAAGCACCATGCTTGTCATTTTCATACATGAACCTTAAAGAATCTCTGCAATATACTTTAAGATAAGTGCTATTCTCTTCATAAAATAAATGAAGCAACTTAAACAAGCTTTGGGTTTTATAGTTAGCACAGTAAGTTATATAGTACATATGTCATGGAGTTATATCGTTGTATATTCAGGACTATAGTTTACATAGTCAGTAGTGTAAGTTATATTGCCAGTACTTTAGGTTATACAATCAGTAGTACAGTATAGGTTGCAGTTGGTACTGTAGGTTTTATGGTAATACTATAGTTCTCAAGGTCAGTATTATAGTTTATATTGTAGGTTTCATGATATGGTAGGCTAGTACAGTTAATATAGTTAATCCATAGTTAATCCATTAGTGCATAGCACCATGGTTTAATAGTCATTACTGTAGGTTACAGAGTCTGTACTGTAGTTTTCATGGACATTACTGTAATTTACATAGTCAGTACTTTAGGCTACATAGTACTATAGACTACATAGTCACTGCTGTTGTTCAGTAGTTTTCAACTTACTTAAAGCTGTGACTCTTTAACACAGTTCCTCATGTTGTGATGACCCCACAACTATAAAAACTACTCCATTGATACTTTATAACAGTATTTTTGCTGTGGTTAAGAATTGTAATATTCACTTGTTTGATTAGAGTCACACCAAGATACTTTATATTGTTTGTGGCTATGAACTTGAAGTCTCTGAAGAGAGAAATTGAAGAAGACCTCAGAAGATGGAAAAATCTGCCATGCTCATGGATTGGCAGGATTAATATAGTAAAAATGATCATCTTGCCAAAAGCAATGCAATCCCCATCAAAATCCCAACTCAATTCTTCATAAAGTTAGAAAGAGCAATTCAAAAATTCATCTGGAATAACAGAAAACCCAGGATAGCTAAAATTATCATCAAGAGTAAAAGAACTTCTGGGGGAATCAGTATCCCGGACCTCAAACTGTACTACAGAGCAATAGTGTTAAAAACTGCATGGCATTGGTACAGTGACAGGCATGTAGATCAATGGAACAGAATTGAAGACCCAGAAATGAATCCACACTCCTATGGTCACTTGATCTTTGACAAAGGACCTAAAACCATCCAGTGGAAAAAAGATAGCCTTTTCAACAAATGGTGCTGGTTCAACTGGAGGTCACATGCAGAAGAATGCAAATTGACCCATTCTTATCTCCTTGCACTAAGCTCAATTCCAAGTGGATCAAGGACCTCCACATAAAACCAGACACACTGAAACTAACAGAAAGGAAACTAGGGAAGAACCTTGAACATATAGGCACAGGGGAGAATTTCCTGAACAGAACTCCAATAGCTTATGCTCTAAGATCAAGAATTGATAAATGGGACCTCATAAAATTACAAAGTTTCTGTAAGGCAAAAGACACTGTCAAAAAGACGAAGCGGCAACCAACTAACTGGGAAATGATCTTTACCAACCCTACATCTGACAGAGGGCTAATATCCTATATATACAAAGAACTCAAGAAGTTAAACTCCAGAGAGGCAAGTAACCCTATTAAAAATGGGGTACAGAGCTAAACAAAGAGTTCTCACCTGAAGAATATCTAATGGCTGAGAAGCACCTAAAGAGATGTTCATCATCCTTAGTCATTAGGGAAATGCAAATCAAAACAACCCTGAGATTCCATCTCACACCAGTCAGAATGGCTAAGATCAAAAACACAGGAGACAGCAGTTGTTGGCGAGGATGTGGAGAAAGAGGAACACTCCTCCACTGCTGGTGGGATTGCAAGCTGGTACAACCACTCTGGAAAGCAGTTTGGTGGTTCCTCAGAAAACTGGGCATGACACTCCCAGAGGATCCTGCTATACCACTCCTGGGCATATACCCAGAGGCTTTACCTGCATGCAATAAGGACACATGCTCCACTATGTTCATAGCAGCCTTATTTATAATAGCCAGAAGCTGGAAAGAACCGAGATGTCCTTCAACGGAGGAATGGATTCAGAAGATGTGGTATATTTACACAATGGAATACTACTCTGCAATTAAAAACAATGAATTCAAAGACAAAAAACAAAAAAAAAATAACAAAAAAAAAGAAAAACAATGAATTCATGAAATTCCTAGGCATATGGTCAGAACTGGAAAATATCAACTTTAGTGAGGTAACCCAATCACAAAAGAGCACACATAGTATGCAGTCACTGTTAAGGGGATATTAACCCAGAATCTCGGAATACCCTAGACACAATTCACATATCAATAGGTTTCCAAGAAGATGGAAGGAGAGACCTCTGGTCCTGGAAAGACTAGTAGTAGGGGAATGCCAGGACAGAGAAGCGAGAGGGGGTTGAATGGGGAAAAGAGGGAGGGAAGGGGGCTTATGAGACTTTTGGGGAGCGAGGAAATGAGAAAAGGGAAATGATTTGGAATATAAATAAAAAAACTTAGAAAATAAAAAAAAAATTGTAGTATTGTAAATATCTGATACATGGAATATCTGATATGTGACCCCCAAAGGAGTCATGACCCACAGGTTGAGAATCAATGCTGTAGGTCAAATGGCCATTGCTCTATGTCACATAGTCACTGCTGTGATTCCTATGGCCAGTACTGTAGACTACATATTCAGTACTGTGGGTACACATTACATAGTTTGGTTAAACTGTATTTCATATAGTTGACCCAGGTCATCTATTACAGAAAATCCTCTGACCCTCAAATCCATACTTTAATGACAAAATTTCAATAAAATTATTTATTAATTTTTCAGAAGGTGTTAACTTCTTCTCCATGCATGAAATTAATCCTGAATAAATTCAAAAATCACACACAATGTTTGAATTTCAGTGACAGAAAGGGAAGTGAATTGTGCATTAGCTGAATTGATATAAAATATTTCATCAAATAAAATTTTTCATTTGCTTTTCATAATTTCTTCTATCCTTTGTACCCCTTGTATTTAGTTGACTCCTTTTCCTCAACCACACAAGTAGAACATCCTAGTGATGTAATTTATAGTAAGTAGCATGGTAGCTATCAGCATTCAGTGATGACTCTTCTGCACAGAATGGGTTTCAAACTTCTCTTCACATAAAAAATTCACAAAAGAGAAAGAAATACAAGCATTGGATGTATTTTATCTCCATGTTTATATGTAGAATTTGCATCTAGAAATGAAACCTAGCACAACTCCAGCCCAGAAATCCTGAGGATTGGTCCCTAATTTTCATATCTCACACATAGAAAAGTACATTTTAACATTGTCATATTTGCTTATTTGACTTAAAAAAGGGCACTAAGCTTACCAAAAAGCTTCTTTTATAATGTAGCTTTTATTATTTGTTTTTAATTATTTACATGTTAACCGAAGGTTTTATGTAAATTTCCCAACCCTATACGGATAAAAGATGAATAATGTCAAATATTCTCATTAGAAACTCCTTAGATGTTGCTACATGCTCTGGCCTGCATAAAAGGCCTGCCCAAAAGCTTTTTTGGATTCTCTACACTCAGAAAATGCTGCTCTTGGGAACTGGTGGGAAGTTGGGAAGTGTGGCCTAGAGATCAGATGTCTTTGTTCATTTGAGAAATGCTTTCCAGGGCTATGTTGGACTCTGACGTAAGTGTATTTCCTTTACCAACCATTTTAGGAATGATGTGCTACCTCTCCAGAATCTAAAAGCAACAGGGAATTTAATAATGAACTCAAACTTCCAAAGCTTAAGATTGTTAACTTTTCTGTTTGTAAGTTGATTGTCTGGAGTATCTGTTACAGTGTCAGACAGCTACACACGACAAAATAGCAAAAACATCTTTGTGTCAAAAATTGTAGTGGAAAAGATTTTGGTACAGTTCTCAATAGGTATAAACAATTCTATATAGCTCATTCCTAGAATTAAAATGTAGCTGCAGAATCAGAAATATAAGATCACAGGCAACTAACAGTATTAAAGGGCTTATCTGAAAACTATGGGAAGATTTCCTTAGCTGGATCTACAATTACATTTTCCTTCATTATTTATTTATTTATTGTTTGTTTATTTATATTTGAGAATTAATGCATATAGTAGATGTCATTCTGATTTTCATTTCCACTTACTAAACATTATTTTGAATAATAAACATCAGGAAATAATTGTATTTATTTTATATATTTCCTATTGATATTGTGCTTCCAATTTTGAAGTACCTTGTCTTATTTATATTGATTTGCAGAAAATGAGCTGCCATTCCACTAGGCTTAAAGTGCTAAAGAGAACTTCCTTTCATTTTGTATTGTGAGAAAATAGCCTGACTTCACCATTATTATTGAAACACATTTACCGGTGATGCTCTGTGGATAACTACTGCATCATCTGAGACTTGAAAGTTTTGTCACTTATGTCTTATTGCATCTGAGAACTGTAAGATATGGAAATCCCACTGTCATTCAGAGTGTCACACCACTATACTTGGCCTAGGTTGCTGTCTTCTCACTGCCTTCAAAATTATTCTTATTGTCTCTAGGTTTCAGAAGTACATCAGCATTGTATCTGGTGTAGATTTTGCTGAATTGACTATGAATTCTCATAAATTTCTAAATTATAGATGTATCTATGTCTGTTGCTAACTTTGGGGCATTTTTACCTTTAAATATTTGTCAGTTCTAAACTCCGTTTTCATCTATCTTTTGTTGAATGTTTAGATATCACATTTCTATGGAAGATAGGTACTTTTCCAATATTTTTCAGTATTAATGATATTTTAGGGGTGGGCCTCATTCCCCCAACAAAAATATTTGACACTTTTGTTGAAAGTTATGTGGCTGTTAACTGTGTGGGTTTATTTCTGGGTCATGTATCCTATTTGACATATTTGTTTTTCTGCCAATACCACATACCAGATAGTTTTAGCTACTATGGCTCTGAGGTATGCTTTGAGATCAAGTTGATACTACCAGCTTTGTTCTTGCTGCAGTTTTTATATTGCTATTACATCATGCTACTTAAATCTAAGAGATTTTCTGGTGCATAGTGTCCCTTAATATAAAATCAAATCACTTATATATAGAATTTTTTTAACTTAGAGAAAATTATATTTATTTGGAAATTTTTATTATTAATTTTATCATTGTTAATTTATTTTCTTTTAGGTCAAGACACAGAGGAAGCAGGGAGCTCCATGTCCACTCTGGAGAGGTCCCTTGCAGCACGCCGGGCCACCAGGACCAAGCTCATGATTCCTATGGAGGCCCAGTCCAATAATCCTGGTCAGTATAATTTAGTACCAAAATGTAGAAAAAATTAAAATGCTTTCAATTTGCAATATTTTTATAAATATGAAATCATCAGAAATAATTACCTTTTATGGGATTATTACAGGAAAATAAGAATAATTGAAAATTGTTGCAAGCCATATCATTTATAATTATCAGTCATAGTCATTAGTATGTAATTATATCTTTATATCATCAGTGTTAGCAATCAGATGACTACAATTCAAGATGTTATTTGTAATAATATGAATTTTTGTTGTAGAAAGTTAAAATGTCCATTGATATAGATCTGATTCTATCATCATCATCGTCATCACAGCTAAATTTTTCCTACTTTAGTAGATCCAATTTTCATGCTTGCACAACTGAGCTCTATTAAATCAAGTGTTATCAGACATTCACTTACTGACCCTCCTTGGTGGAGCTTTCTGTCTCCCTCCTACATTCACTGAAGAAATTAGCGTCTGGGGATCACTTCCTTTCCAATTACCTCCGTGATCAATCTTGGTAATTACACTGTTCGTGTAGATAATCCATCTGATTCCTTAACTGTTAGTTCTTTATGGTACTTGCAATGATCTTGGCTCCTTCCCACATCAATTCATCAATCCCATGTCACACTAAACCAATGCTTGGTGTCAGTTTCCATCATCCCTCTTTCTATCTCCATATTAATGTTTTTTTGCTAACGTATTTTATTGCCCACAGCCAACAATTCTTCTATGTATATGGGACTGCCAATTGGTTAACTCTCCCATAATCTCTCTGCACCCCAATTCCCATAGACCTCATTGTTCCTTTGTTTTGTTTCATTTTCTACCTCATCTGCTTTGTGTCTCCATTCCACAAGTATTCACTTGAAAAGAAACAAAAATTCAGAGTTTAATAGCTTCTTCACTGATATTTCCTTGAAGTTAGGAGTACAGTTCAATGCATTTCCCTAACAGGCAATAGAGCTTGGGCTTCAATTACCAACACCAAACTCTGAGAGAGGAAGTAGTAATTATCATCACCATTGTCTTTGGTCTTTTATCACCAAGAAAAAAACTGTTGAGAAAATGATGCAACAAGTCCAGCTGTTGTGTTTTTGTTACCATATGAGGATCATGTTGCTAACCCCATTGCTCATGTAAAAACTTAACTTTTTATCTCTTTCCCATGCTCCCACATCAAATTACCTCCTTGCTTTTCTTTGCTGTAGTTCTGTAAACATTTATAATCTGTCCTAACTCCTATTTTAAATCAATCCTTTGGGGCTATTTTTATACCAACTAAAACTCCAGTATTCATTTGGATAGAACATAAAAAGTATTCTCTTTCTCTTCTTATACTTGCCTTGATTCTGCCTTCATAATCACTCCATATTGAAACCACAGTAGCTGTATTGTTTCCTTTTATTATGATCAAACACCATGACAAAAAGCAACTTAAAGAAGGAAGAATATATTTGGGCTTATCATTCCAAGGAGAGAGTCCATAGGAGCCAGGAGGTATAGCAGCAGGTGCTAGGAGTAGGAAGCTGAGAGATCACATTTCTGTGGACCCACAAAATGCAGAAAACTAAAAATGTGGTTTGAATTCCTTGGTGTGGTATGAAGAAGAGATAGAGACAGGTAGAACACATACATATAGACATACACACACACACACACACACAGAGAGACAGAGACAGAGAGAGATGCTTTCCTCCTTGATTTGAGAGATACTTTCCTCCTTGATTTGTAATATGTTGACACCATCTACCTTCCTTCCTCCTTCTCATTCATTGTTCCTGTTCATCATCCTTCTCCTTCCTGACCTCTAAGACTCAGAGTGAGCTAGGACTCGTTCTTAGGGCAGCTGTCTCTCCATGACAGTAACCACTGAGATAACATCCATGGCCATAATGCGATGTAAATGCTGATGATTCTAAATTGTATCTCCATTGTCATCTCTTCCCAGAATCCACATGAACTTTCTTATCTACTGTCCACTCAGTTTCTCCAGATATCAAATTGGTACCTTAGCTTTGATCAAATCTGTGACTTCAGCTTTCCATAATTCCCTTTTCCATCTGCAGAACTGTTTGTGGAGCAGTTCTCATTTCCAGAAATGCCATCACTGTCCATCATTTGCTCTCACCAGAATCACTAGTTTCATGTTTCTATTTTGTTTTATAGTTTTAAATTTGTATTTATTCTTATGTGGATCAATCTCTATGTGTGCATAAACAGAGAACAGAACGGAGCATCAAATGCCTCAAATCTGGAGTTACTGGCATTTGTAGAATGCCAGAACTGTTGTCTGGATCCTCTGTCCCAAACTCTGTTCCTCATGATTTTGAAGCAAATGGTTCTTCACCACCAAGATGTTGCTCTAGCCCCTTTTGTTCATTTGTCCTGATTTTCTCACATCCCACATCCAATATTTTACTGCACCCTATATGCACTTTCTGGTTTCATTGTATTTGTCTGATTTCACCTTTTCTTCACTTCTTTGGTTTTATTAACTAAGCTGCTTCTCTCGATTTATAGTCTATTGCAATATGCTTAAAATTCCTCTCTCTCAATTTAGTTGTTTATCTTCTGGGTAGTTACTTATATAACAGTGTCCTAATATCTTTCATCGTAATTTTGAATACATATATAGAACAACAATTTAGTAATGTTCCACAAGGATCCATGTGGTCAAGCCTCTTATTGATCTCTGACTTCACCTCTGTACATGTACATCTCGGTATTCAATTACAACATGAACCCCTCCTTTAGGTACATTAGGAAGCAACATACACCCTCTTAGGTACTAGGTGAAGGTACATACTGATAAAATGTATTGTTCTTCTTGCATGAATCATCTCTCTCACTGTCTCTCTCTCTGTGTTTCTTTGTTTCTTTCTGAGTGTATTTCTCTCACTACCCTTCTTCCATATTCCAATATACTTTCCTCTTACACACACACACACACACACACACACACACACACACACATTATGTATAACCAAAGATTTGTATCATCTTTAAAATGAATATAAAATGATTAGCATCCTGCCTGGTGCTGATGCACTGATAAGAAAACTAAGAATCAGAAATATTAAGTAACTGCTATATAGCTAAGTAATTAGAGTCAGAGTTAGAACGAAATTAGGATATAACTGTTCTAGTTGTTACTGTTCTCCCAGCTGTAATACTTCATAAATCTAGCATATTCATTCTCACATAATTTCCACTACATAGAGTAATAGTCTGTGTAGCTGTCATTTTCTAGAGATCTAATTGATATTTTGTTAATAAGGAACTTCTATTTGAAGCCCTTACTTCTAAAAAATATAACTTTGTGCTTCAGAATGTTTAGAGGCCATTACACTCATATATACCTGCCTTATTCATCAGATATTCATATACCATTGATTTTTAATTCACAGTAAACTAGCAAACAAACAAAATAACCAAACATAATACTTCAAACTCACCAATGTATCAGATCAAAAATGGTTCCTAACTATTAGACCTTCAGCTCTTACCAAGGAAGACTTTTTGCCGGTTCATATCCATGAATTCCTTTCCTCTATCCTTAAAAAATCTCAGCAGAGAGCTACATCCAACAAAGTTTTATGAGCTTTCAAACACCAGAGCAGACATAGATGATGTGATAAATGCCTTGCAAGTTACTTAACTAGAAATGATGGCTCACTTTTTCATATTTGAATAGCAGTGTTTGTAACACTTTGTGGCATTTATTACATGGACTGCTACCTTATATGCTTAGGTATTCAAGTCAAAATTCTCTCATCTGTAATACAGTGTGGATGCAATGTAGCTAATTTATCGTCATATTCACACACTGTATAGCTTAGTACCCTGTAAAAACTGATACTGACTAAATAGTTTGTCAAATCAATGAATGAATATATACATAAATTAAAAGGATGCCCCACTTGTGATTGTAGGATTTGTGTTTGAGACCTCATTTGTCTCAAGAATAGAGAGAACATCTGCCAAATTTTCCAGTAAACTAAAGCCAGTTAATATTGTTTCTTACTATGGGTAGACAAGTTTTAAAATGAAGATAAATCAAATGAAATTAGTAAATATTGAGAATATTTGATTGCTATTCACATAGTAAAAGCTTGATAATTATTATATCATCCAGTCCTTACAGTAGTATCATGGGATGATAATGTCCTGTCTTCAAATAGAGGGAAGCCTTGGCTTGCTTGAGAGCCTTTCTCCAGTTCATGACTGTACAAAACTCTATAGGGTGCAGTGCTTCTTCCCAGATAATGATTGCTTTCATGCTTGGCACTGTATAACTCTTTTTAAAATGCACCCACCTCTTTTAAAACCTTTATGTGTTTTTAATTGTCTTTAAAGAATCATATCAGGTTTATAATATGGAGCCAATCCTCTGCTCACTTTGTCCAATCGTATGTGTTTCATATTCTCACCAAGAGTTTTGAGTTTCTTTGTGCCTAGTACAACTAGTAATGGTTTTTTTTGTAGTATTTTAATTTATGTTAATTGGAACCTCACAATGACCAAAAACTGACTTTGCTATTATTTTAATTTTCTAATAATTCCTGTACCTAGTTTCAATATACTAAGTGGTTTATACTATAATATCCTGGTCCAATTACTCCATTCTGGGGTACATTCTACCTTTGTAGATAAGTATAAATAAGATAATTTTGGATAAATTCATAATATACTTACCAGAGACCATATTTAGCTGTAGCCCATCTTTGTTACCATGAACAAGTACAGTACAATATACTCATATCACAAAAGATCATGAAGCCATAAAATGAATAAATGAAGTGATAAGACTATAAGGAACATTTCCTCTTTTTATTATTAGAAATTTTCTTTATTTACATTTCAAATGTTATCCCCTTTCATGGTTTCCCCTCTGAAAACACCCTATCGCATTCCCCCTTCCCCTGCTCACCAACCCACCCACTCCTGCTTCCCTGTCCTAGCATTCCCCTATAATGGGGCATTGAGCCTTCTTTATACCAAAGGCCTCTCCTCCCTTTGATGTTCAACAGGCCATCCTCTGCATCCTATTCAGCAGAGCCATGGGTATCTCCATGTGTACTCTGTGGTTGGTAATTTAGTCCCTGGGAGCTCTGGGGATACTGGTTGGTTCATATTGTTGTTCCTCCTATGGGGCTGGAAGCTCCTTTAGTGCCTTTGGACCATTATCTAGCTCCTTCATTGGGAATCTTGTGCTCAGTCCAATGGTTGGCTGAGAGCATCCACTCTGTATTTGTCAGGTACTGGCATAGCCTCTCAGGAGACAGCTATATCAGGCTCCTATCAGCAAGTGCTTGTTGGCCTCCACAATAGTGTCCGGGTTTGGTGACTGTATAAGGGATGAATCCCCAGAACATTTCAAAGACATAATGTTTTGAAGACATAAAGAGAATAGTAATAGAATTGTATGGTTCATTTTTATAACGTTTAAAGGCAAATCAATTGATCTACGGCCTTAGACAGCCCAAGGGCAGTCAGTATTGAAGAAAGTTTATGAGTGACTGTAAAGCATGAAGATGTGCAGACTAAAGCTGATGTTCTCTCTTGCTCTGGATGACAAGGACTAGATGCTTCACTTTAGAGAGTCATGAACCACTATGATTAGCATCCAGCTTTTACATACATAGCTAATACTGCAATAAGAAACCATGACACGGCAGAATATATATTTTATAAATGTCAGATTGAAACATTACTCATTGCTTGTAAATTATGCCTGGGTGAAATTGTACCCAATAGAAAGTCAATCTTCAATATGTGACCATAGTCAGTTTCAGGATAAATTCATAAGCATCTGAGAAATAAAATAGTGTATATACATCTATTGTGGCTGACAAAGATATTAGGTAACCTTATAATGCTAAAATTTGTAAGTCTCACCTCATCAGAGTTTTGAGTTCATGCACTACAGTACATAAATTCTCTGATAGCCCTTCTGCATTTATTTAGATTTATTGAGGTCTAAACTCTATTACCAAGATCTATATAAGCCAGAACTACAGAATTATTTTAATTTCTAGAAATATATCAATATGGTTGCTGTTCTGCTTAGGAAATCTTATTTTTCTGAGGTTACTTTTGTTTTTCCATTCTCATTTCTTACCATGTTTAGTAGTTATAAAATGTTATTATAAAACATCACTACAAAAAGTGACCCATAGAAAAAGGAGTCGATTGGATTGGTTTGCTTGGAGAGAGAGAGAGAGAGAGAGAGAGAGAGAGAGAGAGAGAGAGAGAGAGAGAGTGAGTCTGCTGGAACAGGCAGTTAAGAGGAAAATTAAAGTATGGCAAGATTATGAACTTTCACCCCTAAGACATACTTCCTCCAACAAGGCTCTACCTCTTAAAGGTTGTCCCATAATGTCCCCCAAAGAGATCTGAAATTGGAAACCAAATATCAAATCTTCAGAGGAGAATGTATCATTCAAACCATCATACCACTGTGGCAAAAAAATTGCTTGCTAGGAAAATATAAATTAATCTGATGTTGTGTTTAACATATGTAAAAGTAAAAGAGAGTTGCATTTTATTTAATGGTTGAGCAAACTCTACTTGTTTGTCAAAGATTTCACCTGTGGTTTGAAAATACTAGGTGACATTGTTCCAGATGACCTTCCACAAAATTCCCAGCAAAGTCCACTGATGACAGGGTGGAAACTTAGTCAACAATCCAAATAGTCTGGATTCCGAGTATTCTGTTTGCATCCAAAGGTGACAGGTTTTACAGTAGCTAACGTAGTATTTTAAATGTCTTTTTTTTTGTTACTGCAATGAAAGTAAGAGTGCCAAATCAAGTCATGTGCTGGGTTTTCCAGTGGACAGACTTTTACTATAGAATGGGAAAATAAAGGGTGGACCAATGAAGACTTTCCTGAATAATACTAGTGAGAGTAAGGATTTGTGAGACTGTGGTAAGGAAGAAGTTAAGTTTGTGATGCTGCTTAATGAAGGTCTCAGCTGAGTTGGGATTATCCTTTGAGTTGTTCCAAATGGTGCTCAACTGGAGATGGCCTTCTGAACCTTAGTGTTAGTAGTCATTGATGCCTACTGGGCTCGAGAAGTGGAAAAGAGGTACACAGCGTCCGTTGTTTGCTGGGAGTCTCTTTACAACTCTAGAACTGTATGCACATTGGATGTAACTGTACATGTGGCCATTTCCAGCTCACTTTCCTCTCTAAACTTTGGAGTAGAGAGGACTATAGGAAGAGTGTGATTTGGAGCACATGGCCTGCAACATCACATCAGAAATACAACTCTAATTCTATTAATATAAAGTAGTTTGTTGGTTAAAATCCTCTTTTTTTTCATTTTTTCTACTTCTAACTATCTGATAAAAGAACACAAGAACACAATACAAAGCAGCATTTAATATAAAGAGGATAGCTCAGAAATATAGTATATGATATGGTAAAAAGAATCAGGCAAGGGAGTGCATACAGTTTTGTTTTATGATACCTTATGGGCTACTTATTGAATCTTAACTTTCTAGAACCTTCACCAGGAGACTCCTATCATCATTTTTCTGCAGAATTCACTAACAGTAAATTGAAGAAACTATTTAAAAGTAAAATGTAGCTTCAAGAAAAATAAGATGTTTCCAAAGTGAAATTCTATTGGATCTAGCTACAATGTCACTAAAGATCTCAATCTACAAATTTAGACATAGAGAGGGAGTCATCTAGAGCAAGGTGAATAACCCAGGTTCTGGAAAATTTAAATCAAATGATGAAGCATTTTTTCTGTATAATTGTTATAGCTATTATATTTTCCATATTAATTCTCATCATATTATATATATTCATATATTCACAACTATTAGACATCTGTAGATTATATCACCATACTTCATCAAAAAGTACCTCAGATGAAATTGCTAATAGAAGAACATAAAGGTTGTAGCAGATGGTAGGGGGCTTTGATTACATTTAAATACTGCATACCCTATGATGTTAAGGTATCTCTGCCCGTGCTGTGGCAGGCAGTAGCCAGTTGCTCCACAGCATACATTATCTTGTGTAACATGTCTCATGTGCACTAGGAGTGTGCCAGCCACAACTGGCAAGACAAATGGTTTTCCCTTAGCTCAGAAATTAAACCTCTACAACTTGAATCCAGAATTTGTTCTGTCATCCTAGTTCTAGTGTTTCTCATCCAGGAGGAAAACAACTTTTCCTTCTGCTCTCAAAATAGTACATAGTCACAAGCCCTTCAGGTTCAAACATTAGCATCAACAGTTCTCATCACCATGACAATTGAAATTGACTCTTGACATGGAACCTAGCATATCTTAAAAGATTTGCTTGTTGGCATATTATATAAAATAAATTACCACAAATTTATCCATATAAAATGATACTATTGTTTCTGAGTGTCAGGAAGCAAGGACATTTATTTAACTGGTTCTGGCACAGAATCCATATGCTATCTGACAAAGATCCTCACAGCTTTTAGACTGAGTCCCAATCTTGTACCTCTGCATCACCATTTCCTCCATAATTTGGCCACCATCACCTAAAGGCATGACACATGCCTTACATGAACAGTGCTCTCTGGGATGACCAAGCAAAAGTAGACGAATGTGCAAGAGTGGAAGAAAGATGAAAATCCTTTTAGCCTAGTCTTGGAAAATGACAACCCCCACAATCCTCATAGTCACCAGACTAACCTTGAGTAAATGCACAGTAGAAGCTGAAAGAAGGTATCACAGATCAGGGATATCTGTTACCACCTTAGGTATGGCCTGTAAGATCCACTAACAGGTGGCAAACCTAAGTGCTGAAACCAGATAGTTGAACTCAAGTATTTGTTCTTTTGCCAGCAGGTTTAGTCTAACTACAAAGCAGGCATTGGAGAGTAGGCAGGCAAGTGCCATTCATGATATGTTTTAATCAATGAATATCTGAACACCAGAGATAGGTTAAAATACTTACTATTGAGGACAATCGACACTAAATGTTCAAATCTTCCAGATTTTATATAGGTCATCGCAGACACGTTATCATCAAAAGAAGCAGCATGAGAAATAGTTTCACTCTAACATATTATTTTTACTGTTATTATTCCCCCCTGTTCTCCTTAAACAAATCTCTCAATTCAGTCATGTATCATGTTGAGAAATATCTGGAGAAGATTCAGTTCTTAAAATGTACAGTATTAAATTCAAGTCTTCACAGTAGAGTTCCTGTAGGTTGCACTTAGTGATAACATTTTTAAGATGGTTGTAAAAGTTCCCAAATGCCACAGTGCCTGTTCATGGAGCTATGTATTTGCTGAGGAAATTTCTACTTGAAAACTCCCTGTGCATCAGTGTCAAACATAAATTCAATCGCCAGCAAGCTGTGTCAGAAGAGACTTCTTGTCATATTTGGCCACAGAGTGGAGATTTATTGAAACTGAAAGATAGTATTGCTCCTTGAGCTATTGTACATAAACAATCTAGTGAATGCTAAAACCGCTGTATGCCTGTGTGTGTGAGAGAGAGGATACATACATGTGAGTGTGCAAGTGCATATATGCTTCTGTCTCTGAAAGTTAATATTTTTATGGTAAAATAATAAAAGAAACATCAGTAAATAATATTTTGTTCAACTTATTTTAAGTTAATATGATCTACAAACACACACACATACACACACACACACACACACACACACACCAAACCAGACACACTGAGGATTTAACCCAGATATATCTGCATGCTAGACAAGCACACTACCATTGAGTTATATAGCTCCTGTGTAATCTTAGATTTTTAAAAAAGCCTTCTTTAATAATGTTTTCTCCCTTCTTTTTTATTATTTATTTTATTTTATTTTTTTAATTTACATTCCAAATCACTTCCCCTTTCCCGTTTCCTCCCTCCCCGAAAGTCCCATAAGCCCCCTTCCCTCCCTCTTTTCTCCATTCAACCCCCTCTCGTTACTCTGTCCTGGCATTCCCCTACATCCAGTCTTTCCAGGACCAGGGGTCTCTCCTTCCATCTTTTTAGAAATCTATTGATATGCGGATTGTGTCTAGGGTATTCCGAGAATCTGGGTCAATATCCCCTTATCAGTGACTGCATACCATGTGTGTTCTTTTGTGATTGGGTTACCTCACTAAGGATGATATTTTCAAGATCTGACCATTTGCCTAGGAATTTCGTGAATTCATTGTTTTTAATTGCAGAGTGGTATTCCATTGTGTAGATATACCACATCTTCTGAATCCATTCCTCCGTTGAGGGACATCTGGGTTCTTTCCAGCTTCTGGCTATTATAAATAAGGGTGCTATGAACATAGTGGAGCATGTGTCCTTATTGCATGCAGGTAGAGCCTCTGGGTATATGCCCAGGAGTGGTATAGCCGGATCCTCCGGGAGTGTCATGCCCAGTTTTCTGAGGAACCACCAGACTGCTTTCCAGAGTGGTTGTACCAGCCTGCAATTCCACCAGCAGTGGAGGAGTGTTCCTCTTTCTCCACATCCTCGCCAACAACTGCTGTCTCCTGTGTTTTTGATCTTAGCCATCCTGACTGGTGTGAGATGGAATCTCAGGGTTGTTTTGATTTGCATTTCCCTAATGACTAAGGATGATGAACATCTCTTTAGGTGCTTCTCAGCCATTAGATATTCTTCAGGTGAGAACTCTTTGTGTAGCTCTGTACCCCATTTTTTAATAGGGTTACTTGCCTCTCTGGAGTTTAACTTCTTGAGTTCTTTGTATATATTGGATATTAGCCCTCTGTCGGATGTAAGGTTGGTAAAGATCATTTCCCAGTTAGTTGGTTGCCGCTTTGTCTTTTTGACAGTGTCTTTTGCCTTGCAAAAACTTTGTAATTTAATGAGGTCCCATTTGTCTATTCTTGATCTTAGAGCATAAGCTATTGGAGTTCTGTTCAGGAAATTCTCCCCTGTGCCCATATGTTCAAGGTTCTTCCCTAGTTTCCCTTCTATTAGTTTCAGTGTGTCTGGTTTTATGTGGAGATCTTTGATCCACTTAGAATTGAGCTTAGTGCAAGGAGATAAGGATGGGTCAATTTGCATTCTTCTGCATGTTGACCTCCAGCTGAGCCAGCACCATTTGTTGAAAAGGCTATCTTTTTTCCACTGGATGGTTTTAGCTCCTTTGTCAAAAATCAAGTGACCATAGGAGTGTGGATTCATTTCTGGGTCTTCAATTCTGTTCCATTGATCTACATGTCTGTTACTGTACCAATACCATGCAGTTTTTAACACTATTGCTCTGTAGTACAGCTTGAGGTCCGGGATACTGAACTCCACCAGAGAACTCCTACAGCTGATAAACGACTTCAGCAAAGTGGCCGGATATAAAATCAACTCAAGCAAGTCAGAAGCCTTCCTATACTCAAAGGATAAGCAGGCTGAGAAAGAAGTAAGAGAAATAATACCCTTCACGATAGCTACAAACCTTATTAAGTATCTTGGCGTGACTCTAACCAAACAAGTGAAAGATCTGTATGACAAGAACTTCAAGTCTCTGAAGAAAGAAATTGAAGAAGACCTCAGAAGATGGAAAAATCTGCCATGCTCATGGATTGGCAGGATTAATATAGTAAAAATGAGCATCTTACCAAAAGTAATAGACAGATTCAATGCAATCCCCATCAAAATCCCAACTCAATTCTTCATAGAGTTAGAAAGAGCAATTCAAAAATTCATCTGGAATAACAGAAAACCCAGAATAGCTAAAACTATTCTCAAGAGTAAAAGAACCTCTGGGGGAATCAGTATCCCGGACCTCAAGCTGTACTACAGAGCAATAGTGTTTTCTCCCTTCTAACCCATCATCCATCAGAGGTAGTAGAAAGAAAAGGTTAATAGGACAAAGGGGTATGTGGACCTGTTTAGAAATAGTTGTTTTGAGTGATTCCAATCTTTGCTGTCAGAATATCAGCAGTTCAGTTCACACGGATCAGCAGTGGCAGCTCAACCCACTCACAAACATTATCCACAAATCGGCAATGGCGGTCCGATCCAGAAGTAACTGAGGGCCTGTCAAGTGGCCCAAGGCTGTTGAAGAGGCAAGAAGTAACTGGAATATTATGAGAAGTTATTTCGTGAGTTTCTCTCTATGAAGTCACAATAAAAGATGATAAACAAACAAAGCAAGATGAACAAATGCCACAGCATCATCCACTGTTGGGTTATACTTATATACTTTCCACACATTATATGTCCTCTCAGGTATCTGCTCCAGTCAAACATCACATGTCCTTTTTCCAGGCAGCTTCTAGAAAAACACTGTGTGTCTGTTCTCAACAAAACATCCTCTCATAAGACAGTTTCCAGAATGACATCACATGACACAACTGAGTATCCAAAGAAACCAAAAATTTCCACTTCATCCCGATCCTCTCTTTTTATTTTGAAATAAGGTTCCACTAAGTTGCCTGGGGTGACTTTGATCTCATTCCATAATCCAAGCTGTCCTCAAACTTAAGGACCTCCAATCTCAGTTTCTTAAGTAGCTGTGTGGGACTCCAGATCCCTTCTAGGATGATGATTAAATCGTCTTACAACTAAATGTAAACAACTTCTATTAGCTTCACATAGGAGCTAATGTGACAGATTCACAGTGAAAAATTTATAGTGCAAAGGATGTAAATCCAGTTCCTAGCACTTACACATTGTGTGACTCACAAAGGTCTGACTACAGTTAAGGGAGAATCTGACACTCTGCCTTCTGTCTATTGAAACAGAACAGCACTTATACACATGTACCTACACAATGATACACACACAAATAGAATACAATAAATCATTTTTAAATTTTTTTAAAAAAATTAAGCAAATTGATCAAAATATCTTAAAACCAAAGCCATGATTTACTAAATGTCTTAGGCTATACAAGGAAATAAGAGAATACACATTTTTGACATGCAAAAACACAACAAATGTATTATTTGTCAAAACTTTTCATGTTTGTAAAACCTTTATACCATGGTGAGCCTAAACAAAAAGCAAACTTCTCTAGCCTTAAAGAACTCGGCAGTTGGGACGTAATCTCAGTCTCTTATTGGTTGTCTCAATTTCCCTCCCAAGATACTATAGCTTGCTGATTTATTTTAATTTTTCTATATATTGTTTGTTCTCATACCAGAAGATCTTTATAAATCTCTTCTCCCAAATGGAACATTAGATATTGACTCATAAAATTATTGATAGAATTATAAGAATCATAAAATATTGTTCAGAAGAGATGGAAAATTTGAGGGAGGGGACATGCCTGTATATAAGGAGATGATTATTGCAACCATAACACATGAATAAAAAGTCAATGCAATTAACTATCAGCCACTGATCATCTTTAATGGCTGATCACTGACTATTTGATCAATCAATCAGATTTTAAAAAGAACCACATTGACTACTTCAGATACTAAGATTTTGAACCATGAACAGAGCTTTCAAACTCTTTTATGTCTGTTTTGTTCACAAATGCCTTTATTCTGTTTTTACTGGTGTTATTATTAGTAGTATTACTATGGTAACTAGTAATTCAAAGACATGAAATAATACAACCAATGACCTTGAAATTCTTCAATGAGTTCAAATATCAAAAATATAAATAATATTCTAGAAAGTTCTTTTATGAATCACCTGAAGAAATGTGGCTTTTCCCATCACTATGTCTTGAGAAACATGAAGAATAACAAAATTATAACTTTCCTTTGTTAATATATGGGTACTCCTTGGGCCTTCCACCTGGCTTTAATCTTGTTCTTTGTTGAAAGTTTTTGTTATTTTAAAAATTTGTCTTTTTCTGTAACTGTCAGCCTGTGTGTCTTCTACAATCAGAAATTTATGTAGTAGGTCTATGGAGACATTGCCATTTATCATTCTCAAATGCTCTTTAAAGCCTTTTCTAAAATAATTTAGAAACCTGATGCATTTTTTGCCTCTATATTTTTAAATAGAAAATTCAGTGTTTATTTTTATTTTATGTGCATCGGTGTTTTACCTGCACATACGTCTGCATGACAGTGTCAGATCCCTTGGAACTGGAGTTACAGGCAGATGTGAGCTGCCATGTGGGTGCTGAAGACTGAATGCTGGTTCTCTAGAAGAGCACTCAGTGCTCTTAAGCACTGAGCCATCTCTCTAGCCCCTCCTCTCTCCATTTTACATTTAACATTTTACATATTTTGGTTCAGCTTAAATTCTGTATAAACTTGCCATTGATTCACTCTCCACAATCTTCTTTCTCAGAATGCATGCAGAGGCTGTCCTTTTTGCAAGACTTTATATTACTAAGATTTATTCTCGACTGAGTATCTAAAATTCCCTATTATCATAGAATCATTGCATCATTAACTTCTGTGATTTCAGGACTTTATATTTCAGCAATATTTTTTATTGATTATTTGGGAATTTCACATCATGTATCCAGATCATAATCACTTCCCAGTACTCCCAAGTCTGTTCCACCACCCTTCTAACATTCCCTGCTTCACAAAAGAGGATGAAAAAGGAGGAGGAGGAGGAGGAGGAGGAGGAGGAGGAGGAGGAAGAAGAAGAAGAAGAAGAAGAAGAAGAAGAAGGTGGTGGTGGTTTAATTTGTGTTGTCCATTACTAACTAGAGTATGGTCAAACTCCCAGTGGACAGTCGCTTAAAGAAAACTGAGATCTTCCCCCAACTGCACTGCTTATTGGTAATCCATTTTTGAAGTATATACTAGCTATAAATTCAGATTTTATTTTATACTTGCATTTCTCCTGAGTCTCAGTTCTAAATTTTAGCTGTTACAGTTGTTCTTGATGGGGTTTTGTTTTGCTTTGTTTTGTTTGCTTGTTTTTGGTGTTAGCATTACAAATAGAGTTTTCATGTTCATATAAGAAAGTTTAAGTTTTACTGGAATTTCATTACTAATGACATAAAAAAAGCTACTTCATCTACCAGTTACAAGCATACACACACACACACACACACACACACACACACACACACACACGTATCCAAGTATGCATAATACTTATGACACAAATTGTATTTCCTTTTTTATTAGATATATTCTTAATTTACATTTCAAATGTTGTCCCCTTTCCTGGTTCCCCCCTCCCAAGAAAATCCCCTTCCCCAATCAACCCTCCCCCGCTTCCCTGTCCTGGTATTCCTCTACACTACTTCATCAAGTCTTTCCAGGACCAAGAGCCTTTCCTCTCTTTGGTGTCTAAAAAAGACCATCCTCTGCTGCCTATGAGTCTGGAGCCATGGGTAACTCCATGTGTACTCATGGTTGATGATTTTGGCCCTGGGAGCTCTGGGAGTACTGGGTGACTCATATTGTTGTTCCTCTAGTGGCTCTTCAAACCCCTTCAGCTCCATGGGTCCTTTCTCCAGCTCCCCCATTGGAGACCCTGTGCTCAGTTCAATGGCTGGCTGAGAGTGTACCCTTCAGTATTTGTCATGCACTAGCAGAACCTCCCAGGTTATATCTATATCCACCTCCGGTCAGCCAACACTTGTGGGCATCCACAATAATGTCTGGGTTTTGTAACTATATATGGGATGGATCCTTGGGTGGGGTAGTCTCTGCATGGTCGTTCCCACAGACTCTGATCCACCTTTTGTCTCTGTATCTCCTTCTGTGGGTATTTTGTTCCCCTTTCTACAAAGGACTCAAGTATCCATGCTTTGTTCTTCCTCCTTCTTGGGCATCTTTGATATGTGAAATGTGTCTTGGGTATTCCACGCTTCTGGGCTAACATCCACTTGTCAGTGACTGCATATTATGTGTGTTCTTCTGTGATTGGGTTACCTCACTCAGGATGATATTTCAAGTTCCATCCATTTGTCTAAGAATTTCATGAATTCATTGATTTTTAATGGCTGTATAGTACTCTATTGTGTATATATACCACATTTTCTGTATCGATTCCTCCATTGAGGGACATCTGGGTTCTTTCCAGCATCTGGCTATTATTAATAAGGCTTCTACGAACATAGCAGAACATGTGTCCTTATTACATACTGGAGAATGCTCTGGGTATATGCCCAAGAGTGGTATAGCAGGGTCTTCCAGTAGTATTATGGCCAGGTTTCTGAGGACCGCCAAACTGATTTCCAGAGTGTTTGTACCAACTTGCAATCCCACCAGCAGTGGAGAAGTGTTCATTTTTCTCCACAACCTCTGAAATACCCGCTGTCTAGTGAGTTTTTTATCTTAGCCATTCTGACCACTTTGGAGTGAAATCTCAGGGTTGTTTTGATTTGCATTTGCCTGATGACTAAGGCGTTGAACATTTCTTTAGGTGCTTCTCAGCCATTCAATATTCCACAGGTGAAAATTCTTTGTTTAGCTCTGTACCTCATGTTTAATTAGGGTTATTTGGTTCTCTGGAGTCTAACTTCTTGAGTTCTTTGTATATATTGGATATTAGACCTCTGTTGCATGTTGGGTTGGTATAGATATTTTCCCAATTTGTTGGTTGCTGTTTTGTCCTATTGACTGTGTCCTTTGCCTTACAGAAACTTTGTAGTTTTATGAGGTCCCATTTGTCAATTCTTGATCTTAGGTCATAGGCTATTGGTGTACTGTTCAGAAAATTTTCCCATGTGCCCATGTGTTCAAGGCAATTCCCCAATGTCTTTTCTATTAGGTTCAGTGTGTGTGGTTTTATGTGGAGATCCTTGATCCACTTGGACTTGAGCTTAGTACAAGGAGAAAAGAATGGATAGATTTGCATTCTTCTGCATGCTAGCCACCAGTTGAGCCAGCACCATTTGTTGAAAGGCTATCTTTTGTCCACTGGATGGCTTTAGCTCCTCTGTAAGAGATCAAGTGACCATAGGTGTGTGGGTTCATTTCTGGGTCTTCAATTCTATTCCATTGATCTACCTGCCTGTCACTATACCAATACCATGCAGTTTTTAGCACTATTGTTCTGTATTACTGCTTGAAGTCTGGGATAGTGATTTGCCCAGAAATTCTTTTACTGTTGAGAATAGTTTTAGCCATCCTGGCTTTTCTATTATTCTAGTTGAATTTGAGAATTGCTCTTTCTAACTCTATGAGGAATTGTGTTGGCATTTTGATGGGGATTGCATTGAATCTGCATATTGCTTTTGGCAAAATGGCCATTTTTACTATATTAATCCTGCCAATCTACGAGCATGGGAAATCTTTCCATCTTCTGAGGTCTTCTTCAGTTTCTTTCTTCAGGGACTTAAAGTTCTTATCATACAAATCTTTCACTTCTTTGTTAGGGTCACACCAAGATACTTTATATTGTTTGTGAATATTTTCAAGGGTGTCATTTCCTTAATGTCTTCCTCAGCCTGCTTAAAAATCCTTTGATTATAGGAAGGCTACTGATTTGTTTGAGTTAATTTTACATCCAGCCACTTTGCTGAAGTAGTTAATCAGCGGTAGGAGTTCTCTGGTGGAGTTTTTATGGGTCGCTTAAGTATAGACTGGATATAGCAGTGTAAGGGAATACCAGGACAGAGAAGTGGGAGCGGGTGGACTGGGGAACAGGGGGAGGAAGAGGGCTTATGAGACTTTCGGGGAGGGGGGAACTGGGAAAGGGGAAATCATTGGGAATGTAAATAAAAAATATAGAAATAAAAATTTTTTTTAAAAAAGTATACTATCATACCATCTGCAAATAGTGATAATTTGACTTCTTCCTCTCCAGTTTGTATCCCTTTGACCTCCTTTTGTTGTCTAATTGCTCTAGCTAGAACTTCAAATACTATATTGAATAGATATGAAGAGAGAGGGCAGCCATGTTTAGTCCCTGATTTTAGCAGTATTGCTTCAAGTTTTTCTCCATTTAGTTTCATGTTGCCAACTGGTTTGCTGTATACTACTTTTACTATGTTTAGATATGGGCCTTGAATTCCTGTTCTTTCCAAGACTTTTAGCATGAAAGGATGATTAATTTTGTCAAATGTTTTTTCAGCATCTAATGAAATGACCATGTGGTTTTTTTCTTTGAGTTTATTTATGTAGTGAACTACATTGATGGATTTCCGTATATTGAACCATCCCTGCATCCCTGGGATATAGTCTACTTGATCATGGTGAATGATCATTTTGATGTGTTCTTGGATTCAGTTGGCAAGAATTTTATTATTTTTGCATCCATAGCTAAAAGGGAAATTGTTCTGAAGTTCTCTTTCTATGTTGGATCTTTGTGTGGTTTTCATATCAGCGTAATTGTGGCTTTATAGAAAGAGTTGGGTAGTGTTCCTTCTGCTTCTGTTTTGTGATATAGTTTGAAGAATATTGGTGTTAGGTCTTCTTTGAAGGTCTGATAGAATTCTTCACTAAAACCATCTGGTCCTGTGCTTTTTTTGGTTGGAAGACTTTCAATGACCGCTACTATTTCTTATGGGTTTTGGGACTATTTAGATGGTATATTTGATCCTACTTTAATTTTGGTATTTGGAATCTGTCTAGGAAATTGTCGATCTCCTCCAGATTTTACAGTTATGTTGAGTGTAGGCTATTGTAGTAAGATCAATTGATTTTTTGAATTTCCTCAGTATCTGTTGTTATATCTCCCTTTTCATTTCTGGTTTTGTTAATTTGGATACCGTGCCCTCTTGATGGTCTGGCTAAGGGTTTATCTATCTAGTTAATTTTCTCAAAGAATCAGTTCCTGGTTTTGTTGATTCTTTGTATGGTTCTTTTTGTTTCTACTTGATTGATTTCAGCCCTAAGTTTGATGATTTCCTGTCTTCTACTCCTCTTGGGTATATTAGCTTCTTTCTGTTCCAGAGTTTTCAGATGTGTGCTGCTAGTGTATGATCTCTCCAGTTTCTTTTTGGAGGCACTCAGGGCTATGAGTTTTCCTCTTAGCACCACTTTCATTGTGTCCCATAAGTTTGGGTATGTTGTGCCTTCATTTTCATTAAATTCTAAAAAGTCTTTGATTTCTTTCCTAATTTCTTCCTTGACCAAAGTATCATTGAGTAGAACATTGTTCAGCTTCCATGTGTATATGGGCTTTCTGTTGTTTTTGCTGCTATTGAAGACCATCCTTACTCCATAGTGATCTGATGGGAGACACGGGATTATTTCAATCATTTTATATCTGTTGAGGTCTGTTTTGTGACCAATTATATGGTCAATTTTGCAAAGGTACCATGATGTGCTGAGAAGAAGGTATATTCTTTTGCTTTAGGATGAAATGTTCTCTGTATATCTGTTAAATCCATTTGGTCCAAAACTTCAATTAGTTTCACTTTGTCTCTGTTTAGTTTGTGTTTCCCTGATTGGTCTATTGAGGGAGTGGAGTATTGAAGTCACCCACAATTATAGTGTGAGGTGCAATGTGTGCTTTGAGCTTTAGTAAAATTTCTTTTAAGAATGAGGGTGCCCTTGCATTTGGAGCATAGATGTTCAAAATTGAGAGTTCTTGGTGGATTTTTCCTTTGATGAGTATGAAGTGTCCTTCTGTGTCTTTTTTGATGACTTTTGGTTGAAAGTCAATTTTATTCGATGTTAAAATGGCTACTCCAGCCTGTTTCCTGGGACCATTTGCTTGTAATATTATTTTCCAGCCTTCTACTCTGAGGTAGTGTTTGTCTCTGACACTGAGGTGCGTTTCCTGCATGCAGCAAAATGCTGGGTCCTGTTTATGTATCCAGTCTATTAATCTATGTCTTTTTACTGGGGAATTGAGTCCATTGATGTTAAGAGATATTAAGGAAAAGAAATTGATGCTTCTGTTTGAGTGGTTATCTTCTTTTGGGTTTGTTGAAAGATTACTATCTTGCTTTTTCTAGGATATAGTTGCCCTCCTTGTATTGGCATTTTCCATCTATTTTCCTTTGTAAGACTGGATTTTGAAAAGATATTGTGTAAATTTGGTTTTATCACAGAATATCTTGGTTTCTCCATCTATGGTAATTGAGAGTTTTAATGGGTATAGTAGTCTAGGCTGGCATTTGTGTTCTCTTAGAGTCTGTATGAGATCTGCTCAGGATCTTCTAGCTTTCATGGTCTCTCTTGAGAAATCTGGTATAATTCTGGTAGGTCTTCCTTTATATGTTATTTGGCCTTTTTCTCTTACTGCTCTTAATATTCTTTCTTTGTTTAGTACATTTGGTTTATTGATTATTATGTAACAGGAGGTATTTCTGTTCTGGTCCAGTCTGTTTGGAGTTCTCTAGACTTCTTGTATGTTCAGGGGCATCTCTCTCTTTAGGTTATGGAAGTTTTCTTCTATAATTTTGGTGAAGATATTTACTGGCCCTTTAAGTTGTAAATCTTCACTCTCTTCTATACCTATAATCCTCAGGTTTGATCTTCTCATTGTGTCCTGGATTTCCTGGATGTTTTGGATTACAAGCTTTTTGCATTTTGTATTTTTTTTTTTGACTGTTGAGTCAATGCTTTCTATGGTATCTTCAGCACCTGAGATTCTCTCTTCTATGTCTTGTATTCTGTTGTTGATGTTTGCATCTATGACTCCTGATTTATTTCCAAGATTTTCAGGGGCTGGAGAGATGGCTCAGCAGTTAAGAGCACTGACTACTCGTCCCAAGGTCCTGAGTTCAAATCCCAGCAACCACATGGTGGCTCACAACCATCCTCTCATGATCAGATGCCCTCTTCTGGTGTGTCTGAAGACAGCTACAGTGTACTTATAATAATAAATCTTTAAAAAAATATATTTCCAAGATTTTCTATCTCCAAAGTTTTCTCCCTTTTTTCAGTTCCTTCACCTGTTTGTGTTTTCCTGTAATTCTTTAAGGGATTTTTATGTTTCCTCTTTCAGGGTTTCTGCCTGTTGACCCATGTTCTCCTGTATTTCTTTAAGTGATTTTTGTGTTTCCTTTTTAAGGACTTCTACCTGTTGACTCATGTTCTCCTGTACTTCTTTAAAGGAGTTACTTATGTCCTTCTTGAAATCCTCTATCAGAATCATGAGATGTGATTTAAAAACCAGGTCTTGCTTTTCTGGTGTGTTTGGGGTATCCAGGACTTGCTGTTGTTGGAGAATTTGGTTCAGATGGTGCCATATTGCCTTGGTTTCTGTTGGTGATGCTCTTGCATTTGCCTTTTGCCATCTGGTTTTCTCTGGTGTTAGCTGGTGTTTCTTTCTCTCACTGTGGCCTATCTGTACTCCTGGGAGACCCGTTCTCTCTGTGTACACCCGTATGTAGGTACTGATGTGAGACCTGCTCTATTGTGGTTGTATTTGGGTATGTAGCTCTGTGGCCCTGGTCAACTCTGGTTGCAGGTGGTAATTGGAAAACTCCTGTCCCAGGCTATTCCTAGGCTCTTATGTCCTCAGGGTTTCTGGCTGTTTCCTCTGTGATTAAGGGGTGGTCCTACCTGTGCTGCATGGCCTCTCTGCACTCCTGAGTGGTTAGCTACCTCCGTGTGTCATTGGATATGGTACTTGGTGGCAGAGGATGACCCCGAAATGCAGAAGGAAACCGAAGTATTTCTGCCAGAGGTTTCCTGGCTTGAACCTCTGAGCAGCAGGCTTGGTTTCACCTATGCAGGTGGGTTTCTCAGCACTCCTGGGTGGTTAAACTGCCACTCTGCGCCACTTGGGTATGGTTTGCTGTGCCAGAGGATGAACTCAAGCTGGAGACTAAAACCAGGGTGCTTCTGCCAGAGGTTTCCTGGTGAGAACCACTGAGCAGCAGGCATGCTTTTACCTGTGCAGGCTGGTTTCTCCATACTCCCGGGTGTTTAAGCTGCTCTTTGCACCAACTGGGTATGGTGCATTGTGCCAGAGGATTGACCCAAGCCGGAGACTTACAAATTGTATTTCAATGTTTCTTTATATTGACCTAAACCCTGAACTATGGCTAATCTACATATAACTGCATATATGTGGATGAATATTCTTAGATATATTTTTTCAGTCACTCAATCTAAACACCTTCAAAAGCACATGAAGAATGCACACTCTGTGTGAATTCTTACCCAGAGGCCTTTCTACAGTCTGTCTGTCACTCACATCTAGAAGGAGTCTTATTTATTTTGGTTTAAAATTCATTGTAGAAACTTCCTGACTATAAGAAATTGTTATTTATACAAGTTATTTATGTTTGCACCTTCTAGAAGACACATGAATATTAACTGGATCAAGAATAAGGAAGCAAATATAAATAGACCTGAGAACTTTTCTGTCTAGTGGCACAGTAGTATACTAAACTGTTCCTAATGTAGTGACATTATTAATAAAGTGAAGGATGTAATTTTAATAAAAGAAAAGGCTTCCCTTTGGGAAATGTGCAAACATAGGCACATAAATCCAGAGATGACATTACATTGTAACTAAATAATCTTTTGTAAAAATGAAGGTAACTTTAATATCAGAGACTGGAACATACTACCTGTTAGATCTTAAGCTGTAGACAAATGGCTAAGGTACTTATTTAATGGATCAAAGCCGATCCTGGCTGCCAGGTTCTCCCTATATCCCTCAGCCCCTAGCTGTTACAGAGTCCTCCTGTCTGTTATACTTTACCCCTATCCTAAACTTCTCCATCCCAGGGACTGGGTAGGGCTGCTCTTCCCCAGTTGTGTCTCCCTATATAGTCCAGCTATTTTGGTTACCTGGCCAGGGAGAAACTTCCATTTCCTCTTTACTCACCTACCTTTTAGGATCCCCCTCTCCCATCTTCTCACAGGGCTGAGCTTAGGATTTATTCACTGTGAACTTTCCCAGATGCCTTTATACCTGGTCATGCTCTCCCTTTCCAATAGACCTTCTCCACCGCCATACCTAGGAGCAGTCAGGTCCTTCCTATTTATTTCCTGTTTCATTTACTACCCAAACTATCCATTCCAATAGCTAGATTAAATAAAGTCCATATTTTGGTAACAAATGATTGCCAAATACTCACTTTTTTGTAAGGTAATTATTCAATGATTAAATATTAAGGTTTACTATAAGTATAATAAATATATGATAAAATAACACAGCTGAATAACCTTTGAACAATGAAATTGAACAAGACTGTCTCAACATCAAGATATGGCACAAGAGTTTTTCTGTGGGTTTCAGTCAGAATAACCATGGTTGGTATTCTCAGGTAATATTCAGTTACCTTTATAAAGCGTGCACTCATCTGGACAACTCTGAATGTTACAGGATTCTGCCTAAAGATAAACCCTGGTTATGGATACAGAGAGTGCTCTTGTGATTATGTTTGCATTATGCCTCTTGACAGCAATACATTCATTTCCAGGATCAAATCACATTTCCCAGCACCCCATAAGTGCACTCTCCAGGACACATTCACTTTGTCACAGCCTAACATATTTGTTTCTTGTTTCTCCTTGGATAAAAGGCAGAAACGAAAATCTTGAAATACAAATACTAGTGTATTGCGGTGTCTCTACTGTAATTAACTATTTTCTCAGAACAATGGCAAGTTTCAAGCTGGAAGGAGATGTGCCATAATGGGGTGTTTTAAAAGTAAACTTTCTGTTCTACAGCAAGAAGAAAATTTCCAGGAAGTATTAAGAGAATGTCAGTGATACCATGGAGAATATTAAACCTTTAAAAACGTATTCATTTCCTTTAATGTTTGCTGGGAAGATACATCGAGTTTTTTTTTTTTAAATAACTAATGTTTTTCTTTTGCAGCTGTTGTGAGTGCCATCCCTGTACCAACACTAGAAAGTGCCCAGTATCCAGGAATCCTCCCATCTCCCACATGTGGATACCCGCATCCACAGTTCACTCTCCGGCCAGTACCATTCCCAACACTGTCTGTGGACCGAGGTTTTGGAGCAGGAAGAACTCAGTGTAATGCATTTTCTTTCTGTTTCATTGTGACAAATGTCAGTAACAGCAAGATCACCTTTGTGTATCATTTTGGTCTTCTTATTCTTTGGAAGCACTCATTGCCTGTGACCTCGGTACAAGAATTTTCCTGCTCAACACATTCAACATTTGGATCCTAGCAACAGGCTGTTAGAGCAATTCCCTAGGATCCTTTCCACAGCAAAAGCCACAGACAAATGTGTCTGGAGGGCAATAAAAAACATATGGCTCCATTACACAATGGAATAGTAGATGTTTCAAAACAATATCCTGCTAACCAAGAAGCTATAAATCAAGGGTTGTCTTCCAATCCATCTGATCTAGTATCTGTCAGTTAAATTAAAAGATCTCTACCTAGTCCCAGTGAACAAATATGTGATAAATCCTTAACATTTTCTTAATTGCTTAAGCAGGACTTTTTCAAGTTTTGGAGGGGGGAGTGGTTGCTAGAACAAAATGCCATGTATTAGAAAGAGAGCAAGAATGGAGGAAGAGCAAAGCTTTCATATCCACGCAGTGATTTCTCCCATGCCATTTGATTCCCCTCCCCTCCTTGGAGCACAGCATCTTTAAATCGATTTTATGGCTTTCATCTCTTAGTTAAGAACAGGTGACTCAGCAGCTCATGTGTAAGAGGAGGTTTTGTAATAGATATGATAGCACAGCAATAAAATATCTCCGTGAGGTAAGCTATATTTTCCCCAACTCAACAGGGGCAGCTCTAAGAAATCATAAATCGTCCAAATGTAGCAAGGTTAGAATTAAAAGCCATCAAAAATCTGCCAGGCGAGAATTAGATTCATTTCCCTTTTCTCGCTGCACATCACATCTACCAAATAGAGTTGTGTGCTAAATCTCAGGGGGTGGGGGGGACTCCAAAATCACAGGAACAGGAGGAAGGCAGGAGGTATTCGGGAAGTCCAACAGCTAGAAAGTTCTAAATCTCACAACAACTACTCATGGGAGTCTACTTTAAAAAACACCTGAGCCCACAAGTCCCTTCTTTGTTCCTGAACTGAACTCCCTCCATTTGATGATATTCTACTTCACTCTTTTTATTCTGCCTGTATCTTAGGACTTTAAAGGGACATTGAAGAGGCATCTGTGGCATAACTTTGCCCTGGTTCTTCTGGCATGGCTGGCATCAGCCAAAGCTCAGTGCCTTTCTTATTAGAAAGAATTTCTTCTTAGCAACTATTCCCTTTGTTCCCAATTTTTACAAGCATGGTCTACAAATGTATTCATCTCACCTGCCCCAAGCCTCTCCACCCTTTTTTTTTCTCTTGAGTTAGTGTAGCATGTGACATTGTCTTTTATTGTATCTTGGAATAAACTATGCAAAAGTTTAATTTTAGTGAAAAAGAAATATGCTGGTGTTGAGAAATGTTTGTTGTTGTTGTTTGTTTGTTTGTTTTTTCTTTTTGTCAATGATTAAAAGATATTTCCTCTTCTCAACTCTATTTTGGTAATGAGGAAGTGTGAATTCAGGGCCTATATGGGAATCTTCTGTGGCTTCTGCTGGCTTTCTCTAAACACCAAATAATGAAGCATATGAGAAGTTAGTTAATCATTCAAAATTCTTTAACAGTTTATTTTGTCCTTGAGCAATAGGATTTAGCAAATGAAGGCAATCCTACAGTATAATAGAAAATAGTATACTACACACCAGAACAATCATCTGCTTAGGTAAACAATGCTTTCTTAGCAAACTCCTCCTGTATAATTTTTTGAACTTCATCCAAATTAGCAGACAGTGAAAATTCTATCCCTGGCCATGATTTATACCTTGCTTTAAAATGTATATGTTAATTCATTCAGCAAGTAGTTTTCAAAAAATATATGCACTGCAAAAGAAGTAACATCTAATGTGCTTCAAGCAATTGCCTGGAAAAGAAAAAGAATGGATAAATGTTCCCTTTTCTAGAAAACAAAATATTCCCCAAGTCACTGTCAGTGATCTTTAACATCCAGCTCTTTGATATTGGTTTCTACATGCCTTGCAGAACACTAAAACACCCCTATTCTCCCTCAAGCAGAAAACAGTCCATGGCTCTGGGTTGAACTACCTTATTTGTGTCCTTGAGGATCAAAGAAGGGCCCACAGGAAAAGATAAAGTTAATGTGGCCAAGTGTGGAGGCTCCACTTCTCCATAGATACCTCAAAAACTCAGAAATTCTTAAGTCAGGAAATTCTATAGCCCCGTCCCCTAAGCCTGATTGTTTCTAAAGTCATAAACAAAGCAGGACTTCTATAAGGAAAGGGGAGGCCCAGTAATAATATTTGCATTCCACACATTTCTAGGTTGATAGACAAATAATCCCATCTGTATAACTGCAGAACCACTCATAATAAACTGCAGTTTATTAAAAGCTGCTGCCCCAGGAGATCAGTCCTGTACTTTGACAATCTCCCAAACAGGCAGCCGTGGATGGAGATTTCATTCTGCACATCATAACAGTGCAGTTTCTCCTTTTCCTCATCCATTAGACAAGTCTGTGGAAGAGGAGTATAAGAGCTTTTTATTTTGTCATTGCCACAGTGAGGATGTTTCACGGATTAGCCCATGCTGTTTTTCTGTTCCAGTTCCCCCACAAACTGGAAGTTAACTACCAAATGGAGTTTGTGCCAGATAAAATCAGGAGTGCAGTGGAAAAGTTTGTTCATTTTTTTTCTAGGGGTGTCTTTTAAACATCCCAGGCTCTGAGGAACTAGGCTACTGAGGAATAGTTCATAATGTTGTTCTTCCAGGATTAATGTATAAAATAGGTTCCAGGAGGAGGTGTACATGCCTCGGCATCTGCTTCATGCTGTAGGTAGGTTGTAATTCCATCAACCACTGCAGTTTTCAGATAGAAGAAAAATCCTCATTTCCATTTTTGCAGTATTTCTGCCAGTTACTCTGTAGCAAGTGTTTTGAATGTTGACATTAATTATTATAAAGTACCTTGAGATTTGACTCTACTGTGTAATTGTATGCTATTTGTACAATGAAATCTGACTGTTTCATCATTTGAAAATGAGTGTCTTGCCGACACCCATTTGCTTCTCTCTCTGCTCTGAACTGCAAGAAGCTGTATCCCAGAGGTGAAGGGAGCTTTTCTTTGCTTTCGGAGCTCTTCACACAAACTAATGCCAAGCCACTGAGACAATTTGTTTCACATTGATGTCCTGGAGCTGGTGTCTGAACTGGCCAAATGGGCACATCCACGAAACAGCACAAGCTGTTTAGTTGAAGATTTTGCTACTTTAAATATCAGTCAACTCTGAAAGCATTTTCTTAAAATCAAAGAATTATGAATTACCTGTGAAAACTCTCTTTCACTGTATCTTTTAACAACTTGTCTCTTATGGATTCTATTCTATTCTTTCCTACACATAGACCCTCTTACTCACATATCAGGCTTTACATTGTGCTCATGTGAGTTACTAAGGATGAATTAGACAAAGGCTGTGGCCCACTTAGTTAGGGCCGTATCATGGTGATCCCAGTGTGAAAACTGCTAGACAGCTGGAAGGTTAGAGAGGCAGGACCAAGAATAGAGTATTTTAGTTCCCATTGATCCTGGTAAAAACAAATGGCCTGAGAAAAAAGTGACTAAAAATGCCCTCAGTGGGTAAAGGGGGGCATGATGCTCCAAGGGATAGTTGAAGGGAAGGTTTTTATTGTACATATGAAGGAGAGCACAGCCAGAAGCATCCAGAGAGTGGAGAGAAAGTAGAAGACTGAACATGATCAGCAGAATAGACAGAGCCATTAGAGGAGGAGGAGGGGGAAGAGAGCAGAGGAGGAAGACAGAGATAAAAGGGCAAGAGAGCACCTGGCTGAAATGGCAGGCTTCTATAGGACTGAGAACTTGGAAGAAGGGAAGCCCATGTGCTGGGAAGGTTCTAGTCATGAGAAGAATCGAGGAGCCATGGATACTGAGTGAGCCCGGAGGCCAGCGTGTGCTTTGATATGTGAGTAGGCACTCAAGTTAGACAATTGTCCCGAGTTTCTTCAGGACCTTGAACCCATGACTTTCAGTAAAATCATTACAATCCATATGTTCACATGACATACAAAAGTTTTGTCAAGATAAGAGGCAGAATTTCAAATTCCTAAAGAAAATGTATGCAAATTTTATTAAACTCGAGAATACAATAATATTTTATTATGAACATTTCATGTCCAAAATAGAAGGGAAAGAAAAGAATTAAAGGAAGGAAAAGTAAACAAAGGGAATGTAGGTATTAAAAATCTTCCCATTGTTTCTTCGCTCCTGAGGAGGTTCTAGGAACAAATACGGGTTTAGTTACAGCACATACTCCATAGAGACAATAACCTAAAAAATTATAAGAAGAGAAATGTGACATTTCTTTTCCTGTCCTTATAAGTTAGTGTTATGCTATGGCCCCATTAGTCAGAACCATTCTGAGAATCATCTCTGGGGACATTTCTGAAAGAGCCTGTAGTGTTCTAGTTATTTCCTGCATTCTAATACTTAAATGAATATCTTTGATGTGGAGAACGTGCAAACAAGAATACCTCCTTAAAGTGATCCTCCTTTAAGGACCAGGAGTAATGCAGCAACTCAGCCAACACTCGGAGGCTAAGGGGGAGACACGCTCAGCTTTAGAAATAGCTAAATTATTAAATCTTTATTTAGAAAATCAGCCTTTGGTCACTTGCTTCTTCAGATTAAAAGCCCAAAGTTAAAACCTAATATTTTATCTTTCTGTAAAATTTAAACTTTCAAACATCCCAGGACACAATCTGATCTTCTGCAAAGACATTCCTCTCCCCTTTTTTGATCATGGGAGCAATGTAGGTTCTTGGAAGACCTACATGGGGGGTTTGGCAGTTGGCTGTCTTGCTGAAGGTTCCCTGTTTGAAGACTGATAAAATCTCATCAGGTTTGGGGTTCTGATTGCTATTGTTTTCTCAGCCATCTGTGCATCTTCTACCTCCACCTCGAAAGGATGAAGCCTACAGGCTGCTCTCTCATCCAGAGGACCTCTGAGCCACCTAAAGCAAAAAGGATGGATAAAAATACCTCTGGAACATGTCACTCTTACATATTTTTCATAGTACACCTTGATCTTTTTATCTTTCAAGTCTGTTCCTCCGGCAATACCAGACTGCTTCTCTATCTCCTCTGCCCTTTGCTGAATTGAGTGAGAGTCTCAGAGTCCTCTCAAATTCATCTCCTAAATTTATTATTTTGAAATAATTCTACCTTAAAATTATCCTTTCAAAGTGAGATGTTAGGAAAGCAACATTGTATCTTCCCATTTTTGCCAAAACAATTCTTCCTAAGAAATAAATAACTAGAGATACTCATATAGAGTCAACACCACTTACTCCTAGTAGGCCGCCCTCTTACCTGAGGTTTAACTTGAACCTTTCGGCTTTGAATATGAATGAATATTTAAAGTTGATGCACCCTGTCCATAGCAACAGAAAATGCCTTGAAAATATTTTAGTCTCACTCAACTGTGTTCCCCAGGGGAAAGGGTGCATTTTAATACACAAAGCTGTTCAGACACCCGCAAGGTTGTCACAAATGACTATAGGAAGCATCTTCAATTCAGTAATCTGCCTGAAAATTACAAGGCTTGCTATCAAAGAGGAAAAAAAAATTATAACTCTGAGTTCAGGCAACTTGCTCCAGTGAAATCATGTCTCATATAACTTTTAGCTCAAAGTGCTTCTATTTTGTTATGGGAGATAATGATAGTGGTTATTATTTGTATCATTTTTTAGTAATGCCTCTGAGCACCCTGTGACTCTGATTTGTTTGACAGTTGACATGGCATGTTTAAATCGCAGCAAAATTGGCATATTGGCTGGTAGATAATAATGCAGCTGTAACCAGTTGAATTCCGCTGACATTATGACTTAGAAAGGGAAAGATAACTCTTTTTTTCTCACTTCATCACTTATGATTACAGGGTCCAGACAGCTCAGGCAATATAGTTAGTAGGAAGATATTGTGTTAGTTTCCCTGAAAGGCACACCATGTCCTAATGGACCTGTCTCTACTGTTGAAATTGGTTGTACTAATTGTGTTCCATACATGCATGAGAGCTGAAGAATAAGAATGCTCAGAAAACGGAGAAGAGATTGCCAGATCACATCATTTCTCCCTGGACTGATTCTGGGAAAGTGAGGGAAATAAGCTTCCTCTCAAATGACACCTGGTTGTCTTATTTCCACTACAGCTGTGAGTGAAGGACCAACCACTCAACAGCAACCCATGCTGCCCCCAGCTCAGCCTGAACATCCCAGCAGCGAAGAAGCACCCAGCAGAACCATCCCCACAGCCTGTGTGCGGCCAACTCATCCACTCCGCAGCTTTGCTAACCCTTTGCTACCTCCACCTATGAGTGCAATAGAACCAAAAGTCCCTTACACACCGCTTTTATCTCAGCCAGGTAAGTACCCGCACCACTTAACAAGCTGCTGTTCTAATCAGTGACCACTCTACTTGAGTGCAGAAAAGACATTGAGAAGTTCTAGATGTCGTGTATGTCTTCAGTGTGGATTTCTTGCCCATTGTGCTCATGGTTGTTACTGACAGTTGAGGAGTATTCTGGAAACTGACACATGGGTAATTGAAGCAGCTTATTTCCCTCTACAGATCAGCTAGGCAACGCTTCTTCACCTACTACTTTCACCACCAAAAAACATAGAGTCTAATGTTGTAGGAATTTATTGGTGCCTCTCAGTTTATGTTCAACTTATTTAAGGACGAAAACAGATATAAAAAGTGTTATGTCAAATGTTCCAAAAATATAAAAAGAAAATAATGAAGTATCCAAAATAATTATGAGTTTAGTACTATAACCCCTGTCATCTTCATTCACATTTTAATAAGAAAAACAAAGTAGCTTAATATTAATATCAATATTAATTTTATTATTTAAAATTATTATTTAAATTTTAAATAATAAATAATAATAAAATTATTTATTATTTAAAATTAATTAATATTAATTTTAATATCAAATATTAATATTTGATATTAAAATTAATATCAAAGATGACTAATTATATAATATCATGAAACTAAACTGCAGTGACACTCTTTGTTATTTTCTTGGCCTGTGTCAGGCAGGAATGTCATCATTCTCTCACTAAAAATAACAGAAAAGGTTTACTTGGGCCCTAGTTTTGAAGGTTCCAGTTCATGACTGATTGAGTCTATAGTGAGGAAGCAGCATATCAATCTTGGTAGGAATGTATTACAGAACAAACCACCCATCTCACTGCCTGGAAGTCAAAGATGGGAAAGGAGGAAATGACTAGAGTCTTCTAGCTCCGTTTGAGTGTATGGACCCAATAACCTAAAGACCTCCCACCAGACAGATCTCTTAGAGTTCTACTATCTAAAAATATCACCACGCAGGGGTTCAAGCCTTCATCCAGGAACTTTGGAGGCATTCAAATCCAAAATATGGCAGAAGAGATGATTTCTTTCATTTTTTTTAAGTGATAGTATTTCCTTGAGCAAAAAGTCAAAAAAATTTAATTTTACTGAGAGGAACCTAGTCATTTCCTCCTTCGGCATCGCATCTTTGACTTTAAATCAATGGGATGGGTGGTTTCTTCTGCTATGCATTTCTACCAAATGATCTTTGAATGCTATTTTAAATGAAAGGAAAAAAATTGATGTAGAAGTTGCACTTGATTTGGGATCTGGGTTATGGCAACCAAGCTGAAGTCTGATGCTCTAGTACAACAAACATACCAAAAGGAATGTTTAGTTTTGGTAGAACTGATAGTAGAACAGAGAACTGGCATTTTAAATTGGGTGTTATAGTCTTCTAATTAAAATGTTATCAAACCGACACTAGCATGGTGGAGCCTAAATGATTGTACGGTGTCCTTAGGAATAGAGTAAGGGGCTTGTACTGTCAGACTATATGCCAACAAATAATAATCATATCTAAGGTGGAATGCCATACGAACACAGCCATTGCTTTTATCTCTATCGCCCACTATGAGCCTTTTGTTGTTTGACTATTGCTTCCATTTTGTTTGACTTCGTTGTCAGAAGCCACCTTTTCTTTCTTATTTTCTGATCCTTTGGCTTGAGTTCTTGGTTTGATTTGATTTTTTTTTTCATAATTCTCCTTTAAATGCCATCCTCCCTTTATACTTTGTGAGATGTACTCTACCCTCACTTTGGAATTATTAAATGCCTTTCCCTTTTATGTTTCTCCTTCATTGTCTGCCTGCAACTCCTGTCCATTTTATAATGCCTTACCTCATGATTTTCAAATAAGTCTCCCTACATTGCTCCTGACACATGGTAGGTAGTTTGCTTCTTAAAAGGGCTGCTGTTTACTTATTCTAATAGAAAAGGAAAATTAGCAGACTGACAAATGTATTAGTGGTGACATTAACTACATGCTTCTTAGCCCAAAAGATGAAATACTTAGAGCATTCAGCAAATTTTAATTCCAAGAAAATCATTACTTTAGTCAAACTGATTGATGAAGTAAAGTCATTCTGTTGTCAGCTTAGAAAAGAAAATACCTCAAATAATTTTGCTCTGGATTTTACAATAAAAGACTGTGTAATTAGTAATGAATTTGTCTTTACTTACTGCACATAATTACTTTAGAATATGGTAATGGGAGGCATTGCTCTAATTTTTAAAGAATATGCTAAATGAGAAGTCCCTCTGCTTTGAGAGCTTTGCGATTAGCATCAATGAAGGCACTCCTCTCCTAGATGGGATTTCTGCGTGTGGTTTTTCATGTGCTGTGTTAAGGGTCCCAGCCTCAATTTGCCTCCCACTGAGACTGCAGAGCTGTGCTTGCAACAGCTTTATATATGAGGAATAGGGCAATACATATTATGGAGTAACAATCTTCCTGGGATCAAAGAGCGTTTTGCAGCATTGCTATGGTAGGTGGTAATTAGAGACGCAGTCTGTTGTCATAATGACTGGAGTTCTGCCTACCTGCAAACATAGAGTTATTCCTTCATTTTCCCCCTTCCACATGCTGACTGAGAGATTTAGCTTAATAGACCCCAGGGTCTTTATGGTGTTTTTTGAAATTTCATCTTGTGATAAAGTGATTCTGTACCTTAGAGTTTCACATCCATGATGGTGAATAACAGTATTGGCTTTACGAATTCCACTGAACAGTCACTGCCCCTTGAAAAATCACAGATGTGGACATATTAGTGATTTGACTTAAGTCCCATTACAGGTTAAATAGAAAATGTTTGATGGAATGTTGGGTTTATTACTTTATAAATTTCATATAAATTTTACAAAGGGCCAAAATAGGGCATAGATAGGGTATGGTGTGTGTGTGTGTGTGTGTGTGTGTGTGTGTGTGTGTGTGTGTGTGTGTATGTGTGTGTGTGTGTTGGGGTTGGGGTTGTGGGTGTGCATGTGCATGTGTGTATATGTGTGTGTGCATGTGTATGTGCATATGCATGTGTGCTCATGCACTCATGTGTAGTAGTTTCCCTCTGAAGTTCATCTTATCTGTGAAAGGACCAGCAGTACTTATGCAGCCATGAGCTTTTCCTGGTCTCTTTGTTCCCAGAATAATGACTAAGAGACTTAATTGTTTATAAATAAACACCTAGCCCATAATCCTTGACTCATTCCTCAACTAGCTAATAACTTACATAAGCCTATGTCTGTCACATAGTTGATTATCTCTCCTCAGTTTCATGCATCTGAGCTCCTCTGAGATCAAGGAAAATCTCCTGCCTCTCTCTAACTCTCTGAGTTCCAATCTCTCCCTACAAGAACTCCCACATTCTATTTCCCACCTCAGCTGATAGGCTATCAGTTTTTTACTGACATGTGATGCTTCCACACAGTACAGAAATGATTCTTTCTATATATTTTAAATGAAGTTAGAACATCAGCCCATTTGTCCTGTGGAACTATCATTTTATAGGCATAAACCATGTAATTTCCCAAATACTTACAGTGTTATATTCATAGTATGAACCTTCTAAGCACTTGCATCTTTGTTAAACACAAGGAATCCTATAATGCTTTCACTTACTTATCTATATAAAAGCCCAGTGTATTCTGACCTCTACAATATTTGAGAGATCAATATGTCAGTGGACATGACAAAACCAAAAAACAATTCATTGTATAGCAAATTGAGTTTGATTTTTCCCCCTTGCACATTGTGGCATGGCTTTCACTTTGTCTGCAGATTGAGAACAAGTAGGTGTACATAGATGATAGTAGATAAAAAGGGTATATAATTTATATTTCGTAGCTGCTTGGGAAATCATGTATTCCCTTTGTAACATGATTTTTATTTAGTCAGGCCCCATTTCAGTAAATATGCTATATCATAAAGCAGCTAATAACCTGCTTTTTATACATTATTACAATGGATTTCAACACCAGACTCTAAAACCGCCATTAAGGATGTTCATTAAAGATGTCACCCGGGCTGGAGAGATGGCTCAGCCATTAAGAGTACCGACTGCTCTTCCAAAGGTCTTGAGTTCAAATCCCAGCAACCACATGGTGGCTCACAACCATCCATAATGAGATCTGATGCCCTCTTCTGGTGTGTCTGAAGACAGCTACAGTATATTTACATATAATAAATAAATAAATCCTTGGGCCAGAGTGAACAGGGCCAGAGAGAGATGAAAAAGCATCTGAAAACACCTACAGTGTACTTGCATATAATAAATAAATAAATAAATAAACAAATAAAACTTACAAGAAATGATGTCACTCAATGTTCCAATCTGTTAGAATCAGTCACAGGCAGAGGTTGTCAGAAATCAAATGTCCTTTAGAAAGTATCATAAAGCTTTCATTGTTAGGGTTAGTCACAGAAGTCACACAGTTAAACAGCCAGGATGTGTGGATTTGATGTTATTGAATCCAGCATTGCAATCAATTGTAGGCAGGACATTTACACCACCCCAGTAGATACATTTCCTTTCATGTCAAGTCCCACCTGTGTTTTTAACAAGCATCTTGAGATTTTCTTGTCCTCACTTATAACAGACTTTGTTTAATAAATGAAATTTGATCTGAAATAAGCTAACATCCTAAATTTTACTTTATTAAAATGTAACAAAGCAACTTTTCTTAAATAGATATTATTTGTCACCCTGTAACCTACTCGGTGTTTATTATGGAAAATACTAATTTCCTGTAAACTGGTGTTCTGAAATGTAAATAGAAAAGAGTTCTGTTAACTACCTTAAAAACAGGAACATCATTTTCAGAGAAGATTTTATAAGTGATCTATGTGACTGATATCTCATTCATTGATGATAAAACTGAGAGTGGAAAAGGTTAAAGATTTTCCCCAAGCTCACCAACTGAGTTTGAAAACAGACATCAAAAATTTAGAAAAATATAGTAACCTTGATTAGAATGTGTGTTTTCTTTTGTTTTTGTTTTTTGTTTTTTGTTTTTTGTTTTTTGGGTTTTTTTTTTAGTTAGTTTCACAGATATTCACAGGTTGATTTCTTTCCACTACAAAGACCCTTCCAGGTTGATGCTAGATACTAAATATTCCTAAGGAAAAATTGTGGCAGATAAGATGAAATTAAGATTAATTTTTGGCATAATTGGTTTTATAATATATTCATTCATTATTGCATGAGTGTTCCTATACAGTGTGTGTGTGCATACATGCACACTTATGTGTATATGCATGATGCTACATGTGTGGCCATGATACCAAAGCACACATGTGAAAATCAACAAACAGCGTTTATGAAGTGGCTTATCCCCTTCACCGTTCTGTGGGATCCAGAGATCAAACTTGAGTTGCCAACCTAGCTTACAGGGCTCACTAAGCAACCCTATCTTGCCAACTCCAGATACTTACTGCTCCCTAGCTCCTTACTAAAACAGTGATGTTTTCGTATCCATGTTGCTATTAGGTTGGAGAAGGAACTGAGAGCAAGAATCCTAACTCTCTAGACAATTCTGAAACCATGGCCAACTGTACTAACTTCACCCGTTCCAATTGCCAGTCATCCCTCTAAAGTATGACAGAAAGCCAGGCCCTTGCACCTATTGCTATTCTGATGACAAGTGCTTTAAAGTCCAGCATAGAAAACTGAGATGACCAATGAAGAAGAAATAAAATGAAGAAGGGAAATAGAAATTAAGACATGGTGATTATGCATACTGTTGGAGAGAGAGCATGACAGAAGACCAAAACAGCAGAGCCCATAACTAAAGCTATTCTGGATTACAAAAATTACTTGGAAGGGTTTAAGGAAGTGATACTTGAGTCAAACTTTTAATCCTTTCCATCAAGTTTTCTCAATGTAGAAAAAGAGGAAAAGAATATTTTATCAAGACTATTTTGATCATATATAAGCTGAAATTAAAGGTCAGTTTAATATAATTAAAGTCTGAAATATCAAAACGCCATGTAAGTAGTCATAAGAGACAACTAAAGAGGTCTGTGTTCAATACCTGGTTAACTCTGTGAATGAGATCATTTAAAACATGTAAGGTTAGGAAGATTGTCCTTGGATTATATTGAAGAGTTCATTGTCTCCTAGGTGACAGAGAATGGTGGTAAAATAATGGGCAGCAATTATTTTCAGAGTATACAATCGTTTTGCATATCATATGAACAAAACAGGTGACATGCTTAAATTCTCATGAGTGCATTTTATTGATTTTTGTAAAATGTCTTGGAAATCAAAATGTTTTTTATAAAAGTCAGTTTAGGGAAAATGAATAAACTTAATACTTTAAATATAAGCTTTTATAATTCATAAAGAGCAACACTAAGCAAAAAACTGCAAAGCAACTGCAATTAACCGCGAGGGGAGCAGAACACCCTTATAACATTTCCAGAATGCGCTTGAATTTTTCTTGAGATCTTCATCTAAACTCTTAGAGGCAATGAATACTCAATGGCCTGTTTAGTTTATTGGAGTAAAATTATAAAAAAAAATGGCACCAGGATTTGAATACCTTTCATCAATTTCAAGCCTGATGAAAGTATGACAACTTAAGAGTTATGTTTCTCCTGTGACATCTACTTTGCTCATGTCTGAGATCAGGTAATCTTCTTTAAGAATGGAGTATATACAGAGAAGCGAGAGGGGGTTGGATGGGGAACAGAGGGAGGGAAGGGGGCTTATGGGACTTTCGGGGACGGAAGAAACAGGAAAGGGGAAATCATTTGGAATGTAAATAAAAAAACTTAGAAAATAAAAAAGAAAAGAAACATGTTCTCAAAATAAAATGTTTAAAATATGAAAAAAAAAAGAATGGAGTATAGGAACTGTTCCTTTGATTTGAGAAAAAGCAAAAATATGGGAACGCTTTTAGTTGGATTAAGGATTTCAAACTCTATTTCAGCAGTTCAGAGCTCATGGAGGACTAAAATTTCTGTTCCAAGGAGTCCAATATCCTCTTCTGACCTCTGTGGGCACCTACACAGATGGCATTAACACGCACACATACATACACACACACACACACACACACACACACACACACAATCACAAATCTTAAAAGGTTCTAAACATCATTGTCAGCAATCCCAGCTGTGTAAGTAGTTGATAGATCATTATTTTAGTTCATCAGTTAGTGTCAGATTCCAGAACTTTCTTTGAAGGTGTGGGAAAGGTCGAGAAATATTTTCATACTAACCTCCTACTAATAGGCTGTTGAATACATGTTATGTAAAAACTAGCACTGATAATAAACAAAGGGTTTAAGTGTTAAAATGAATTATCTATCAGCAAGCTGTAATGATGAGACATATAATACAGTAACAATTGTGTTAAAATTAGTGGCACATCCAATGATAATTTATAAAGATTTACTGGCAGGCAGGGCCTTGTAGAGAATGTATTACCTCAATAGACATCTTGTGAATTTGTGAACATTGACTTTCAACTTAAGCATCCAGGAGGACTAATGTCCTTGTTTCCAGAATCTCCATCATCAGAATACTTAGACTTTCAGAAAACAGTGTCTTTTTATCTTATGTAGCAAAGGGGATTCTAACATTTCTGTGTGTGTGCCTGTGAATTACCGTGATAAGCAAACCAATGATTTCAAATGAGAGGCATATTACAACATGATTGTACATGCTGGCTTATAGAAATAATGAGATTGGAAAAGCTGTCCTTTTCAATGTCTTTTTTAAATTGCTGCCTTAAATATCTTTTTTTTCACACCCCTGATTCTTCTACTTGGTAAGTTGTATGCACCTTTCTATTTGCACAGTCGACGAGTCATCGGTTCCTAATAAGGCATGCATTTTGCTAACCACAATAATATGCAAACCTAGGATGCTTTTAAAATCAGGGATTGCAGGTTTTAACTTTTAGTTCCCCTCCTTATCACACTTAAAATTACAGTCTGTGTTGCTTTTATCCTTGAAACGCTCTAGAGTTGGTTTCTCAACAGAAAAAGGCTGTGCTGCCGATACCTTGCTTGGTGTGGAAAACACAGCAGGACAGTGGGGCCCCATGAAGACTGGGAGGCTTGTTCTATTCACCCATATCTCTTATCCATCAGAGGCACAGTTTAAATAAAAGTACTGACTGGCAAACAAACAAGCAAGTACCCCTAACATCCAACTCTCCAGCACCTAGGCCCAGTATTCCTACTGACAACCTAGGCTATATGACTTTTAAATTCTTAGTGCTTCAATTTCCCACCATAACTAGTTAAAATAAATTCTAACCTGGAAAGGTATTACAGTACAACTTTAGGAAACCAAAATATATTAATATGAGTTATACTTATAAAATGATAGTATCTGACTTAGAAATGTCTGATCTGGTAACATACAGAGGCTGTCACTTTATACTGGTATTTAATATTTAATAAATAGTTTATATTTATTTAAATAAACATTTATGTCTAATGTAATTTAATAATATCAAAGAATTTATATTTATATTAAATAAATATATTTTAAATAAATATTTAATAAAATAGTACTTAATAACATGTCTGGTCAAACATGAACTACTTTGTGAAATACCATATTCTCCTGTATATATTTGCAGGTTATAATGGCCATAGAGAAATAAATGAATACATGGAACACAAAATAGTGAATAGAATAGCTCAGGACCTTCTAATCATTATTACCTGACTTTACAGTGATTTGTTGTCTCATCCATTAGAGCAGGACTCACTCTGATACCATCAATCCTTCCAACAGTCAGAAAGTTGGCCTCTGTTGCAACAATGTAGGTTCCAGTAAGGCCTTACTTCTTGCACTGAGGTAAATATGATGGGAACAAGTCTGTCTACGTAGTTTGTAAGCATTGCATCTCCTGAAATGGTCCTGTAGAGAAACAAGATAATCTTTTTAATATTAGTAGCATCTCCCAATCCCAGATCAAACTCCCATCTTAGCTGCTCCTCTTTAGTGAAAATAACAAGGTGGAGAGGCTACGGAAGTGAGGACCAGAAGTCAATGGTTGAGAAATGGAATAAAGGGGTTATTTCACACTGAACATGTATAAAATACTAGACACATCTTCCTTCTGATTCACAAACAGTATCATTTGTTACTATGATATTATATTCTGAATGTGAGTTTGAGATGCAATTTGAATCCTATATTCATTGTGGATAATTCTTTCTGTAGCAGTGAGTCTAAAATTCCATGGGTTGGGGAATCACACGCAAACCTTTTTCAAATCCAGGCTCTGATTTAGGGGAACTGGAGAAGACCCCAACATTTTCATGTACCAGTGGGATTCTTGGTGATATGACAGATGCCTCTCTGTAGTTTACACTATGAAGCAGTTTTAATTTAGAACAGAGTGAGTGTTCCTAAATAGAGGTTATAGCTAACTTGAAATGAAATTTATCTTCTCTCTCTCTCTCTCTCTCTCTCTCTCTCTCTCTCTCTCTCTCTCTCTCTCTCTCTCTCTCTCTGTATGTTTGTGTGTGTGATTGTATACACACATGTGGTTTGTACTCACAGGTTCAGAACTATATAAACTATGTGTATAGTTAATAAATAGAGTCTCACATTGTTCATTATATATAGCAGGTTAGAGGTCACTTGCCCTTCCTTATCCACCACACCCTATATGGGCTCAGGTGTAGAACAGGATTCCTCAAGGTTGTGGTTTTGTACCTATTTGTGTGTTTGTTTTCATTTAATGTGTGAGTGGTTTTTAATTATTTTATTTTTATTTTTTATTTATTCTTCTCTCATATATTACAGCCAGACTACAGTTTTCCTTTCCCTAATTTCATTTTTTTAGACTTGTTTGGAAAATCTTATAACTAAGACACCTTTCCATAACCTAGGACCAAGAACTGAGTACTTTCCCTTTGATCAAAGATACTGTGAAAAATCAAAATTTTCATTTTCCATGTAGACACCCCCAAAATTATACACATTTTCAGTGACTTGTAAGAGCATTAGTATGGTTAGCATAAATATATATCCTTGAAAAGTTCTACTCCCAAAAATGTCTCTTATTTCATTTTCCACCTGAAGATGGGATAATCAAGATTTAAAATTTTCTATAGGAATTTTTCTACAGAAGATGAACTCCTGTTTTAAGCTGGGAAGTTGCTTGTCATTTTGGAGTTGGTCATAATGTCTCCTAGATTTTCCATGTTCCCATGGTACAGTGAAGGGCACCTATCTCAAGACCAACTGACTTATACACAGAGTGACTCAGGGTTCAACAAAATCTTACAGTTTACTCAGTGTCATACCTGAGTGCATATCTTATGTAATCTATAAAATAAAATAGAATACTTTTCTGGTGTTAATAAGTGTAATTGAAGGGTGATAGTAAATTCAAAACAAACAGGAGGTAATTAAAAGTAATGTTTATGTGAGTAGTAAGGAAATTAAATTACTTAATTTCCCTAAAGGTGTTATCATAATTAACGATTGAATATAAAATACATCTAAGAAGTAAATATGTGTTCAAGGGGGCTTGTGATAAAAAATAGTTTGGGAGAAAGATTTTTTTAAATCCTGTTTCTTTAATAACTGCTTAAGAAATAAAATATTTTCTTCCTTTATTCTTTTTTTCATTCTTTTTTCTCTTTTATTCTTTTCTTATTATTCCTTTATTCTTTCTATTCCTTCCTGATTCCTCCTCTGTCATCCAGATATCACATATCCTTTAACTGGTTCACAGATTCTAAATTCAGAAAGCAATAGGTCCTGCACTCAAAGCAGCTGACAATAAGGGAGAGTGTATATATAAAACACTCCATACCACAGAGGAACAGTGGCTGGTCATGGGAAATAGAAATGGAAATTGCTAAAACGTGATTTTTTTTTCTAAACTCCCTTGATGACTTTAATGCCAGGGAATTATTTTGTATCTTTGATTCCTTTGACTCAACTGTCTATAATTAGACATAGGCTTCATTTGAAGGATCTCACAGTGCCAGTAAAAAATCATGATCACCTCTGAGACAGCTTCCCTACCAATCTGTCCTTCCCCACCTGCAGGTGACAAACAAGTTGGTCTAATTCTTCCATGTCCCCAGATTTTAATGGCTTACTAATCCTGTGTGTAGTACGATCCTAAAGAAATATTGCATTCCTCTGGCACTTCTTCTAAAACTAACACTTAATAGCACAGAAATACTATCTCGATACAGAATATTGAGAAATTCTCGATACTCTCTAGTATTATAGCAATACCTAACATGTAGTAAACCACACTAGATACTAAAGTAAAAAGTGAATGAATTTTAACTGCGACAATGAGATGGATCTTCAGATTTTCTTACTGGAAATTGTCATTATGGAACACACCACTCTAAGTTCATACTCTTATTCATGCTTCAGACAAGCATAAATGGAAAAATACTTCTCTCAGTGCATATTACCCAAACTGTTCTATTTTCTTTGACATGCCTCTGATAGTATACAGTATTCTAGCTTCTATATTTGTAGAGCAAAGACAATAACAAATGTGCCCCAGATTTTGCTCAGGTTTGGTTCCATGACAAACTGTTTACATTGTCATTGAATTTTGTTCTGTGATCCATTTATTTGTGGTGTTCTTTCCCAATGTGTACAGGGATCAAACAACAGTCACATGGATCTCACCTTTCTCCCATCTAATTATCCACTTATAATAGGTTTTATTTTCTTATTTGAATGCTAAAGTAAGTTTCCATGGAGATATTTTTAAAAAGTAACTTAAAGATAAGATGGATTCATTTCTAAACTCAGAATTGGCTTCCAATCTTTGTACAAAAAAAAGAAATATTCGGGAATTCCAAGTGGGAGAATACACTGAGTACTGAAGAGTTTATTAAGCATCATATAGAGATATATTTTCCCCATTAGTAACTCACCATGCATAAACTTAAGAGGGCTACTCAGTGACTGATACTAAATGAATGGGTTGAAATTTTTCATTGACTCCCACTTACAATGCAAACAGGCAAACCTGAAATCTCAACTGGCCAGACTTTTAGAGACTCCAGCCTTCATAAATGACAGTTCTGGTAGCTCAGTAGAAAACAAGAAATCATGTTGTAATATAGACATGCTCATTAGTAGTAATGCTCTGTGAGTTATACACACCTAGAAGCTTGCCACTCTTCACATGCTATTCTTTGTATTGCCCAGCAACTGTAAAGTAAACCACTTCAATCTGCCTGATATGGACCTGATATGGAGAACTTAAACTGTGACCATTATCACTAAACAGCTGGGGCAAACACAATCTCATTCTGGATGACATCTATACTAGCTGGTTTCATGTGTAGACTTGACACAAGCTGGAGTTATCACAGAGAAAGGAGCTTCAGTTGAGGAAATGCCTCCATGAGATCCAGCTGTAAGGCATTTTCTCAATTAGTGATCAAGGGTAGAGGGCCCCTTGTGGGTGGTGCCATCCCTGGGCTGGTAGTCTTGGGTTCTATAATAAAGCAAAATGAGCAAGCCAGGGGAAACAGGCCAGTAAGTAACATCCCTCCATGGCTTCCTGATCTGCTTGAATTCCAGTTCTGACTTCCTTTAGTGATGAACAGCAAACTGAAAGTGTAAGCTGAATAAAACCTTTCCTCCCCAACTTGCTTCTTGGTCATGATATTTTGTGCAGGAATAGAAACTCTGACTAAGACCACATCACTGTGAATCCTACTCCCAGATTGCTGGATGAGCACAAAACCATAACAAGAAGGTCTAGCAATGACATTTGAACGTTTATCAGTAAATAGTCTTGCCTCAGCATGTTATTCCCAGGAGATATTGAGTTTATATACTGGGAAAAGGCAAAATGTATTGAGTTTATACACTGGAAAAAGGATAAATGACAACTGAATTGTTATTAAGGAAGATGAAATAGTAAACTAAGAATGAGACTAAAAAAATACCATGCCTTCAAAGGGCAGAGTAAGATTTATCATTTAGTTGTAGGAATATTTGAATAGTAAATAATTAGATGTTAGGAAGATGAGACCCAAGTGACTGTTGTTTGATCCCAGTGTCGTCGGGATCTATAAACTAGCAGAAATAGTGAAGTAGTAGGAAAGGTTGCCTTGTGAGGAGAAAGAACTTTTAGGATGAAACAGTATCCAGGAGAAAATCTACTTTGTGTAGCACTCATGGGGACAGTCAGAGCCGAATTGGTAACTCAGAAAATCATCTTCAGAAAGTGAGCATTTCAATAGATAGTGACTGGAATAACATGACAGCTCCTTGGAAAGCAACCTGAAGGGAAAATCCAAGTTTCAATACTAACTTAGGACAAACCTCCGTTTCATAGCAGAGCAAAAAGAAGTCCAAGAGATAAGACAGTGCCACTATAATTTTCCAGATACTGTGATACAGGAACATTTCAAGAAAATAGCCATTACAAATATAGTAGTTCCTTCAAGCAAAGATACCATAATTTGGAATATTTCTTACAAAATTTTATTAGAAAAGTATTTACCAAACTAAAGATTATGAAAGAGCCATAGGGCAAATCTGATAACTGGTAAGCTAATTCAAAATTAAACATTTAAAAGGGCATTTGAATGCAGGTACCTTGTATGCATAGATAAAGCCATTCCCTGAAGCCAGAGTTGATTACGTGAAACTACAGCGTTATGGGTGAACTGCGTCTCACTGAGCTGTTTTCAGGAAAGCAGCCAAGGCTCTCAAAACAATTCAGAAAATTGTCACTGCTGTTCCATGCATACTACGACCTTATGACCAAAAAAATAAAATACTATATGTTTTGACCACGGGATATAGAACATTCATCAGGAACTAAGCCAGAAGCTCCTTTCCTGCTGCCAGCCCTTGTAGTATTAGAAAGTGCCATGGACGCTGATAAAAAGAGAGAAGTCTTCAACAGTCTACTGTAGACCCTGCGCATCCATAATTGATGTGACATGCAAGATATGAACTGATGCTTAGTGGTCATTCTTTTAGAGCAGTAACCAATCGCATTATGATTGGACTGGGTGCCTACTCCTCAGGAATGGATTCATATCTGGTATTGTAAATTTAGCCATTGATTTCTCCACAGCTGGGGAAATTACTGGTGCTAGGGATGAATGGTTGTTCTGTTAAACAGACATGAGGTGTCTACCAAATTACTTTCTAAATTATTGTTTTTCCCCCAGAGGTTAGTGCTACTGCCAGCTTTGATCAGATGAACTTTTGTTTTGTAGTGGCCAGAGATAACTGCAAAGACTCATAGCTGCTCAAAATTATAGGAATGCATGATTATTTATAAATGAGATATTCATAGCATCCCTTTTATGATTCAAGGAATATCATAGAAGAAGGTGTAGACAGGATGTGAAAGAAAGAGGATAAGAGAGAGTATTGTAGAAGTCAGTCTTCTGCAAATAACATGGCCATTGCACATTTGAACCCTCACCAGTTGCGTCACATGAACAGGACCTGAGCATTATAGGGTCTGCCAATACCCTCTCATTAACTGGGTAGGAGCTCACTGATAACACTGTGGAAAAGTGGGTGGAAATAGTCTAATAGCTAAAAGATCATAGAATTTTCTGTGAGACTGTGTTTCATAGTAATTTCAGAAGCTATGCCCATAAAGTCTCAATATGTACTAGACTGTATATCTATAAGGATATTTCTGACATGGGTATATACACATATATACGCATACAGTCCTGTTGTCTAGGGAAGCCAAAAACCAAGAAACTGAGAGAATTGTAACATGCAAGTGTAAACTATACCCTAGGGTGAATAGTTACAAAACACAGAAAGTTGTTCAATGTTGATAAAAGCAAAGCTTATACCAGCTACTTCTATACTGATCTTTGGCATTCAAAGGAGGAATTTTTTTTAATTATTTTACTCATATTTGAAAATATTTTTGAAATATATAACCAAACATTATTGACTAATAGAAGTTCTGAGAGAATTTTAGTATCCTTTAAAAAATAATATGTATAATGAGCTTGGGTCAATTTAAGAAATACACATATAAAATTGGAAGTGATTGCCGGGCAATGCTGGCACACACCTTTAATCCCAGCACTTGGGAGGCAGAGGCAGGAGGATTTCTGAGTTCGAGGCCAGCTGGTCTACGGAGTAAGTTCCAGGACAGCCAGGGCTACACAGAGAAACCCTGTCTCGAAAAAACCAAAACCAAACAAACAAACAAAAAAATTGGAAGTGATTGAATTAAGGTGTCAATATGCCAATACCACAGGGTAATCTGAAAGTAACATTCTAAACACAGTTGGGTTGCAAACCCATTAGTGTGCATGTGTGTGTGTGTGTGTGTGTGTGTGTGTGAGCATGTGTGAGCATGTGCGAGTGTGTGAATGTGTGAATGTGTGTGTGTGTGAGTGTGTGTGTGAGTGTGTGTGTGTGTGAGTGTGTGTGTGTTTGAGCATCTATGTTCTTCCTTGTGTTCTATTAAACAATGAAACCAAATTAAAATAAATTATTTCACAATGTTAAGAAAACAAGATCTTGTGAGTCAAGAGTACAAAACAGTCTTTCCTTTAGAAAGGAAATTAATTCAATGTACACACAGTAATGTGAATTTTGAAAGTTAAAAATTATTATCTTAAACTACATATGAAATATTTACCAGGAGCATTATCTACTGTGAGCTATTATAAATAATTTAGTATTACAATTGCATTCTATATCAAGTATACAGTTAATAAAGTTATAAGAGGATGAAGTATGGGTATCTATGTGTTTCTGCATTTAAAAAATATTTTATTAAATTATATTGATACAGTTGCAATGTTATTTATCTATGAATTGAGAATTTGATGTTTCTGAAGTTTTATCACTAGAATATGGACAAAACATAAATATTGAATAAAAAGGTTGCATCAATAAAAAAAATCGACTATTTTCCTAAGCAAAGTACAAAATAAATAAATCAGAATGGTTATATATTATTAGGTGATTTTTTTGATTCTTGTTGCAAATAGGGTCAACAGGCCTAAGGGGGAAAAAAAACAAAGAATTTATTTGAGCAGAAGAAAGAAATGTCCCTTTTATACCAAATAACTCAGAGTATTTCCTAAAGTAACTGAGATGAATCTCAACATGACATTGTAGAAAACAATAAACTCCAAAAAGAGAGTAATGGCTGACCTGTGAAATGATCATCTGTCTTTCGATCTGATGACTAATTAAGTGCCATTAAAAAGGCCAGTGGAAACCAGGCAGTGGTGGTACACACCTTTAATCCCAGCACTTGGGAGGCAGAGGCAGGTGGATTTCTGAGTTGAAGGCCAGCCTGGTCTACAGAGTGAGTTGCAGGACAGCCAGGACTACAAAGAGAAACCCTGTCTCAAAAAAAAAAAAAAAAGAAGACCAGTGGAAGATTGTGAGTTTCTGTTGCTATTTTTACCAACTGGGTATTTGTGACTTTGAATTGGGAACCACAGAAATGTATCAGAGAAAGGATAGACATAAAATAGCTCAGGTGATTCCACTTCTCAAGATCTTTGCTGATTTCCTTGAAGTATTCTATGAAGCCTCTCTCATGAAGAGGAAGCAAGGATGATTGCTGGTATAAACTTTCCGCAGCCTCATCAGCTTCTTGCTGCTTTTGTCCATCTTGCTTTTATAGATGGGGAGGCTCCCATCAAAGCCCAGGGTCAGCCCTGCTGTCAGTGAGTCAGGCAGTGGGCAAATAACAGATTGCACATTGATCCGTCCTTGAGGACTTCCTTCCTACCTGTGCTTGGTCATTATTTCCCAGCATAAATTTTATACTAGGGCTGTTCAACAGATTAGCTCCTTTCAAATCTTTAAAATCCTTGTAGGGTCAATCTTATCAATTACAAAATGCAAAATAACCACCTCTCATATCTAGGAGCTCTACAGTTTAAATGATACCTGGGACCATACTTAGACTCATGTTTCCAGTAAGATTTGTCAGTCTATTCCCTCTGCTATTTTGAAGACCTGAGTTTTTTGTTTGTTCTGTTTTTTTTGTTTTTGTTTTTGTTTTTTTATTACTATTGCATAACCCTTCATTTGCCTAGTGACTTTGGTACTTAGATTCCAATATGCAAAGAAGGGACCATAGACTAACCATAAAAGTATGTTTTCATTAAGACTACTAGATGTTTTATTAGATGCTTACTAAATAACCACAGGAGAATAATTAAATCATTTATTGGATTATTAGCTCATTGTTTAACCAGATGAAGAGGGAGCTGGGAAATAACACATTACCCTTATATTTGAGCTGGAATATATTAGGAAGCAAAGCATCACTTAAACAGGTAGGTGAAATGGCAAAGTAAAATCTTTCAGTCCCTCATATCAATCTTCTGGCATTTATCATTAAAATTCAAATATATCAAGGCAGTTGGAGAGCTATGGTTGATTTGCCATTGGTTGCATTACTGGATCAGTTCTGTCTTTGGGAAGAATGTACATGGTTTCCCATATTGTGTGTGTTGAAAGCAAGTGAAAAATGATGGGGTGTAGGAATGGAGAGAAGAGCCTGAAAGAGAAAAAAGGATGCAACTAAAGTAGGAGTATGAGCAGACGACTTTGATGTGCATTTTTTCAATGAAGACCATCTCACAAAAATTGTGTTTTATTTACTCTTTAGAGTTTTCCATTCCTTTAATGCTAAGATGTTTTCTCTATTGTACTGAAACAGATTTAGCTAGAATACAGAAAGAAGGGGGACCTGCAAGGCTTCAGTGGCAGAGCGCCACTCTATCATGAGTCATGTTTTTGCTTGCATTTCCAGTGACCGAAGAGAGCAGAGAGCAGGAGTCTGTACTATTTATTGCCCTCCTCTTTTTGACTGCCCCTGTGACTCATCAACACCATGCTGCCATCTTCCTGCCTCCCATTCTTAGTTCCTTCCTCCAGCCCCAAGGTTGTCTAGTTTCTTCCCTATGATTTCTAGTTATGTATTCTTGGTTAACTCTTAGATTATTTCTATCCATGGAAGAAGATATATTTTCATAGGAGGAAATCTTTAAACCCTGACACTAGCTGAGTAGACATAAGCATTCCCTTGTTTTCTTTGACCTTTGATTTTCTTGTCTCCAAGACAACACAATAAAATGTGCTTTGGAAGTCTATTTTAAGGAATGTAGAAGAAAATGTGAGGAAGTGTAGGGATCATAATTTCTGTACCTCCAAGCAGAGATGCCAGCACCTAAGTCTTTCCTCCAGGTTCTGGCACATAGACAACATAGAAATAAAGCACTAGTGACCACATGCAAACCCAGTAGGCTATGACCATCTGGAACAAGAGGTAGGAATGACTAGGAGGCCTCTTTCCACTCCTCCCCAGGTGACTATTGACTTACTGTACTGGAGTCAGGCCTTTCCTAGTGGCTTAATAAATGCAGTCTCCACAACTGGAGATCTCTACGTCAAACATGCAGAGTTAAGACTTCGAGCAGTGACTTTTACTACATCAATATTACCATATGACAGCATCCTTACTTGTAGTTCCTTTTACTTAGGAGAATTTACTTAGGGTAGAGCGGCAAGACCCCTTGTCAGCATATCCTGTTATGTTTTTCATCCCTAAAGAGAAACAGGAATATTTGGAGAGAAAAAGCCTTTCCTTATTAAAGGTATCCTTTGAATGCTCATTAATCTTACAGTGCAATCCACGCTGCAGTGTTGTGCAGTCAAATGCCTTAAAACCAATCATAAACCTTCATGTTTGAAACTAGGCCACTGCTTATAAGGAACTCTTATGGCTCTTGTATACAAGCAAATATAGCTGCTTGCTTTCTCTTTGTAATATTTTGTGGACATAAAATAGTAAAGAATGAGAATTTATAGTTTCCCACACATAGTTCACATTTCTCCCATAGTACTTCTTCTCACATGAGATGTGCAAGCGACTTTACACCTTCATCATTCTCAAATGACATGAGCAGGCTGATTACTTTAAAATATGTACATAACAGAATAATTTTCACATCAAAACCAGTCAGTAAGAGGCCATTTCTGTTGCCACTTTAGAATAGGTGTGAGACAAAGGAGAATCAATTGTTCTCCAATCTTATTCAGAAAAATGAAAGAATGGAAGCTAGAGATGGCTACAGGAAAAAAATAGAGAAGAATATTAAAGTTAAAGCTAAAATCAGACCCAGGATGCACTGCGGCTTCCGATCCATCCCAGGAGAGTCTGTGCAACGCATTCCTGCTGTAGTATAGCTTGGTGTTTCTCAGCATAGAAAGTATTGTACATGTGAGCAACTTCTGCAAGAAAATGCTAGCAGGAGGCCGCACCTGGCCATCATATATTATGTACCTAATGAGCAAATGAAATGTTTAATAACTACACTGTGGAAATAAAGCTTAGAACAGTAAATGCCTGCAGAGGCTCTTCATCTTCCCCGGATGCACACTGCTGGCCCATCGCAAAGTTCCAATATCATTTGTATTTCCCTTCTCAGTGGGTCCTGCTGAGGAAACAACATTAAAACCAAAGCGATGCTCACTTAATTAGTTGTATAACCATGTAAAAGCATTTATTTAACATAGCAGCTTCCGGTGTTGCACCAAGTGCCTCCTGAAGTGCTTCTCCAGTATGCACCCCAGGCACAGAAAATTGTGCAGTGGTTTCAACTGAAGCATTTGCAAATTGAAACATTTCAATTAACCATGGATCATTTAGACTCATAGAATACTGCGTTATTTTACTTAACTTATAGTGTGAAGAATAAAAAGCAAAAAATGAACATAAATGTTTTTGTAAGTTTTTATTAATGATTTTAGATAATTATTTCTTTCTACAAAGCACCAATTTAAGGTTATTGCTTATTAAATTGTTATCGCTTATGTTAAGTTTTATAAGTTGACGAGAAATAGTATTTGAATACATTTTTATCAATGTGTTATCCAATGTTTTCTAATTTGGTTTTATTATGTTTTCTAGTTTTATTTTATTTCTGTATTTTGTTTACTGAGTCAAAGTTCAGTGCTTGGTTGGCTAGAATGGCTTGGAATGTTCAGTAGTCTTCCTGCCTTATTCTCCCTTGTACTGGGATCCAAGGTACATGTCTGCCTCCATGCTTGTCACATTCTTCCAAAATCTAAAAGGAGATGCAAGCCATTAAATAGAAAGTTTAATTGGGAGGGTTTGGGTTTAGGAAGGAGCCCTGGAAGAGTTAAAAACAGAGGAGTTAAAAGTCAATTTAAACAAAATAAAATGCATTCACCAACAAATGAAATAAAAATAAAATAAATTCTTAGAGCATCAAATTATTTAAAAAACAGAAATAAAATGAAATGCAGGCAAGATAGCTGTATTCAATTTTCATATCATTTTTATAGGTTATAATCAAAAAAAACAGATTAATTTGTTTTGATAGATATGAGGAAATCAAGAGTCAAAGTAATTAAGCTCTCAGGGTAATTAATGCTACTGTTTTATAGCATAGATACTTGTCCCTCAAAAGCCTGTTTTAACATCTACCTTGTTTGACTGTAGCACTACTGGGAACTGATGGTCCCATTCGGCAGGACATCCTCAAAGAAAGATAGGTCAGTCTAGGGCATAGCCTGGCAAGATATACTGAGCCCATTGCCTCCCTCCTGTCTCTATCCCACACTTTGTATCCTGCGTGTCATATGATAATTACTTTCCTGCCATCCACTCCCACCAGGATATACTGCTTCAATATAGGTTTGAAAACAATAAAATCTAGTGACCATGTATTAGAGGCTATTTAAAACATGAAGCAAAATAAACTTCCTTGCCCTTTAAGTTGGCTTTCCTAGGCATTTGTTATAGTAGCAGAAGCTGTGATTTCTTCTCAGGAAGTGTGGGATTTGTCAGGACTTCATTTTATAGATCACATTCATTGACTTGGGAAAAATAATACAGAAAAGCCAAAATACTTCATTTTGCCTGTCAGCTAGTTGTTTCTGATTGGGAATCCCCCATATCCATACATAAATGCAAACAGATGACTTCTCCAATTTCTCCCATTCTTCTCACTTGATCTCACTACATGTGTGTTTATTTGTCCCTCCCAAAGCAAGATGCCTCTTCTTGCTCGCATTCTGAGAGTCATCCCTTATATTTTGAACAGGGCTTAGAGCATGTTGACTCTGAGGATAATGTTATATTACATTAGCAGCTCAGATCAATTGAAGGATTTCTTTTGATATTTATCTTTTATTTTGCTTTGATACATTGCTCTGAGTTAACCCATAGAAGAGTCACTGAAATTGTGCATGCATGCTCCAATTATCAAGGTAACTTCTGTCCTCTAACACAAAGAAGTAAACATGAAATCATTTCTGTAAGCTACAGCCAAGATCTGCCAACTTCAAAAAACAAAAACAAAACAAAACAAAAAACAGTAAGAGCCTTGTCATCTCCAGACGTTGAGAAACAAGAGTTCAACATACTGATGAAGTGGTTTATTTTCTACTCATTCCTTTTTCTGCCAATGCTTCAAATGTGTAGGCCATTTCCCTCTTTGGTTTGTCAAAATGTCCATTGTGCTCTGTGTGTCTGGGCCAAGTGTTTCCAGGTTCTTAGACTCTTCAGAGATTAATCTTAAATCCTACATGACTTTTGGTAGCATAGTTTATTCAAAGCAAGGAAATAGGATAGACTAGAAATGCACATTCAAGATTGACAATCAGCCACATGAACCAGGGTGCTCAAGGAATCCTGATTATTCATTGTGTCTTTCTCTTATGATGCTCAAGAAAAGGACAGGTTAGTCTCTACCATCACATTTTTACATTAAATTAACCCAAATCCACTAGGGTTGTACAGTAGGTAGAAATATCATCATATTTGGTAATCTGCATCTCAGTTATGTACATCAGTGTTAGTGAAATGACTACCATACATAAATCTTCGGTGGATATGATCCTTAATGGTGGCTTCCCACATTACTTTCTTGTATAGAAATGCTTGTCCAATATGTTCTATACTTTCTTGTACTGAAATGTAGATAGTGTCCTCATAGGTGAGGCCATATTTGTATCCCTCTCTGGCAGGTTTGGTCCCTAGCAAGTCTACCTGCCAGTTTCTCATGGGGTAGGTTGATTTGTGTATATTTCCAATCAAGGAATCCATTTGCCAGTGTCATAACAGGAAATAGGAACAATGCTTTGGCAGCATGCAAAATACTAAATATTTAACAGAAATGCCAATAGCCTTAAATATCCTCCAACCTATATTGGTTATCCTATAACCAGACATTATTTATATCCAATAGGAAGCTTCCAAGAATAGCTGCAAGGAAATGGTCCATTCTTTGATAAGAACATCTGCTTCCTGATTTCCAAGGAGACTTAATGGGCTGTGGTCTGTCACATGGAAAACCACCAGAAGTTCTAATTCAAAAATTGTACTCTATTATATATTACTCTACACATTTGTAGTCCCCACATGAGCCAACCTAACATTGCCAAACTTCCTTTTGTCTGAGCCATCTATGATGTGAAGCTTCTAAATTCAGCCTATCAAGACAGATTATCATTGACCAAATCAAATGAGCACTTATAATCCACACTGCTCTTAACTCTGTGCATTGGCAACTATTTCCAGCCACATGACATCTGTGTTCATTTGTATTACTCTAGCTTATAATTTTGTTTGGTATACCTACTAGTATCATCTGTGTATCAGACATGATATCCCTTCTGCTATTTTATCTGACATATCTATCGTTTTAATTACTGGGATTTAAAGCACTCTGATCCTATGACAGCCTGCCTGGCATTGGTGATGAGGTTTGAAGATGTCAAGCTGGAAGTATGCATGCCACCCTTGTAAGCTTTTATTGTGTGCTACACTGGAAAGAGGTTTGGCCAGAAGGCCTTCAGTCTAGACCCTTGCCAGTTAAGCTGTTTTTATAGTTACGGAGGTAGAATGAGTTAGGGATTCCACTTGCTGCAATGCTTTTCATACTACTCAGAGTTGCCGTTCTGTTGCTGGGCATGGAGCTTCTGCTCCTTTCCTTGACTGAGACCAAAATCCTATTGGAATTTGATGTTCTTACTATAACCCCTAGCTATAGCCTGCTGGAACCCTGATGACTTGACACAGGAAGGGACATTGCAGTAGTGGGGCACATTGCTGTTTAGCTTGTCCTATCAGGATCTTAGCCTCCTCAAAACCTAGTTGAGGCTTTCTGTCCCAGTCCCATAGAAAACTTTTCTCTATTAGGTTATACAAAGGATGGATTGCTTGAGCAAGATGGGGAATGAAAATTCTCCAATGTCTTAAGAATCCTTAAAGTGTCTATAGGACTTTTCCATTTACAGGACATGTTATTATAGTATTCTGATAATAACATTTTTTTTGCAATCGGATACATTTTACTGAATTATAATACTCAAGAGTATTATAGCTGTGGCAGATCCTTGCAATTTGTGGGGATGAATCTTCCCCCACCCCCAGATGAGCCTGTATGTCCTTTAGATGCATTTCTAGATCTGCAAAAAGACTAAAAGTTTCGCATTACATCATTTATGTAATGAAAGATGTTTTAAAGAGGGTGAACAGGAAAACAAAGCAAGATCCTGAGCCTCCATTCAAAAAAAAAAATAGTAGGTCTACAAATTTAACCTTTCAGGATTACTCTGAAGGACCACTGGTGATCATTCCACACAAATAACTTGACAGTCATGTAAAGAAAGTCATGCAGTTTTTACAAAGTATATACCAAAGTCTTATCTTCAAAGAAAATCCAGGAAATCTTAACATGGAGGAATGAACTCAAGTTAAACAGCAGTAGTACATCAGCAGTTGAGAGGCAGCAGAACAGCTCTCTGTGAAATGTCTTTAGTTTAGGCCAAGTCCCCAGGCACCACTCACTAACGTAAATGCCAGATTGCACTCCTGTTTCACTTCAAAATGGTACATGCCACAAGACTAGTTATTTTATATAAAGATGTATGTTTGGTTCCAATGCAGTAGAAGATGGAGTCAGAATGTTGCCCTTGGGGAAGGCGACTGGTAACTCGTAAGATACACAGTAAAGAATGAGTTCTGACATGTAGCCCCATTGATGACTAGGGATACAAACTAAACAATCAAATCAGAAAGTAATTGCTCAGTGAGCTTCAAATACTTTCATAAAAGGTAAAGCACAGCTTGGTGAGCTTTTAGTGAGTCAGACTTCTAGTTTCCAACTTAAAATATCTGATGTTCAAAGCAGAAAAATCTAAGGCTATATGTGTAGAGACAGAACACAGAAACAGAATTAACACACACTCAGGAGAATAGGGTCAGCTTCCCAAAACAAAAGAAATCTCTAATTTACAATATCTTCTGTTACTAAAGGGTAGGATTTCTGTTTGTTTGCTTGCTTGTTTGTCTGTTGTTTTTTTAAATTAATTATTTGTGTGTTTTACATCATGTACCTGGTCGCTCCACTATCTTATATCCCCCCACTGTCTTACATCAGCCCTCTGCATTGGCCATCTCCTCCCCAATAGAAAACAAAATTACACACACACACACACACACACACACACACACACACACACACAAATATAAACAAAGCAAAACAAAACAAAGTATAGAAAACATCTCATCCTGGAATCTGTAGTGTGTCAAAGTGTGCCCCACCATATACTCTTTGGTCAGCACATATTTACTTGCAAATAATTATTACAATGAGTCATCCGTCTGGTATGAAATTTCTGGCTTCTGTCACACCATCACTGGGTCCTCTACCAGGACTCTTTCTGGTTTTCCTGTTGCCCTGTGTTGTGGAGCAGGATAGGCCCTTTCATAGTTCTCAGATGATGCAGATGGGGGGGGGGGTCAACCAACTCAAAGCCATGGATGTCGACCTGGGTAATAACTGAGCTATTTGTCCTGCCTGTTTTCCTGCACCCTAGCCACCAGAGCAGAGCTCTCTAGCACTGCTTTGACTAGGCCACCAGACGTCACCATTGGCAGGAGGCAGGGCCAGCTCTCCTGCTCTCATATCCTTAAAGATGCTCACTCATGCCTTCACCATCAGGATCAACTCCACTGTGTTTCCCTGGCAAGGGGGATGACCTCCTGTGCTCACACACTTGAGGACAACTCACTTGAGCCCCTTCCACCAGGACAAGCTCTACCATGCTGCCCAGGCGAGGTGGAGGGCTGGCTCTGGCTCTCTCGAGTGCTGTAATCTCTGATTTCTCTTCAGACCATGTAAATAGTTTGCCTTTTACTTAAGAGTAGTTTTGATGTCAATATTGTCTAATTATCTGTTAGGAAATTCCTCCTGGAAAATTTTTCTTATATGTATATCTTTAACTCTTCCTTGTCATATGGAAAGAAAAAGCATACAGAGCCACTCTTTGCACTCAAAGTCAAAATCTATCGACAAGCTGGGAAACTTCTCAAATTCTTTGCTTGTGTGAATTTTGTGACGATTAGTTTTACCCCAGTGAATTGGTTCCTAAGGGCCTCAGGTTCCTTTCAACAAAACTGAAAAGAAGGTCACTGAATGGAATCCAGGCCCTTAGACATCCCAGAGTTCTGAACATTTGTGAAACTATATGGTAGTTTTTCAGAAAAGAAGTCTGTTGAGATTTACACTCCCTGTGGTCTGGATCTAAGTTTTTGTAGATCCCTGTGCAAAGCTCACTTTGTATTATTATTGTGTAAGAGTTGGTACATTCTGAAAGAATGAATAATTGTCACCTCATCACTCGAGAAAATCACTTATCATAAAGATCTTACTTTTCTAATGAGTATGAATTAAGATAGTCTCTAGGCACACCTGTGTTGTAGTACAATATATTAATATAGCAAATGACATCTAATACATCAAGCATCTGGCCATGTGTTAGGTAGAAAATATACCTGAGAGTGCTTCTATAGCAATAATGGTAAGCCATGCCTAAGCATCACATTCTTCTACATACAAAGCTTCCAACAATGTACTAAGATAAATATTAAGGATGATATGAAAAATGATGATCTGGTAAATTCTAAAAGAATGTTTATTATGTATGTTTCTAATTGCAAAATAAGAACTGGCCCTGCTACAATTTCCTCCATGATAAACTAAGCCCTTTTGTTTATCTGATGGACAGATTACATATTTTTGCAAATACCTACTTTAAAGAGAATTGATTTTCAGTGTGTTCTGGGTCTATTGCATGTATCTGGTAAAGTTCACAGACATAACATTTCTATAAAGCACATGGAAAAACTTAAAAATAGGAGTAAATCTCTTGTTCTTATCATCTAGAAAACCTGGATTACAAACAGACAAATAGGTACAACAATACATATTAAAAAAGAGTTATCGGGATCCATTAGATGTAAAAAGGTTATCAAGACATATAAGGTGCTCTAATGGTGAGGAAACTGTTTTTGTAGAAATGAAAGCTAAACACAAATTTACCCAGAAGCTGGAAACCTTTATAGGCAGATAAATGAACACATCTCAGAGTATGTAGCTCAAAGCAGGAATTCAACAAATGAATTCATTCTCAAGTTCAACAGCAGTTTGTTTTTGAACTATTAGTTTAGCTGGGATTTTTATTTGTTCTGTTTTTTTTTTAATTTAGCATGAAGCATACTAGTTTTATTTCTTTTTTTTTTCTTTAACCATTCTTTTTTTTTAATTTTATTTTATTTTCTAAGTTTTTTTATTTACATTCAAAATCATTTCCCCTTTCCCATTTCCACCCTCCCCGAAAGTCCCATAAGCCCCCTTCCCTCCCTCTTTTCCCCATTCAACCCCCTCTCGCTTCTCTGTCCTGGCATTCCCCTACATCCAGTCTTTCCAGGACCAAGGGTCTCTCCTTCCATCTTCTTGGAAATCTGTTGATATGCGAATTGTGTCTAGGGTATTCCGAGATTCTGGGTTAATATCCCCTTATCGGTGACTACATACCATGTGTGTTCTTTGGTGAATGGGTTACCTCAATAAGGATGATATTTTCCAGTTCTGACCATATGCCTAGGAATTTCATGAATTCATTGTTTTTAATTGCAGAGTAGTATTCCATTGTGTAAATATACCACATCTTCTGAATCCATTCCTCTGTTGAGGGACATCTGAGTTCTTTTCAGCTTCTGGCTATTATAAATAAGGCTGCTATGAAAATAGTGGAGCATGTGTCCTTATTGCATGCAGGTAAAGTCTCTGGGTATATGCCCAGGAGTGGTATAGCCGGATCCTCCGGGAGTGTCATGCCCAGTTTTCGGAGGAACCACCAGACTGCTTTTCAGAGTGGTTGTACCAGCTTGCAATCCCACCAGCAGTGGAGGAGTGTTGCTCTTTCTCCACATCCTCGCCAACAACTGCTGTCTCCTGTGGTTTTGATCTCAGTCATTCTGACTGGTGTGAGATGGAATCTCAGGGTTGTTTTGATTTGCATTTCCCTAATGACTAAGGATGATGAACATCTCTTTAGGTGCTTCTCAGCCATTAGATATTCTTCAGGTGAGAACTCTTTGTTTAGCTCTGTACCCCATTTTTTAATAGGGTTACTTGCCTCTCTGGAGTTTAACTTCTTGAGTTCTTTGTATATATTGGATATTAGCCCTCTGTCAGATGTAGGGTTGGTAAAGATCTTTTCCCAGTTAGTTGGTTGCCGCTTTGTCTTTTTGACAGTGTCTTTTGCCTTGCAAAATTTTGTAATTTAATGAGGTCCCATTTGTCAATTCTTGATCTTAGAGCATGAGCTATTGGAGTTCTATTCAGGAAATTCTCCCCTGTGCCCATATGTTCAAGGTTCTTCCCTAGTTTCCTTTCTATTAGTTTCAGTGTGTCTGGTTTTATGTGGAGGTCCTTGATCCACTTGGAATTGAGCTTAGTGCAAGGAGATAAGAATGGGTCAATTTGTGTTCTTTTGCATGTTGACCTCCAGTTGAGCCAGCACCATTTGTTGAAAAGGCTATCTTTTTTCCACTGGATGGTTTTAGCTCCTTTGTCAAAGATCAAGTGACCATAGGAGTGTGGATTCATTTCTGGGTCTTCAATTCTGTTCCATTGATCTACATGCCTGTCACTGTACCAATACCATGTGGTTTTTAACACTATTGCTCTGTAGTACAGCTTGAGGTCCGGGATACTGATTCACCCAGAAGTTCTTTTACTCTTGAGAATAGTTTTAGCTATCCTGGGTTTTCTGTGATTCCAGGTGAATTTTTGAATTGCTCTTTCTAACTCTATGAAGAATTGAGTTGGGATTTTGATGGGGATTGCATTGAATCTGTATATTGCTTTTGGCAAGATGGTCATTTTTACTATATTAATCCTGCCAATCCATGAGCATGGCAGATTTTTCCATCTTCTGAGGTCTTCTTCAATTTCTTTCTTCAGAGACTTGAAGTTCTTGTCATACAGATCTTTCACTTGTTTGGTTAGCGTCACGCCAAGATACTTTATATGGCTTGTGGCTATCGTGAAGGGTATCATTTCTCTTATTTCTTTCTCAGCCTGCTTATCCTTTGAGTATAGGAAGACTACAGACTTGGTTGAGTTGATTTTATATCCAGCCACTTTGCTGAAGGTGTTTATCAGCTGTAGGAGTTCCCTGGTGGAGTTCTTTGGGTCGCTTAAGTATACTATCATATCGTCTGCAAATAGTGATAGTTTGACTTCTTCCTTTCCAATTTGTATCCCTTTGACCTCCTTTTGTTGTCTAATTGCTCTAGCTAGAATTTCAAGTACTATATTGAAAAGATATGGAGAGAGAGGGCAGCCTTGTCTAGTTCCTGATTTCAGTGGGATTGCTTCAAGTTTCTCTCCATTTAGATTGATGTTGGCTACTGGTTTGCTGTAAATTGCTTTTACTATGTTTAGATATGGGCCTCAAATTCCTGATCTTTCCAAGACCTTTAGCATGAAAGAATGCTGAATTTTGTCAAATGATTTCTCAGCATCTAATGAGATGACCATGTGGTTTTTTTTCTTTGAGATTGTTTATATAGTGGATTACATTGATGGATTTCCTTATATTGAACCATCCCTGCATCCCTGGGATGAAGCCTACTTGATCATGGTGAATGATAGTTTTGATGTGTTCTTGTATTTGGTTGGCAAGAATTTTATTGAGTATTTTTGCATCGATATTCATAAGAGAGATTGGCCTGAGATTCTCTTTCTTTGTCGTATCTTTGTGTGCTTTTGGTATTAGCATAATTGTGGCTTCATAGAATGAGTTGGGTAGTGTTCCTTCTGTTTCTATTTTGTGGAACAGTTTGAAGAGTATTGGTGTTAGGTCTTCTTTGAAGGTCTGATAGAATTCTGCACTAAAACCATCTGGACCTGTGCCTTTTTTGGTGGGAAGACTTCCAATGACGACTTCTATTTCTTCAGGGGTTATAGGACGGTTTAGATGGTCTATTTGATCCTGATTTAATTTTGGTATTTGGTATCTGTCAAGGAAATTGTCCATTTCCTCGAGATTTTCTAGTTGTTTTGAACACAGGCTTTTGTAGTAGGATCTGATGATTTTTTGAATTTCCTCAGTTTCTGTTGTTATCTCTCCCTTTTCGTTTCTGATTTTATTAATTTGGATACTGTCTCTGTGCCCTCTGGTTAGTCTGGCTAAGGGCTTATCTATCTTGTTGATTTTCTCAAAGAACCAACTCCTGGTTTTGTTGATTCTTTGTATGGTTTTATTTGTTTCTACTTGATTGATTTCAGCCCTGAGTTTGATGATTTCCTGCCTTCTACTCTTCTTTGGTGTATTTGCTTCTTTTTGTTCCAGGGCTTTCAGGTGTGCCACTAAACTGCTAGTGTATGCTGTCTCCCGTTTCTTTTCAGGGGCACTCAGGGCTATGAATTTTCCTCTTAGCACTGCTTTCATTGTGTCCCATAAATTAGGGTATGTTGTGCCTTCATTTTCATTAAATTTCAAGAAGTCTTTGATTTCTTTCTTTATTTCCACCTTGACCAAGTTATCATTGAGTAGATTTGTTCTGTTTTTTGTTTGTCTGTTTCATGATTGGATGGCAGAGTCCTTATGTCTTCTGTGTATGAACCTGGAGAGATGGGGTAGGGGACTTGATGCTTGAGACAGAACCATGCTATGTAGCCCGGTTAGCTTTGAATAAATGAATGTCTCTTACTTCAGTTTTCAACTTGCTTGGATAAGAGTAATTAATGCATACCAACATATCATTGTTATTTTATGAAGTTTTAACTACAAAACTTCTTTTGCCAAATGTTTATCTTCTTTTAAATATTTTTCTTAGTATTTATATTTCATCTATCTGTCTGTCTGTTTGTATCAAAACTATGAATTGAATCCAGAGCCCTCTGTTTACTAGGCAATTAATCAAGTCATAGCGAATGTCTCCAGCCAAAAAAATGTAACATATTAATATACATTAAATATGAGTATCACATTAACATCCAATTGACAATTCAGATAGAACAGACTTTTTAATGGCTCCATTCAGAAGTAAGAGCATGCCAGGAATACCATATGTGTAGTCACAGGCTACAGAGTAAAGATAGAGTAAGTGCAATGCACATGTGATTTCTTCACATCTTGTGAAGAAGAGCTAATACTACAATCTCTGTATAAATGGAGATTTGACTATCATTGGATGAGAGAATAATGGTAGTAAAACTTATTCATAGATGATAAACCCTAAATGACTGTGTCAACTATTTAAGATTTTGCTTGGTAAATTTTTTTTATCCCTGCAACTTACCTCTTCTTATTAATGATTAATTCAAGTTGCAACTTTTACAAGTTTGCTGTGGTTGTTGTGTGAGTGTGTGGTATGTCTATGCAAGTGCAGGCATAGCTACCATAAGAGAATGATTGTGGAGACCAGAGATGATTTGGTTCTCTAACACATACACACACACACACACACATGCACAAGTGCACACATGTACACATGCTCTCCCATACCATAGGTTCTGGGGATGAACCTCAAGTAATCAGACTTGCCTAGAAGGCATTTTTCCTTGCTGAGTCATCTCATCACCCCTCAAATTGTATATTTTATAGGATGTCCACATTAGGATTATGTATGTTTGTATGATAGGCTATAACAGAAGAAATATGTTGTGAAGATTATGACAGCTTTATGCTTATATTTAAGAAACCATGTAATAGCAATAGGTGAAGTCAGTGCTAGAGTTCATTGATATTACAACTCACTTATGGCATTCATCACAAGGGAAAACATTCAATCCTCAAGCTAAATGTGCATTCTGAACTCCATTAATGTCCACTTGCACAGTATCCTGAAAATGCTCGTCTGAATAAGATAAAACAACTTATGAGTTAAGAAACCTTCATTTATTCAGGGCAATCAGATATAATTTGGGAGAACCATTTGTCCAAATGTGGAAGTTTGAGGTTACTTGATTTTGCTCCAGTCTTTATAACCTCACATGTAAACTCAGAAAATAATACTTAGGATTATTTTACTAAGGAAATATCAATAATTAGTCCTTTATAGGATTTGTGTGTGTGTGTGTATGTGTGTATGCAAGTGGAGGAGAGTGCCAGATATCATTCCCACATCAGACACAGTCTACCTCTTCTGTTTGAAAAGAGGATTTCTCACTGACCTGAAGCTTGCTTCCTGAGTAAGGCAGGCTAACTGGACAGTGGGCCACGCACTAACTCTGCCTCGCCAGTACTGGAATTGCAAGCACATGCTAAATCAACCATACATTTTACACGTGTTCCTGAGCTCAGACTCAGAAGTTCACAATTGAAAACGTAAGATCATTATGGACTGAGCAATCTTCCCAGGTTTCAACCACTTTCAATATGTAATCTCACTTTATCCTTACAAATCACCATTATCATTACCACTTGACAGATAAACAAGTCAGGGAAGGGTCAGAAAATCAAGAGATTACATAACTAGGGATAGCTGAGTGTGCAGGATTTCTGTTTCTAGTTACACAATTTGATCCGTGGTGATTAGTAATAAAAAAAAGAGAGAGAGAGATTGAGAACAAATTGTATGCTTGAGTCATGACAAAGGAAAATAGATTCATATTAAAAATTAAAGATTATTGACTTTTTAGACTATTTACATTGTTTCATATAAACAAATGATCCTTTTTGTCCTGACCACAGATGCTTTCATATAGTTAGTATCTTAACCCAGGTATGTTTATTGAAATAGGAGTCTGCTTCAAAGACTAAGATCAGTAAATGAGAACCAGTGCCATTACTTTTGATAGAAAATAACAGAGACAAGTTTTTATTCCTTCTTTTTAAATATAAGTTTTCTTTTTAGTTTTTGAGAGTATAAGTACATCATTTTCTCCTTTCTCCTTCCCCCCTCCAACCTCTCCCATGTAACCCCTTTGATGGATATATATGTGTTTGTGTGTGAGTGTGTGCATGTGTGCACATATGTGTCTGCACATGCATGTGGACATATGTTCTTAAATATAGAAATATAACCTGCCCCGTCTGTATAATGTAGCTTATATGTACATATTTTCAGGGCTAACTACTTACTATTGGATGAGCAATTGGTGTGCTCTTCCCCACCTAAGGAGTGAGAGAAGACATTTCTCCCACTCTCGGCATTCCTTAGTTGCCTCTAGTTCCTCATTTGAGGCCGAGGCCTCAAGAGCTTGGTCTCTTCCACATTAGCAAGGCAATTGCTGTTGTCCTTGCTGAGGGATTATGTTGACTGGCAGCCATGTTGGTGAAACTTCACGGGGGGTAGCTTTCTTGACACTCCATAACCTTTGTGTTAGAGCTCTTGGTTTCAGTGCTCAAACATGACTCTTTAGTCCTGTGAGGTGTGCTAGCCAACTCAATAAATCCTTATAAATATTTAACGCAAGTTAACCACAGTGAAGCAGAAATATTGCTATATAATAAGTAGGGTTTTTAAAGTACATTCCAAAACAACAAATTTAGGTAAAAAAACAATTAATTCTTTTTTTGTAGTACAGAAAAACTGTCATTCAACAGACTTCATATTTTTACATGTTTTTGATGAATATTAAAATATGTTTTTGACAGTTTATTCTAATCAGGACATGATTGATTCATTTCTGTTCAAAAAATAATTAATAATAAAATATTCTCGGTTTATCTATGCAAATCTTTGTTTTACTGAACTATCTAATATTTCCTTATAGAGCAAGCAAGTATTTCTTATAAGCTCATGTGTCTTTGTCTCAATTTAAAGCTTATTTGAGAGTTATTATACTGGCCTTTGCATCCTGAACCAAAGGCACAGCAGACAATGAGCTCATGTGATACTCTGTAGGTTGTGATGAGAAGTCAGGAGCTCCCTGTCTGATTTGGAATCCACTTGAAGTTAGTTATGACTCATAGAGTTTCATCCAGCAAGGTCTTCTCACAATCTGCCTTCCATTCAGGAGAAATAAAATGGCTCCATTCTGAGTGTCAGAATCAATCACCACACATAGAATGAACAACACGCTCAAGTCAACGGCAGCCTGATGAATTTGGTCTGCATGACAGAGATTGTTCCTTGAATGTTTTATGCATTACTTTCATCACCCCGTGTTTTCTATTCCAGGACCCACCCTTCCCAAGACTCATGTTAAAACGGCCTCCCTTGGGCTGGCTGGAAAGGCAAGGTCCCCTTTGCTTCCTGTGTCTGTGCCAACAGCTCCGGAAGTATCTGAGGAGAGTCACAAGCCAACAGAGGATCCAGCCAGTGTAAGCTTTGATCATATTTATGCTGTTCGATGGAACGTAAGGCAGTCAGTGATCATCATTATATCTGGACATTATTCTTACACCTTGCTTATGTTTGAATGTAAAGAACAAAAAAAGGATATATACCCAGAGTTTAAGTCAAAGATGTATTTATACTTAAGGGCAAACTCATTTACAAGAATTTTTAGCTAATCATGAGTTTATACAATCATATATACATGTTTATATATGCATGTGTGTATCCATAAATGTGTGAGCACACAAGAGTCTATACACACACACACACACACATATACACACACATATTTCAGAAGAATATACTAGATAAAGAAACGAAAGTGGTGTTTAAGAGAAAAATTGCAGAGATGGGGGATACTAGGAACAGAATGATTCAAGCTTAAAGGGAGTTGGGCAAAGAAGTGAAGGGGTAGAGAAAGCTCTAACAGATAAGAAGGCAGCCCAGAACCATTACATGGAAATCTCTAATCTTCCAACTCAAGTTAGAAAATCAAGAGGCCAATGTAACACAGTCATATGAAGGGGGGCAGTTGTTCAGGTGCTGAGCAGCTAATGGGGACCAGAGGACTAAGGAGTGGGTGAGAGTTAGACAAAACTAAGTTTATGTAAACAAGCATTTGGAACTAATGTTGGCGTGTAAGCTAACTAAAAATACATTTTGAAACTAAAAAGAAAGATTCATTAGTTAAGGAAGGGAGATTGTGTGTTGTAAGAGGGAAGACAAAACATTAATGATAGCAGAAATAGAAATTTTGAGAAGGGAAAAAAAAACGTTGCTATCAAAAGTGCACTGTGACGTACTGAAGTGAGGCTGCCCACAGGCAGAGTTTGGGAATGTTGCTGTGCTTCTGTGTAGTATTCAAGAGGAAACATTTCAAAGACTTTCATAGAATTAACATATCAGATACCTTGACTATCAAGAAATGCAAAGGGAAAAACATGTGGGAAAGGTTATATTCCTATCTTGTTACTTTTGTGTTATTTTTTTTTTCAAGCATGGGTGGTGAAAAAAAAAATTGCTGCTATCAATTCATTTGTTACCTCATGCACTGAGACTTATACCAAGTTTCCAAATGTTACAATGATCAAACTTTAATAATACCCAAGGATAAAAGCAGCAACTATAATCAGTCCTTGATAAGTCTATAAAGCTACCAGTTTCCTTGGCTAAGATTATTTCCATCTGAAATCTGATTGTTGAAAATGAAAAGATTATTTTATTTGAATAACAAGTAATGCATTTTTCATGACTTTTTAAATTTTACAATATAACCATACATTTTGAACCATGAAGCAATATAACATAAAAACCAAGGAAATCAGTAATGTGTGTCTTTTTTTTTTCTAAATATTCAGCAGAAGGACATTACATGCTTAACACACCTTCTATAAGATTAAAATTTCAGGGTACTTATTGCTCTCTTATCAAGAGTACAACTATTTATTTCAATGTATGTCTAGTCACATAATTTGTGGTCATATCTAAAATTAGGTTAAGATACTAAATTTACAAAGTGCTTCTTATATGAGAAGTTCTTATTCTAATGTCAAATGGCCTGTTTTATGCTGAAGGTTCACTGAATATAGTGAGAGCAAAGGGCAGAGCATTAAAAGCAGCACGACATGTATATGAAAAGAAAAGCAGAAATGGGGCACATTTAGACCAACAGCTTCCTGTAAAGTAACAATGCAACTCCTGAACACATTTTAAATTTTCTAGGTGCTACATTAAAAGCATAAAAATTAAAAAAAATTAATTTAATGCTGTCTTTTGCTTAATCCAATTTTTCAAAATATCAATACCTGATAAATATAAAGCAAAGGTCAATAAGGTATTTTTTCCTTCTGTTTTCACATTATACATTCAGAATTAGATATGTGTCTCATATGAGAAACACATCTGATTTTAGACTAACCATTCTTCAAGAATTTAATTGCTGCATTCACATAAACCACCCAGACAAACAAAACATCAAACCTGAAAATGGTTGACCAAGGACCAGTGCAGTAGCACCAAAGGCAGAGACTGATAAAGCTCTGAGTTTGAGGCCGACCTAACCTAAATAGAAAGTTCAAAGTCATTCTGGAGTACATAGTGAGACACTGACTTAAAAAAAAAAGGAGAAGAAAATAAGAAGAGAAGGGAAAAAAGGAATCAGGAAATGAAACAAAAATGACTGGCCAAGTAATCATTTTACAATTTCACTCTTTTTATACAAGACAGTGTGCTGAGCCAATGGGTTGTGTTTCAATCCTTGGTCAGTTCTGAATGCTATATGACCAAATTATTCATTAACATGTTCATAATTCTAAAAGAAGTTCATGGGTTGATGCCATGGGCCCTTGTGTTTTGAACATTCTTCTGTGGATGACAAGTTTCCTCAGGATACTGCAGAACAAATTCTTCTGCAGGTCTCTTGATAAGATGGACATTGACTCAGCAGGATTACAGGGCTCTCTGACCATGATATTATGTAATGCTTATTGGCTATATAAAGTACAAATCGTGATTGGAACTAATTAAAAGGGATGGTTGGAATAATCCAGAATTTCATTCATGCATATATTTATTAAAATAAACTATATTTAATAAAGGGAAAAAGGAGGGAATTATTACTTATTGATTATTTGCCAGCAGGTAACAGTAAAGTATTGGACATATTCCCATTTGACAAATAAAAGAATAAGTAAAAGCAGCAAGTATATAAATGTTCAAATCGTTTCTTTATTAAACCAAAGTTATAAGGCCAGTAACTGAATGAATTAGATAAGCAGATATCCTGGAACTCACAAATAACATCAAGCAAGGGACTCAGAGAAACGAAAAGTGATCCACTCAGTTAGAGTTGTGCAGGTAAGTCTCTTGGTTTATACAGAATTTATATCACGCTGCAAGTGTTCCTTCACACCTATGCCAAGCGCTCTGGCATTAACTCACAAGTTAAAGCTGTAATCTACAGTCAAGAAATCATCACTTTGCAGTGCAAAATTTAAATTCCGTGTCATGTTATTTAAGAAAAAAAAACTGAAGATGTTGGCCTTTAGATATTCTTTAGATACCTATCTATACATAGCCTATCAAAATGAAAAGGAACTACTATATTAATATGATTAACAGGTCACACACTGTGATCTATAGAACCTCTGGAGGAAGAGTGGCCCAGCCTCTGGGATGGAAACTGGGATGGAAATTCGGGCTTAGGAGCCAAGTATGCCAGGTAGGGACTGAGAGATGCTGGGAGAACCTGGAGGCTAGGCCTGCTTTGATATGTAAAATATGCACCCAGGTGGTCCCTTATCCTGGTGCCTGAAACCCACAGAGAGAAGGCATAATGAACAGATAACTTGGTTGAACATCTGTTTTATAAGGCACCTAATATTTTTTGGTTAGTTGAAAGTTTTAAATTTCTAAACAAAGATCATTTTTGCACAAGGGCTATCCATTGTGCTTTTCTTTCTTTGAGAATTCATATGTGTATATATATGTACACATATATGTGTATGTATATATATATATATACAATCAAATCCATCTCCAGTTCTTTCGTCCAGCTGTCTCTTTAATATTATAGTTGGTAAAACAACAGAACAAATAAATTTCCTTGTTCATAACTACAAAGAATATGACTTAAAACAGTCTATGTTTAACACTAAAGCTTTTTTCCCTTTAAAGGTATAGAGTACAGGGAAGCAGTATTCAAAAGCATATTGGTAGCTCTTTTTCTATTACAAGTTCATTGAGTTAAAATATTCTGAGACCCACTCTACCCATCTGTCTCTATGTCAAACTCAAGAATAATAAGTGACCCAACTTACAGCCAGATACTAAGTGGATCCTTGCTGGAAGCAGCCTACCAAGACCTCATCCTGACTCTGTTCTCATTCTATCTCCAGGTATATGAACAGGATGACTTGAGCGAACAGATGGCAAGTCTGGAAGGGCTAATGAAGCAACTCAATGCCATTACAGGCTCTGCCTTTTGACATGCATTGCCAAAACGCTGAAATCTTCTGGGAACTTTACAGCATACCAATTATCCATAAACAGCACACCTGTGTCCAAAACTCTAACCAGTGTACAGGTCAACCATCTGGACCATTCAGTTAAGGAACATTTGAAGCACTTCAGAAGAAATAAGCATCCCATCCTATATGGACATCAGGAATTATACAACGATGGTCATGAGGTCCCGAAGATGCATCTTCACTGCAAAGTCAAGGCTGAAGCTGCTAGCATAGTTCTGAGTCTTTGTCACTTCAGGGGCCATGGTGTCATAACTAATGCCTACATTTTCCTTCAGTGAGACCTTTCATTTTCTGTGTAGGTCTAGTCTCACAAGTGCATTATTTCAGCCTGTACCATGCCATAGCAAATCAATACAAACTCACTATTTTTTTTTCAGCTATAGAGCATCCATGGTAACTCTCTCACTCCATAGCACCAAAGGATTGGATGTTTTCCTGAAAACATAAAAAGTAAATAAGTGAATAAGCAAAAGGCAGTGAATGCTTGTTTATAGCTCAATCATTCCATCTCACACAAGTGGCAGATGTTAGTGAGTGGGTATAAACTTTTTACCAATTTTAACAAGTATTTGTAAATCCATCCTTAATTAACGTTTATGTCTAGCGAGTAGAAACTTAAAAATCCTCAACTGGTGGCATCCTGCCAGCAACACCTTTCTAGAAGGAGAATACAATATGCAATCTTCTCAGACACATAGTGATTGTGTACTTGAGCTTGTCATAGGACATTTTTTCGATTTCAGTGGCTTCTATGCCATTCCACACTGTGATGGCCTGTCTGGGTTTCACTAAGGCTTCTTCTTCAGGAGTTTGGCCAGAAGAACTTCACCATACTCCATCCCCAAGCATTCCCCTACTTCTCCTGGGGAAGTAGCCTTAGATAAAATGGCCAACTCCATGCATCATATATCCTGTGTCCCCAATATCCCTCTGTAGAGATAGTAGACTTCCTGAGAGCAAGCTCAAAAGAAAGAAAAGGAACATGAAAAACCATATCCCAGAGCACCTTTGCATGAGTTGATGTCACTTCCACCAATAGCATCTTCATTGAGCTGTGCCAGGCAACATTGACAGATGTTGACCACAGGTTCTGTTTGCAAGGCAACCTTCCATCCCATGCCTAAGATAGAATCAGGGAGGAGAGAGGGGTGGACGCCACTTCACATCTACACATCATAACTCCTGTAGGTATCTTTCAAAGCAGCATCTTAAACTGTGGACTAGAATTTTAAACTTCTATTGCCATGTATCTACAGCTTGAAACTAGCTGAATATAAGAACAGTCTGTGCATTCCCTTTCAGTCCATGAATTTTCAGCTGTATTTGGAGTTAATCCCTATTTATGCAGCTGAGTCTCCAAAAGGGAACTAGTTTGCATATTTATCAGTTAGGTGACTTGAAAAACGCGATGAGAGTTTCAGCTGAATTCTTCCTTTCAGCTCTGCCTTTGATTTCAAGCTTGAGTAGGTCATAATTTTAAAAGAGCATGGCAAGGATCGGATCTTTACAACCTAATAGCTCCTTTTATTAGGTGAGTAATTATATATGAATCCCTGAATGAAATATTTTGAGCAAAATGGCACTGTAACAGAAATAATAATTCAGATTATTTTTTTACAGTTTTATGTCGGAAAGGAAATCTGATGTCAAAGAGAGGGCTTGTTCAAATGGTTCATTAGAAAGTCTGGTCCATTTGCAAATGTTTCCTTCAACAAGAGTGCTTATTACATTTACTGAGATTTTTTTTTTCTGGAAGTACTTTTGAAGAACTATGTGATGTTATTCAGTGGGACAGAATGCTTTGGTTCGATATTTGGGCACTGAGGTAGACAACTCTTAACTGACCTGAAATAAAGCATTTCTTACCAGCAATGAATACTTTTAAAATAATCTACTACTTCAAATTGGAAAATGTTTATTAAACTCCCAGAATACATTCCCCTATCTTTTTTAAAAAAGAAGAACCACTTTTCAGAGGCATTTGATATCCATGAAAGTCAACTCAAGTTTCGGGTTGGGGTGTGCTACAAACCTCAAATTTCAAATTTCACGGAATGAGTTATAATGAAAGCTGTTCTATAAACTCTAGTTGGAAAGTCAAAACAACCAGAAATTTTACAAAACTTGAGGCTTTTCAACCTGTCAATGATGCCAGGAAATGTAATCTTTAAAAGTCATTGAGAGTATGCTCTCTATTTTCAATCAGTTATATTTCTTCCACACCCCTTGAAACTTTCAGTTAACAAATATAATAGTTTATTTTAGTAGTTGGTGATTCTAGCAAGTCATATTGTCATGCTTTGAATATACAGTGGAACCATTTACATATTCTCAGGAGATCAGTTTCATTGACTCAGTCATTTTAACATACAATTAGTTCAACACGACTTCTGCAGAGCTCTTGTTCCCATAATCTTTCCAGTGATTCACGTATGTACAGTAAAATTATCCAGGTTTCTAGGGGACATGTGAATTCCTAGGTCTGTGACTGATGTGAGGCACCCTGACTTAGTCTAGCTTGTGAGTCTAGCTCATTGTATAAGGACACTTTAAACTTATAAATCACTTTGAGCCCCACAGGACAAAGCAGAACAGGCATCCAGCATCTCTGCCACCAGGAGTCAGTTCCCAGGGAATGGGAAAAAAACACCAAACTTGGCAGGAGGACTCAGGTTTTTATACACTTGCATTTATACAAATGCAAGACAAGAGCCTGCTTTTAAGAACTTTGCTATTTTTTTTCTATTTCATTTTGATAAGAAAGTAATTTTCATTCCTCCAGAAATTTCTGCATTTGTTTAAACTAACAAAAATAAAGAATATATTCAAAGCATTTGAATAATGTTCTAGTCAAAAGTTAAGTATTTCTTAGTGCTTATAGCTACCTCCATATAATAGACCCATAATCTTCAAGAATATTTAAATAATACAGCTTTATATTTGGCTACTATTGAATACATACTTAGTTCAACAACCCAGAAATAAAAAAATTCAAACCAATGATAAAAGAATCAGCCTTATTTAGGGCATTCTTTTAGGAATTGGATGTAATAGTAGTTTGGGTTTCTTTAAAATAAAGATTGTTAAAAGTGAGGCATGTGCTTCTTGCTCGGCAAAGGTGGCATTTACAAAAGGAGACTCCAGACATTTTAAAGTCAAAGCTTCTGATTGATTCACTGGCTTTTCCATGGAATGACTTCTCAAGCATAGGTCTTTCCAAGATACGCTCAGAGTTTGTTCTCAGAGATGATTGTTGAAACTTCCCTCTCTTTTGGAAGCTTCTCCTAACTTTGTTTAAAGAATCATCTTAAAGTCACCTACAAGTGGAACACAGTGTCTCAGACATGGTAAATGCACAGTAAGTTCCACAAAATGTTACTTCTTAAGAGGCTTCCTATCATTTTTTACATAAAATCTTATCCTGAGTTCTGGAGGTTTTAGAATGCTTATTTCTAGTCAGCAAGGCAAAGGAAAATGGAAAACTCCCAAGTCTTGGATGAATTTAAAGGAATAAAAGTAGTGTGAACTTCAAAAAAAATACAGAGCAATAATATAGAATCTGTATATTCTCCTTTTCTCATCTATTTCTATTTATGCAACCACAGGCTATCTCCAAGGCCAAAATTTAGTATCAAGCCCTCATATACCTGGGTATATCTCCTTACTCTGATTTTAAGAATAAAGAGCCCAGGGCACTGTGGATCCCCAGAAGCCACCACACACACAAATACAAACTTCCTTTTCTAAACCCAAATTCAAAGCAACATCCTCATATTTTGTATTCATCTAGTGATTTTCAAAAATCATTTAAATATTACTCAGACAAGCTTTGTACTTTAGTATTTTTAAAGTCATTTGGATACTTGAGAAAATCAGATAGGTGTGATACCCCATCGAACCGAGTCTATCTGTCCCCAGGCCTCATTCTTCCTTGTTAGTCAAACAACTGCTTCCAAAAAGATTTGATTTGTAACAGAAATGCTATATTTCTTGTCAATGAAGTTAAATAGGAGACAATGCCACGCCCATATCAGCAAATGAGCATAACTTCTGATCTGGTCCACATCTTCTGCCATTGGATAACTCTTCACTGGGAAGACTTCCAGCAACACAGCAACTCTGAAGGGTGTTTTTCTCTTGCTCTCAGCCTTGTGCTTTACCATCTTATGATTTTTATTTTTTTATTTCTTTGGTTGATAGGAGAGCAACAGCAAAAACTGTACAAGAAATAACAAACACAGAGGCATGGGCCAAGGGATCTCACTGTGTGTTCGATGTGTATTTTCAGATGCAAGAAAGGAATGTTGGTGAGGAGGAAAAGTGTGTTTTTTATTATTGTAGGGTAATCCTGACGATTCTGAACTTTGTGAATTGTCAGCTTGTTTGGGGGAAGGGCGGGTGGGTATGAGGGGTACTTTTTATAAGTAATATTTAATTTATTATTTAGAAGTGGCTTCTTTTTGGATAATTTATGATACAAAGGGAGATATGGTTGGGATCTAGGCATGGCTGTTAAAGCTGCAGTTTTTTGTATCTCAGAAAGACCACTTTAGAAATGGACTGTTCAGTGCTGAGTGTGAGAAAACATCTAGAACAAGCAAAGCCTTCACTAAAAATTCCACCATCTCCACCTTCTCCCTATCGAGGGTTTCAAAGAAGATAACACCAAACCTAAAATAACTCGGATAGCATTTTGCCAACCAGTGCTATTCATTCTCTCAAAGGGCTTTGCAACTCAAACTATTAGTGTGATAGTGATGTGCTTATTTGGTAGAAATGGGTATACTACAGCTTTAATAGCCTTAGTGGAAGAGAAACTTTTTGTTGTTACAAAACACTTTTTTTTTTCATAGAAAGGTGTTTTGAGCCTACAAAGAGTCTCTTGGAATTGTCAGACTCTAGCATTGTTAACCAAATTAGAGTAGTGGTTGCAATATTTAAGTGTAAATGTTGTTCTATGAGAAAGGAAGCTTGCTTACAGTTTAAAACACGATGACTGTTTCTACACATGAACTTGTATACTACTACACAAGGAAAAGGGGGTTTTGTAATCACTGTAGAACAGTCTCCTATTCATTTTTTATAGAAATGTTATTCCAATGGTGCATTTTTTGTTTAATAAATAAAGTTTTGATACAAAATTCTTCATTCATGTGATTCCTAGTAAGTGACTATTCTTCTCCACTACCCAGCAGACATCGGTTCCAGCTGGTCTGTACCTAGGCTCAGAATACCTACGATCCATCAATCTTTTAGTAACATCTGCGGCAGGACGTTTTCAGTACTTTGTCATACCTTATTACATCCTCGAACACTCCCAGTTTGTATTCAATCATGGCTGCTAATATCTATACCACTTTATTGCAGCCCTGTCCCAGGCTGCCAGAATTTGATTTACATTTCTGCATGGGAAGTAAAAAACTCACATCCCACTTTACACATGGCAACTAAATAGTTCAAATGCTTTCTTCTAGATCAGTGGTTCTCAACCTGTGGCTCAAAACCCCAAAGGGATCACATATCAGATATCCTGGATGTCAGATATTTCACATTAGGATTTACAACACTAACAAAATTATGGTTATGAAGTAGCAACAAAATAATTTCATGGTTGCAGGTCGTTACAACATGAGGAACTGTATTAAAGGGTTGCATCATTAGGAAGGCTGAGAACCACTACTCTATAAACAGAGACAGAAGTCTCAAATTACTCTTTTACAGACTCCTGTTGGGTTCCAGGATTCACAAACCACACAAGCACAGATCTCAGTCAGACAGGGATAGTTTACTGAGCATAAGCCTCAGGACTGATTGGCCAGAGCTTCAGGCCAGATTTAGCAACTGAGCTGTGACACTGAATTAAGATCCTATCAGCTTTTTAAGCCTAAAATCCACAAACGTGTGTGCCAAGTTATTCTACCAATCAGGATCTAGGGACATGAGAATTTCTTTAGAAATATGCCTTTGTTGTATATTTATCCTGCTCCCATTGGTTGGGATATTCAACTATGGCAAGGGACTTTCCTTATCTAATATTCATGCCTTTACTAGATGTATTGGCTGCTTTTGTGTGTCAACTTGGCACAGACTGGAGTTATCACAGAGAAAAGAGCTTCAGTAGAGGAAATGCCTCCATGAGATTCAGCTGGAAGGCATTTCTCAGTTAGTGATCAAGAGAGGTGGGCTCATTGTGGGTGGTGACATTCCGTAGTCTTGGGTTCTATAAGAAAGCAAGCTGAGCAAGCCAGGGGAAGAAAGCCAGTAAGTAACATCCCTCCATGGGCTCTGCATCAGCTCCTGTATCCTGACCTGCTTGAGTTTCAGTTCTGACTTCCTTTGGCGATGAACAGCAATGTGGAAGTGTAAGCTGAATAAATCCTTTCCTCTCCAACTTGCTTCTTGGTCATGATGTTTATGCAGTAGTAGAAACCCTGATTAAGACACTTGCCAACTAGGATGTTGCTTACTCATGTATGTGTATGTGCCTTTCTGCCAAGTAGGATGTGAGTTCCCAGGGTGGTCTTGGTAAATTAAACTTTACTAGACTACTACCCTAAATGAAAGTCTTATTTTTAAATAGTTTCCTACATCTCTTATGATAGGCTCCATTTCAGGGGCAGCATATAAATGCAAATACCATGAAAGCTTACATAAAGGCCCAGGAAGTACTGCTAAATGGTTGGTTCAGGTTCAAGCTTATTGTGGGTAATTATACAAAGCAGTTCTGCTGACTTCTATCATGATTGGTTTCTAAAATCATAAAATATAACAGAATATGTAACCAACTTAGCAAGAAAGTTTCCTAGTAACAGCAGAAACATATGAGAAAGTTTCCTTATAATGTCAGGCTAACCAGGTAACAGTTACCTAGTCCTTAAAATTGTACCTAGGCCTTAACAGCTCACACTACTGAGAATGTGTCCATGTTTAGCTTTTCTCATTTTCTCCCCACCACAACAGTTCTTGTGCCCAAATACTTTCAACTTGAGGCATTTGTAATAAAGCACTATCACACACATTTCATGGTAGGGCTTGTTTTCAATGAATTCACCCACAACAAGATCACTCTAAATCAATGAAGTATATTTCCCATTGCTTACTATTTCATTTTAAGACAAAACAAGAACATGGGGATATATGTGTCTTTCATAATATAAAATTATGAATATCAAAAGGTTAGACTAGACATTGAATTAAGGTGCTCTAGAGGAATGAAATTTATAGGACATATATTTTTGTGTGTGTGTGTGTGTGTGTATGTGTGTGTGTGTGTATGTGTGTGTGTGTGTGTGTGTGTATGCACGGGTATTATTAGAATAGCTTACAGAATATGGTCTTGGCAGTCCAATAATAACTATCTCACATCAAAGGGGCTGATAACCTGGTAGTTACCTGACCACCAGGATGGACATCAAAACAGTCCCTGACACTGGATTCCTGGAGTGTCTCTGGTCTTCAGTCAGGGTTCATTCTAATATTGGAGAATGAACACTGCAGCCTCAGGATAGATGAACTTTTTGGTGAGAGTAAAGTCAAGTATGCAAGAGGCGAAAGTCTCTTTTGGCATGTCCTTTTACCTGGCCTGCTGTCAGAAGGTGCTGCCCACATTTAGGAAGGACTTCTGTCTAACCTAGAATCTAATCAAGACAGTCCCTCACTAGAGGGCCAAGTGATTTGCATTTAGTTAATTGCCAATCCATTCACATTGCAAACTAAGATTAGCCATCACCGTCACATGTCCACCCCATATCACCCTGACTTCCAAGCACATATTGAAAAGAAAATGAGAAGGTTCATCATTTTGCCTATCAAAAAATCATTATTCTACACACAGTCATAAATGCATAATGTGTGTGTATTTGAATTGATGAAATTCCTTAAATAATGGTTGATCTTTTAGTTTTAAATAAGTTAAATATGATAATGTAAGTTTGGTGTATTTAACCATTGAAATGATCTCAAATGACATTACATTACATTGTAAAGAAATAGGGGGAAGAAAACGCAAATATCTGCTTAATGGATGTGTGTATGTGCACAAAAGTAGGTTTAGAAAAATAGAACAGGACAGAACAGTCATGTCAATTCTAAATGAAATTTATCATGTAACCTTAGCTAATATTTACATTCTTTTACTACCCATTCAGTATTACTTCTACTCTTAGCCAAAACAAAAAAAGAAAAAAGGGGATATTCATTCTTTCTCTGGAGATGTGATCCATAGTTTTATCACTGAAGGGTGTAAGACATTTTGTCACTCTGGCAGAAATACAAGCCCATTTAATTCAAAACTCCTATGCCATCAGTGAATAGAATAATGGGAACATAAATCACTCAATTCCTAGTGAGTCACTAGAGGTGATAGTGGCTGGTACCATTCCCACTGCCACCCCTTGATTCTTGGACATGTGAGACATGGCTATATGAGAAACTGCCATATTGTGGATGCTGATTCAAAGCATATACAGACTTCTGTATCTCCCTGTTCCTGACTGTTGCTATTTAAATGCCACTATAACTGTATCCTTAAATAACCGTTCCACCATTTTAAGAATCAGGCTGCTTCAAGATGGTGTGGAACATGATAAGGTCAGTAGATTCCATTACTATGGGTCCACTACTGCACCTTTTGGCTGTGAAGTGAATTCTTTGATAAGAAATAATGCTGTATGGAATACCAGGATGAAGGATAAGGTGTTTGTTTGTTGACCGTTTGTTGACAGTTGTTTGGGCAGAAGCATTCCGGGCAAGAACTGAAATTTCATAACCAAACTAAGTGTCAATTCCAATAATTATACACTGCTGCCCTGGAAGTGTCTTGATGTAGTCAACCTAAAAGCCACTCATTGTCTTATTACACCATGAATTGGTGCCATATAAGGGCTCAGTGTTGGTTTCTGTTCCTGGCAAATACGGCATTCAACAGCAGACGTATCCATGTCATTATTAGTAAGTTATCAAGTCCATGCATAAACCGTCTTCCATCTCTGCCACCAAGGCCACTTTTTTCATTGGCCCATAGACAAAGATCAGAAAGGCTAGAGAAAGAGCTTGCCTACAAACAGTTTTGATCATCCTATCTATTTGATTATTGAATTCCTCCTCAGTTTATGTCCTATTTTGATAAGCACTCATATGGGGCACACATATCTTCATGCCCATTGCAGGTGCCAATTTAGATTCTGGGAGTCTTCCGGCCTGGAGAGGGTAGAGAAAAGGCCACAGAGTAGGACTCTGGTGTGACTTTAAAGTCTAAGGGTCTCCGCAAGTTCTACCTCTCTAACTATACTGAAATGCTGATGATAACTTCTAAAAAGTCCTAAAAACATTTCTTGTTCTTTCTAAGAGTAAAAAGCTGCTGGTTAAGGTGATTAACACCTGTAGCATACGGAGATTTAAGCGATGTGGCCTTTGTCCTATCTCAGCAGGAGCTGCTTGGCTCTAACTTTCAGCCTGCTAGTCAGAAGTTACAGGAAAAAAAAAGAAATTTTGAAAAGTGATTTTAGCATTTATTTCTAAGTTGTAAAAGTTTCCTATGAAAGGTATCTAAGAACAAGGGGGAAGACAGGATGAATAAAACAAAGAGGATAAGGCAAAATTCTTTTCCCGTTTCTTTGTCCTCAGTACTTATACAACTTTCAGAATATGTGATCACATGTTTAAAAGTTCATCACAACCCCTTCTACCGCCTGTCCTTTCTGCTGGGGCAGACACTTGCCAGCTCTGCCACAGTGAATACATCACCAGAAAGGCAAGATTTGGATTTAAAGTCACTTCTCATGATGCTGTTAGAGGATTTCAAGAAGGACACAAATAAATCTCTTAAAGAAGAACAGGAGAACGTGAATCAACAGGTAGAAGCCCTTAGAAAGGAAACACAAAAAATTGCTTAAAGAATTTCAGGAGAATATGGGTCAACAGATAGAAGCCCATAAAGAGGAACCACAAAAATCACTTAAAGAAATACATGAGAACTTGGGTCAACAGGCAGAAGTCCTGAAAGAGAAAACACAAAAATATCTTAAAGAATTACAGGAAAACACAAAGAAACAAGTGAAGGAACTGAGCATCCAGGATCTAAAAAAGGAAGTAGAAACAACTAAGAAATCACAAAGAGAGACAACTCTGGAGATAGAAAACCTTGGAAAGAAATCAGGAGTCATAGATGCAAGCATCAACAATAGAATACAAGAGATAGAAGAAAGAATCTCAGGTGTCGAAGATACCATAGAAAGCACTGACTCAATAGTCAAAGAAAATGCAAAATGCAAAAAGTTTGTAACCTAAAACATCCAGGAAATCCAGGACACAATGAGAAGACAAAACCTAAGTATTATAGGTTTAGAAGAGAGTGAAGATTTACAACTTAAAGGGCCAGTAAATATCTTCAGCAAAAAACTTGCCTATGAAAGAGATGCCCATGAACATACAAGAAGCATACAGAACTTCAAACAGACTAGATCAGAAAAGAAATACCTCCTGTCATATAATAATCAAAACACTAAATGCATTAAACAAGGAGGAATATTAAAAGCAATAAGGGGAAAAGGTCAAGTAAACATATAAAGACAGACCTATCAGAATTACACCAGACTTCTCACCGGAAACTATGAAAGCTAGAAGATCCTGGGCAAGACCCTAAGAGACCCTAAGAAGACCCGAAGAGAACATAAATGTCAGTCCAGGCTACTGTACCCAGCAAAACTCTCAATTACCATAGACAGAAAAAACAAGACATTCCATGACAAAACCAAATTTACACAATATCTTTCCACAAATCCAGCTCTACAAAGGACAATGGGTGGAAAATACCAACACAAGGAGGTAAACTACACCATAGAAAAATCAATAAAGAAATCTTCTTTCAACAAACCCAAAAGAAGATAGCCACACAAAAAGAATTCCACCTTTAACAATGAAAATAACAGGAAGTAAAAATCACTTTTCCTTAATATCTCTTAGCATCAATGGACTCAATTCCCCAATAAAAAGACATAGACTAATAGACTGGATACGTAAACAGGACCCAACATTTTGCTGCATACAAGAATCCTCAGAGACAAAGATAGTCACTACCTCAGAGTCAAAGGTTGGAAAACAATTTCCCAAGCAAATGGTCCCAAGAAACAAACTGGAGTGATCATTCTTATATCGAATAAAATTGACATTCAACCAAAAGTTGTCCAAAAAAATAAGGAGGGACACTTCATGCTGGTCAAAGGAAAAATTTACCAAGATGAACTCTCAATTCTGAACATCTATGCTCCAAATGCAAGAGCACCCACATTCATAAAAGAAACTTTACTAAAGTTCAAAGCACACATTGTATCCCACACAATAACAGCGGGAGAATTCAACACCTCACTATCAACAATGGACAAATCATGGAAACACAAACTAAACAGAGACACAGTGAAACTAACAGGAGATGGAACAAATAGGTCTAACAGATATTTATAGAACATTCCATCCTAAAGCAAAAGAATATACCTTCTTCTCAGCACCTCATGGTACAAAGAAGATAACAGTAAGCAACAACCACTTTTCCTTAATATCTCTTACCATCAATGGTCTCAATTCCCCAATAAAAAGATATAGACTAGCGGACTGGATACATAAGCAGGACCCAACATTTTGCTGCATACAAGAAACCCACCTAAGTAACAAAGGCAGTCACTACTTCAGAGTCAAAGGTTGGAAAACAATTTTCCGAGCAAATGGTCCCAAGAAATAAGCTGGAGAAACCATTCTTATATTGAGTAAAATTGACTTACAACCAAAAGTTGTCAAAAGAAAAAAGAAATAAGGAGAGTCACTTCATTCTGGTCAAAGAAAAGACTACCAAGATGAACTCTCAATTCTGAACATATATGCTCCCAACGCAAGGGCACCCACATTCATAAAAGAAACTTTACTAAAGCTCAAAGCACACATTGCACCCCACACAATAATAATGGGAGATTTCACCACCTCACTCTTAACAATGGACAAATCATAGAACACAAACTAAACAAAGACACAGTAAAACTAGCTTATGGTTAAGTTATGGAACAAATGGATCTAACAGATATTTATAGAACATTCCACCCTAAAGCAAAAGAATATACCTTCCTCTCAGCACCTCATGGTACCTTTTCCAAAACTGACCATATAATTGGTCACAAAACAGGCCTCAATAGATACAGGAATATTGAAATAATTCCATGCACCCTATTCAGGTCACCACAGTCTAAGTCTGTTCTTCAGTTCAAACAAAAACAACAGAAAACACACATATACATGGATATTGAACAATGCTCTACTCAATGATAGCTTGGTCAAAGAAGAAATAAAGAAAGAAATTAAAGACATTTTAGAATTTAATGAAAATGAGGACACATCATACCAAAACTAATAGAACACAATGAAACCAGTGCTAAGAGGAAAAATCTAAGTGCCCCCAAAAAGAAACTGGAGAGAGCTCACACTAGCAGCTTGACAACACCCCTGAAAGCTCTAGAACAAAGAGAAGCAAATGCAGCCAAGAGGAGTAGACAGCAGGAAATAGTCAAACTCAGGGCCGAAATCAACCAAAGAGAAACCAAAAGAACTATACAAAGAATCAACAAAACCAGGAGGTGGTTCTTTGAGAAAATCGACAAAATAGATAAACCCTTAGCCAGACTAACCAGAGGGCACAGAGGCATTACCCAAACTAATAAAATCAGAAGTGAAAAAGGAGACATAACAACAGAAATTGTGGCAAATCAAAAAATCATCAGATCCTACTACAAGAGCTTATACTCAACAAAATTGGAGAATCTGGATGAAATGGACAATTTTCTATACACGTACCAGGTGTCAAGGTTAAAACAGGATCAGATAAACCATCTAAATAGTCCCATAAGTCCTGAAGAAATAGAAGCAGTTGTTAATAGTCTCGCAAACCAAAAAATAAAGCCTAGGGTTTAGTGGGGAATTCTATCAGATCTTCAAAGAAGACCTAATACCGATACTCTTCAAACTATTCCACAAAACAGAAACACAAAGAACACTACCCAATTCATTCTATGAATACACAACAACACTTATACCTAAACCAAACAAAGACCAAACAAGGAAAGACAACTTCAGACCAATCTTCCTTATGAACTTTGATGCAAAAACACTCAATAAAATTCTGGCCAGCCGAATCTAAGAATGCATCAAAATGATAATTCACCAGGATCAAACAGTCTTCGTTCCAAGGATGCAGGGATGGTTCAATATACGGAAATCCATCAGTGTAATCTACTATGTAAACAAACTCAAAGAAAAAGAACACATGGTCATTTCATTAGATGCTGAAAAACCTTTTGACAAAATCCAGCATCCCTTCATGATAAAAGTCTTGGCAAGATCAGGAATTCAAGGCCCATACCCAAATATAGTGAAAGCAAAATACAGCAAAGAAGTAGCCAACATCAAACTAAATGGAGAGAAACTTGAAGCAATCCCACTAAAATCGGGGACCAGACAAGGCTGTCCACTCTCTCCCTATCTATTCAATATAGTACTTGAATTCCTAGCCAGAACAATTAGACAACAAAAGGAGGTCAAAGGGATACAAATTGGAAAGTAAGAAGTCAAAATATCACTATTTGCAGATGATATGATAGTATACTTAAGTGACCTCAAAAATTCCACCAGAAAACTCCTAAAGCTGATAAACAACTTTAGCTAAGTGCCTGGATTATAAAATTAACTCTAACAAATCAGTAGCCTTTCTCTACTCAAAGGATACACAAGCTGAGAAAGAGATTAGGGAAATGACACCCTTCACAATAGTCACAAATAATATTTTTTCTTTTGTTTTTTATTGAATATATTCTTCATTTACATTTCAAATGTTATACCCTTCCTGGTTCCACCCTCCCCAAAAACCCCATACCCATCCTTCCAACCCCCTGCATCCAATAATATGCTCCTCCACCCAACCCACTCCCATGACCCCCACTAGAATTCCCCACATTGGGGCCTCTATTGAGCCTTCACAGGACCAAGAACCTCTCCTCCCACTGATGCCCGACGAGGCATTCCTCTGTCAATCTTTTGGCTGGAATCACAAATAATATTACATACCTTGGTGTGACTCTAACCAAGCAAGTGAAAGGTCTGTATGATAAGGACTCCAAGCCTCTGAAGAAAGAAATTGAAGAACAACTCTGTAGATGGAAAGATCTCCCATGCCCATGGATTGGCAGGATTAATATAGTAAAGATGGCCATCTTGCCTAAAACAATCTACAGATTCAATGCAATCCCCATCAAAACTCCAAATCAATTCTTCATAGAGATAGAAAGAGCAATCTCCAAATTAATTTGCAATAACAAAAAAACCCAGGATAGCAAAAACTATTCTCCACATCAAAAGATCTCTTGGGGGAATCATCCCTGACCTCAACTGTGATAAAAACTGTATGGTATTGGCACAGAGACAGGCAGGAAGATCAATGGAATAGAACTGAAGACCCAGAAATGAATGCAAATTGACCTATTCTTATCTCCTTATACAAAGCTCAAGTCCAAGTGGATCAAGGACCTTCACATAAAAACCAGATACACTGAAGTTTATAGAGGAGAAAGTGGGGGCGAGTCTTGAACACATGGACACAGGGGAAAATTTCCTGAATAGAAAGAACACCAATGGCTTATGATCTAAGAACAAGAATCAACAAATGGGACCTCATATAACTGCAAAGCTTCTGTAAGGCATAGGACACTGTCAATAGGACAAAATGGCAACCAACAGATTGAGAAAAAATCTTTACCAATTCTATATCTGATAGAGGGCTGATATCCAATGTATACAAAGAACTCAAGAAGTTAGACTCCAGAGAGTCAAATAACCCTATTAAAAAATGGGGTAGAGAACTAAACAGAGAATTCTCAACTGAGGAAAATCAAATGGCTCTGCATCACCTAAAGAAATGTTCACTTAACATCCTTAGTTATCAGGGAAATGCAAATCAAAACAACCCTGAGATTCTACTTCACACCAGTCAGAAGGGCTAAGATGAAAAACTCAGGGGACAGCAGATCCTAGAGAGGATGTGGGGAAAGAGGAACACTTCTCCATTGTCGGTGGGATTGCAAGCTGGTAAAACCACTCTGGAAATCAGCTTGGCAGTTCCTCAGAAAATTAGACATAGTACTACCTGGGGACCTAGCTATACCATTCTTGGACATATACCTAGAAGATGCTCCAACATGTAATAAGGACATATGCTCCACTATGTTCATAACAGCCTTATTTATAATAGCCAGAAGCTCGAAAGAACCCAGATGTCCTTCAGCAGAGGAGTGGATACAGAAAATTTGGTATATCTAAACAATGAAGTATTACCAAACAATTTGGTATATCTAAACAATTCAGCTATTAAAAACAATGAATTCATGAAATTCTTAGGCAAATAGATAGAACTAGAAAGTGTCATTCTGAGTGAGGTAACCCAATCAGAAAAGAACACACATGGTATGCACTCACTGATAAGAGGATAATAGCCCAGAAGCTCAAAATAAACAAGTTACAATTCACAGACCATAGAAAGCTCAAGAAGAAGGAAGACCAAAGTGAGGGTGCTTTGGTTTTTCTGAGAAAGGGAACAAAATACTCACAGGAGCAAGTATGAAAACAAAGTGTAGAACAGAGACTGAAGGAAAGGCCACCCGGAGACTGTCCTACCTAAAGATTCATCTTACAAACAGCACCAAACCCTGACACTATTATGGATGACAAGAAGTACATGCCTAAAGGAGCTTGTTATGGTTGTCTCCAGAGGGACCCTGCCAGAGTCTTACAGATACAGAGGCAGATGCTAGCAGCCAACCATTGGACTGAGCAAGGGGTCCCCATTGGAGGAGTTGGAGGGAGGACTGGAGGAGCTGAAGGGTTTTGCAGCCCCATGGGAAGAAAGACAATGTTGGCTAACCAGACACTCCAGTGCTCCCAGGGACTAAACCATCAACCAAGCAGTACACATGGTTTCAGCCAAAAGTGTGGCAGAGGAATGTCTTGTTGGGCATCAGTGGGAGGAGAGGTCCTTGGTCCTATGAAGGCATGATAGATGCCACAGCTTGGGAAAATTGAGGGGGGGTAGGTTGGAGTGGGTTGTGTGGAGGGTCATCTTCTTGGATGTAGGGGGTGGGAGGATGGGTTGGGAGTTTTCTGGGAGGGGGGAAACCGGGAAAGGGTACAACTTTTGAAATGTAAATGAAGATTAAATTAAAAAAAAGAAAAAGGAAAAAGGAAAAAAAGTTCATCACAAGTTCACACATAAAAGCAAATCATAAAATGAAATAGAAGTTCACAACAGAGAATGCTTGCATCCATATCCATTAGGAGTTATTATCTGGCTAAACATCCATCACCTGCCACAATATATGCCTTCCCAGATGTTTTGCCAGTTTTTCAAACATGCTCCTTCCAAATCCCTGACCATTTAATACATCACTGTGGAAATATTGTGAAGTTTCACCATTTCACCCCAATTTCAGGTAGCTCTATGGGCTTCCTCTGGCTCCTCCCGTCATGCCATCTATGACTGTCATATGTCTCTGGATTTGCCATTCACAGAACAAGCAGTTTGTCTCCTAGGTTCAGACTAGCTACTATCCATAGCTGCTGCTGTTCTTATTTTTTTGTTCTATGGTATAGTTATCTCCAAAATGCAATGGTCTCTGCAACTGGGCTTCAACTTCACCAACAGTCTCCCTTGGAGACTCTGACCCCCACAGCATGGTGCCAAGCCTCAACTTCCCTCCATGACCCCTTCTATTCCAGAACCTTGACTGCAACTTAGACTGCACCTCAAAAATGCCATCTCCAGGCCTATCTTTAAGAACTCTAGCCCTGAAGTACCGGAGTATCAGGTCTCAGATGCTCTCCATGATTGCTTCATACCTTTAAAACCAGTACTACCTGGTTGACTCTTATAGAGTAACAAGTCAAGCTTCCAGCTGTGAACCCTCTAGATCACAGCTTTTGCATTTTGACCCTGAGAATACTCCCAGGATATTTTTATCTCTAAAGTTCTGTTCTCTTAATCATGACTGATTCTTCCACCCCAGCTGTCCAGAATAACAGATTCTTAATTCAAAATATCAAACAGCCCTCAAGTAATCTTTAAATGAGACCATGGGGGAGTGCTGACGTCTGGCTGCTTCCCATGGCTTTTTTCAGTCTGCCTTTGAATAGAATCCACGATCAATGACCCAGGGGTGGCACTGTGCACAGTGAACTGGGTATCACTCAAGAAAATGTGCCATAGGCTTTCCCACAGGCCATTCTGGGAAGGGAAACTTTTGTTCATTGTGTCTTCCTTTTCTCAAATAACTCTAACTTGTATCAGGCCAAATGACATAAAACTAGGAAGCATTCCCACCATGATGAGATTCTAGCTCTATGAAATCATAAGGCAAAATGAACTCATCCTTAACTAGCTGTTGGTTGGTTCGTTACAGAGAAGAGTAGTTTATGGTTAATATGTAATCAGTTTTAAAATAAAGTAACATTCTAATTAAATTTTTGTTAAATATTTGGGCCAGTAAGAAGGGTTCTGCAATCACTTGCTGCAAGGGTCTTATAGTCTTCTCATTTTCTTCAGCCCATTACTATTCCATTAAAAGATGATTTAAAAATCTACAAGGAATTGGTAAGCTCAGTTCACCTCTGCTAGAAATGTCAGTGGGAACAATCACTGTGTTAAACTATGTGGAAGTTCCTAAATAAGATACTTACTGTATGATCTTGCAATGCCATTTCTCCATATTTGTCTAAAGAACTGATAATAAAGACGCTTGGAAGCCTGAACTTCCCACATGTTCCCAGGAGTATTTTTCATAACAACAAAAATGTAAAATTAACTCAAATGTCTATCGAATGCCAAAAGGGAAATGTGAAGTACATTTATAGTCTGGAAGATCTTTTATGTGTTTAAAACACATAATAAGATATATTTACATGTTGCAATGTGAATAAACCTTTAGATTTTGTAATATGAAATAAACCAACACCCAAATACAAATACCATGTGATTACACTGATATGAGATGCACAGAGAAGTGAAATTCAGAAACAGAGAATAAACAGTGGTTAAGAGTGACTGCAGGTAAGGGGCAAAGAGTAGTGTTTGCTCGACAGGTACAGATGTTCTATTCTGGTAGGTTAAAAATATTTTTGAAATGGATATGATGAAGGTGGAAAAACAAAAATGTAGATACATTTAATGTTAATGAACCACACACATCAGAATGGTTGACATGGTAATCCCTATGTTATGTAAAAATTACAACAACTTAATATCTCCAAATAAAATTTAACAGCCAAATTCTATATGCTAATAGGTACCCTAGGACTACTTATGTTCAATGTCATATCTATTACATCAAAGGCACTTAGTATGTGATGACAAATGGAAGGAAGCATAAGTCACCATTTATCCATCCATCCATCACAGGCATATGGGAATCACTTTAGACTCAGTTTATGTAATCATCTCTTACAAAAGAAATTTATGTCACAGAAGGCTATAAGAGATGATTATTTCCAATGGAAAATGGATTATTTAAAAAAAGTTAAATAATTTTCTGGTGCTTGGTCTAGGGAAGAGAAACTTAAAGAATAAGCTACTTTCTCTACTGTAGACATTTTGAAGGAAGGATATGGAGAATGGCTAGAAATACTCTTCAAAACATTGGTTGTTGAACTATATACAAACCATGATGTATATTAGTATGAATATAAGAGTATATACATATATACATATATGCATATACACATATATGCATATATACATATATAAGTCCATAATACACACACATACTATATATATGCATTTTGACATGTGTTTTAGCTGTTCACTATTCTTAAAATTCTGCTGGATATACATTCTGTGATTTTTCTTCCTCATTTTTATCTTCGTTACACACAGTGCTTTCCTCTAAATGCTCTTTGTACCCTTTCAAGTGGACTCTAACTCATTAAACTCCTGAATGTTAACTGTTTAAATTATCAGATCCATAAGTAGCCCTATCAGGCCTAGAACTCACTACATAGTCATGGCTGACCTGGAACTCCAGATCTTCCTGCTTCATCTTTCCAAGTGATGGGTTAACCAGTGTGCCAGGCACCACAACACCACAACTGCTTTTTTTTTTTTTGGTTCTATTCCAATCTGTTCCTTTAGAAGGATATTTCTTTTTCTTCTTAATTGCTTATTTTATTTATTTACATCTCAAATGTTATGCCCCTTCTCAGTTTCCCCTCCACAAACCCCTATTCCCTCTCCGGACTGCCCTGCTTCTATGAGGGTGCTTCCTCCCCCCCCCCACGCCTACCCACCCATTTCTACCTCAGGACCATAGCATTCCCCTACACTGGATGATCTAGCCTCCACAGGACCAAGGGACTCTCCTCCCATTGTTGCTAGATAAGCAATCCTCTGCTATGTGTGTAATGGGTCCCTCCATGTGTACTCTTTTCGGGGGTCTGGTTAGTTATTATTGTTGTTCTTCCTATGGGGTTGCAAACCCCTTCAGCTCCTCCAGTCCTTCCCCTAACTCCTCCATTAAGGTTCCCGTACTCAGTTCATCGGTCGGCTGCGAGCACTCACATCTGTATTTGTCAGGCTCTGGCACAGTCTCTCAGAGAACAACCATACGTGCATCAGCAATAGTGTCTGCCCCCTAGGTGGGGCAGTCTCTTGATATATATAAAAACACAAAGTAGTTTGCCAAGAAACCTTTCAAGTCGTATAAAAGGTATCTCCCACGAGGTTGCCGAGTCTCACGACTCAGTCTATTTTCTTTACCCTAGTTTGAAGTTTTTTTTTTTTTCGAGACAGGGTTTCTCTGTGTAGCCCTGGCTGTCCTGGAACTCACTTTGTAGACCAGGCTGGCCTCGAACTCAGAAATCCTCCTGCCTCCGCCTCCCAAGTGCTGGGATTAAAGGCGTGCGTCACCACCGCCCGGCTTGAAGTTATTTTTAACCGACATGAATATACTCTCTAGTGCAGGGAGAGCTATTCACAGAAACATGTGTTGACCCCTGTGTTTTTTGAATTATTCACAACAATACAGTGTATTTTGTTTGTTTGTGTTGTATTATTGCCATTTGTGTTGAGTGACTCCTTTCTTCACTTACAACTTTTTAAAGATGAGAAATGTGCTTGAGATTATTGGATCATTTCTTATTCTTTGCTCCCAACCAAAGCAGTCTACAGTAACCACTGGAGTGAAGAGTGATAAATTTTTTTCGCAGCCAGTGAAATAAACCAATTCAATCCAGATTAGATTGTATTAAATGCAGGTTTATGGGGAAGCTGCTCTCTTGGGAGTTCACTGGCGCCAAGGACCAGGATCAAGGAAGTCACCGTAGGAGAGAGAAGAGAATGCTGGAAAGACCCTGTACAAAGAAAGGAGACAGAGACAGAGAGAGAGAGAGAGAGAGAGAGAGAGAGAGAGAGAGAGAGAGAGAGAGAGAGAGAGAGAGAAATGCCTGGTTTATATAGGGAAGAGCCTCTAGGGAAAGGGCAACCCAGTCCCTGAGTTAGAAATTCAGGGTTGGGGGCCAGGTATGCCAGTTAGGGACTGAGAGATGCTGGGAGAACCTGGAGGCTAAGTCTGTTTTGATATGTAACATATGCACCCAGGTGGTCCCTTATTCTGGGGTCTGAAAGGAAGAGAGAGAAGGCATGGTGAAGGTAGAACTCAGCTGAATATCTGGTTTTTAAGGCAGCAAATACTTTTTGGTTAGAGGAAAATTTTAAGTTTCTAAACAAAGATCATTTTTTGCACAAGGGCTGTCCATTGTACTTTTCCATCTCCATTTCTCCCCTCCACTCCGTCTCTTTAACGTTACAGTTGGTAAAACAACAAAACAAAATTCCTGAATTATGCAGAAAAAGAAGCTTTTGGTTGTTGTTGTTGTTTTGCAAGATCCTTCTTCCTCCTTCTCCTGTTACTTACCTTACTTCTAATTCTTTTAAAAAATCCATTGATATTTTAATAGGAAACCAGCATCTGTGTGATATGTGCCACAGCAACAATATAAAAGTCATTGCAGTTATTCAAGTCTAGATAGCATTGAAAGCTCCTGACATCATCCTACCTTTTACCTAGGTCTAATTTATTTACCTAGGTCTAAATTTAATCTGCTTTTTTGTTTATCAAATTTTATCTTTTTGTTATTTTTTTACTTCATTTGCAGCTAATTATTCGACTTTTCTTAACTTAAGAAATCATAATTTGATACAATAAATACTGAGGCAATTATTTCTGAGATAATCCAAATGTTCTCATTAGCAGTTCAAAAGATTTCTTGAAATAAATAAAAGAAGTAATTTCTCTGCGATTCCTTTCAGGTTTTAATTAACATTCCTCTTTATATATTAATGACAGTCCTTTAATTTCCCTGTCTTTGCTAATATCTCTTCTGACTCTTTATATAAGTTTGACAAAATACCTGTTAGTAGAATAATTTTTCATCCTTCCAATATTTCTTAAGGATTTAATTCTTGTACTATTCTTTGAGTCTGTGGTGGGTTCCCAAAGCTATTTTTATTTTCTTTGTATTTAAGATAAAATTATTCTTTGCTGTGAAGCTCTCCTAACAATGCTAGCATTTCAATTGTGTGACTGTGACTCATCTGTCATGTATTATTCCTATTTCTTCCCCAAAAATGATGTTTAAAAAAATTAATGATAGCACTTATTTCATAGGATGGGGTGGGCTGGAATTTAAATTAGAAATGCATCTGAAGTCCACAGTATAACTTTTGGTTCTTGGCAAAATCTTCAATGAATTCTACCTCTAGTTATCCCTGTATTCCTTCTTTCCATTGCCATTCATGGGTCTTTTCAAACACTTTAAAAAGTAAAGATGAAAATTTAGTAAAATTGAGGCCTGACCATGGCTCAAGTTTATACATATAATTTTCCTACATATAGGCAGATTATAAAAGTATTCATGAAATGTAGGCTATTGTTATGAAATATTTTTTGCTTTTTAAAAGTTTGTCTAAACATTTTTTTTTACAGCCCAGTGCTAAAGCTATTGAGTAAAGGGAACATCTATATAACTTGCATACTTACGCAATATATTTATGTGTATATACAACTACTGTTTAAATAGGATGCTCTAGACAGGTAAAAAGAAAGTACAGACTGCCTCCAAATCAGTGCTCATAAAAGCCTTGTAGGAGGCTGGAGAGATGGCTCAGTGGTTAATAGCACTGACTGCTCTTCCAGAGGTCCTGAGTTCAATTCCCAGCAACCACATGATGGCTTACAACCATCTGTAATAGGATCAGATGTCCTCTTGTGGTGTATCTGAAGACAGCTACAATGGACTCATATACATAAAGTAAGTAAATCTTTAGAAAAAAAAAGCCTTGTAGGAAACATGATATTTGGAAAGAATTTTAAATTAAAAAAAAAGAAAAACACCTAAAATCTTTAATGCTGTAAAAATTTGGTTCAGATCAAAGTAGTTATAGGAGCAAAAGTACAGAAATACTGCAGCTTAGAGAACATTTTAAAAACTAGTCCGAATTTTGAGCTATTTTGAAGGAGGATACTATTTGTAGGGACAAATGGGAAGTTGTAAAACCAATGCTCTAAAATCATTAATATTATCAGTCATAAAGGTTTACATAAAGCTAGAGTTCCCTCTAAGCTCCACCTAACAGATACCTGGCAAAAGTCAGGTAGACCTGGCTTGCTATAAACAGGGCTGTTTGGACCCTCCTCTCTCTCCTAGCTCTCTCTGCCCCTTCTCTCTTCCCTGACTCTCTCCTTTTCCTGAACGCTTTCTTCCTCTCTTTCTTTCCCTTCCCCTTCCCCATCATGTGTTCTTGTGTTCCTGTTTTCCTGCTTCTTCTCTCCCTCTTCCTCTCTGTCTCTCTCCCTCTCTGTCTCTCTGTCTCTGTCTCTCTCTGTCTCTCTGTCTCTGTCTCTCTGTCTCTGTCTCTCTCTCTCTCTCTTTCTCTCTCTTTCCACCCTCCCCCGCCCCTGTGTCTCCTCTGCTCCCTTCTCAACTCCCCTCCCATTCTCTAAATAAACTCTATTCTGTATTATATGCATTGTATTGCTGGTACCTCAGGGGAAAGGGATGTCTCTGCATGGGTCCCCCAAGGCATCCCTCCTACATGCAAACCTGGCTCTACAAAACATATTCTGACCCCCTTTATAAGGTTTATTTATTCATTTTTATGTGTATGAGTACACTGTAGCAGTCTTCAGACACACCAGAAGAGGGCATCCAATCCCATTACAGATGGTTGTGAGCCACCATGAGATTTCTAGGAATTGAACTCAGAACCTCTGGAAGAGCAATCAGTGCTCTTAACCACTGAGTCATCTCTCCAGCCTCTGCCCCCTCCTTCTTTTTGTTATAAAACACAAGAACTATACTTGCTTTTACTTTCAATTTATAGATATACGAAGGTCTACTGTGACCCAGTGAGCAAACAGCTAAATTAACAGAGATTCATGCAGGTATGATCTTTGCCTTAATAGGGTTTTCTGTGATACAATAATATGATGGAGAAAGAGGATTTCTGCTTTAAGAAATTAACAATAGCACTTATTTCATAGGATGCAAATAGAGAGAGGATATTCCTAAGAATATCTAAGCAGAAATATAAAAGTACTCTTGAATCTAAAACACTGGTTGACACCCTGTGAGTTGCAACCCCTTTTGGGTGGAAACTAAAACCTTTAGAAAACACTGATATTTATATTACAATTCATAATAGTAGCAAAATTACAGTTCTGAAGTAATGTAAGGGCCCATGGTTCACCCAAGAATGATACCCAAGACGCAAATAGTATGTGAACACAAAGAGTGTTTTATTCTGCAGAAGTCCAGCCTGCTAAGGTCTCCCATTACTGGAATAGAGAGACAGTCAAGTAAGCTTGCAACTCTGATTTATAAGCACTTTAGGGACTTTCAGGGAAGGTAGCCTCTATGTTAATCTGTTGGGTCCATCTCTATGGACATTCGTTCCATTACCAGGGTGTGGGGGTTGGGAAATTTCTGGGGATGTTTGGAGAGTATTACTGAGAAAGTCTGGAAACTGCTGCTACCCCATTGTCATTGGCCTCAGGCTAGCTGACGCAGCAGCTTCTGAAGCCTGGACTTGTCTGGATTTGCCCAGTTCTAGGAAACAGAAATTTAAGCCTTGTCTCCTCAACTGCCCATTTGAAGCCCGTCATGGAATCAGCCTTGCCTTCTCATTAGCAATGAAGATAATTTTATGGATGAGGGTCAGTACAGCATGAGGAGTTATAAAAGGGTCTCAGTATTGGAAAGGCTGAACATAGAGGAAAAAATCTCAACCAGAAGAAAGGCTATATTTGTGCCATAGTGAGGAAAGGCTAAATACATGGACAAACTCAGAAACAGCAATCGATCACAAACCAAAACTAGAATTTCTTAAAGTCAGAAAAGTAATAGGGAAGGCATTAGTAGGACATAATAAAAAGAGAACAAGAGAAGAACAGAGACTTAAGCAATGTTAAAAGGTTGGTAGGATTCTGTGTCACATGTTTATGTTTATGTTTATAAAGTAATCTACTTAAATTTTCACTCTGAAGAGCATTGATAGCGCAACCATGTTTCCTGGATTTTCTTTGACAGTTCCAGTATAAAGATGATGTTATAGTTAGCATAACACAAGGAAATTATTGCATGGTGTACTTTTAGCAAAGAATACTCAGTGCTAATTTATATGGTAAGTTTTCCATAGCTATTGCTGTCCAAATGAGAGAGTACTTTCAGTAACGACTGAGGGTGAAAACCAGAATAGAATAAATCAAAGATGGATTATAAGACTATGAAAGAAGCATAGTAATAGTTTCTGTCCTTGGAGAACATTTTTCTCAGAAGAATAGAAAACCCACGAGTAAATCAGATGGTACATTAGGGGTGTGGAACTGTGATTCAGTGCTTGTCCAGCATGCACAAAGCACTCGGTTAACCTCCAAACTGAAAACAAAATAAACAAAAGGTAGCTAGATTTTTCATATTTAAAAAATGAACCATAAAATTCTGAATGTGCATTTTTGGCAATCAGGATAATATTTCAAAGTCATCTATGCCATAAAATTTCAGACTAAATAGCAATGTCATATTAAAAAAAAATCCATTCCGGCAAGGTATAGTCACTAAATACTTGTCTAATCAATGTTGCAGGCCAATGAAGGTTGCTATGACTTAGAAAAAAAGATAGAATCCTCCACACATGATAACTGAAGAACACACCCACTGTCATTCAAGAGAAGAGGGAGGCTGAAACCAAGACCTACCAGATAAATAACAGCACTGAATTATAGCAGATCCCAATCTCTGGAATATTATAAACCTAAGAATTTTGAACTAGGGATGCTACTTTGAGTTAAATAGTGATTCAAGAGATTTATGAAAGAGGTAGGGAATCTGACACTGTCAAAGAGCAGGTAGCAAAGCAGTTACTGAAGCAGAAATGGGTGAAAGAAATAAGGCCACATCCCAAGATGCAAGAGCAGGAGATGGGAAAGACTAGCTGCTCTCCCTGGATCCTCTACCGGGTACATTATCCTGCTGCCTTGATTTTATCCAGACATCAGAGTCTACCTCCCACACTGTGAGACAGTGAATGTTGGGGTTTTGATTATTTTCTGGGGCAGGGATGTGGTATCCCTGTGTGTGGGGGATGTGAACATGTATACACTTGTATGTAGATGACAAAAGACAATTTTCCGGTAGGGTTTCTCAAGTACCATCCATCTTGCTGGGATTTTGCTTGTTTGTTGTTCGTTTGCTGTTTGATATTTTATGCAAGGTGTTTCGCTTACCATAACTTACCAAGTATAAGAACTCACTAGTTTTGCTTTTTTGTTTTTGTTTGTTTGTTTGTTTGTTTCCCAACTGAAATCCAAAGATCCTCCCTTTCCTGGGTTATGGGGATTTTCACAGTTTGAATAAGAATGTGCTCCATAGGTTCATATATCTTAATGCTTGGTCTTCAGGGAGTGACACTCCTTGTTGGAGTTGGTATGGCCTTCATAGTGAAAGTGTGTCACTGGGTGTTGGCTTTGAGGTTTTAAAGCTCAAGATTGGCTGTCCCAGTAACTTTGTCTCTCTTCTTGCTGCCTATGGATCAAGATGTAGAATTCTCAGCTATTTCTCTCTAACATGATTACCTGTATGCCACCATGCTTCCTACACCAATGACTGTGAGTAATCCTCAGTTAAATGCTTTACAGATCATCATGGTCATAGTGTCTTTTCACAACACTAAAACACTAAGACAGGGTTGGAAGTCAGGCCTTCATGCTTCTTCCTGTGCATTTTATTGTCTGAGCTATCTCCTCAGTCCACCATTGTTGGGGATGGTTTGGCGCACTGTGCATCCACATGCTGATTACTACATCCCAGAGATCTGCTTACAGATCTTATCATTATCATTATTATTGAAGCATCTCTTATCTCAATGTTATGGAAAAAATGTTATCCTTCACCTCTGATTAGTTAATACAGAGCTGATTTACCCATAGCTGAGCAGGAGCACTAAGGCAGAACTTTGATTCAAGTGTGGGGGGGGTCCCATGTAGAGAGAGATGAGAGAGAAGAGTAACTAAGGGAGAGTCGACATAAGCACAAGGAAGGAGCAGGAGCAGCCAGGGGAAGACTAAGATGGCAGATACGTGCTTCGGTAGTAGGCAGCATAGTCCGGTTAGAAAAGATAAGTATCTGCCCAGATATACTGCTCGAGGCTTATTAAAAATATAAAAATCTCCATGTATTATTTGGAAACAAGGGAGGCATAGAAGAGCCCAAATAATAACATTTTATCCTCTATCACTCATATTTCCATTGTCCTTAAGACACTAAAGTTAAGTTTAAGAAAATAAAAAATGTATGGTGGCAACCAAAGGAAACAAAAACAGAAAAAACAAATACATTTCTACCAGTGCAGGACCACAAAGTCTAAGATGTCATAAAACCAAAGACAGGAGCAAATACAAAGAGGCTAAGAGCAGGAATCTCAGGAGACAGCTGAAGAGACAAGTTCTAGCGCTATGCACAGACTGACACTATGTAAAGAACAGCTCAAAATTGATACTGGAATTCATAGACATTCCAGGTTTCACCCCTGAGATAAGCCTGGAGGAGATAGTAGGGATCCCAGTGAGAAGGCTGAGCATTAGAACCTTAGAATCACTGGAAAGACTAAGCAACTTACTCTCTATCTAGTCTTATTGTTGTTGTTTTAGGATGGTATTTATTTATGTTTATTTGTTTGTAGTACAAGGATGATAAGCATTTGTCTTGCCTACCTTATGGATTCCATCACCAGAATCAGATTTCACATTCAATAGCTCAATTAAAAAAAATACAAAGTTCTACTTATAAAGAAATAATGACTTTTCTCAATGTATGTACCAACAATATGATAATTAAATAATAAATAATAATATTTAGCATCCTTCAAAAATACGTGGTAGGAAGGATTTTCATAAATATCACATGCCTGTCAAGCACTCCAGGCCATCCCTAAGATCTCTGTGAACTTCTTAAGAAAATCTAAGCTTTTTTACTGGGCTTCCAGGTTTTTTCAGAGTCACAAATTCAATTATTCCTCATTAAAACTGAATGACTGAAAAATACGAATGTCAAGTAAATTTCAATGGAGATTGGATTGAATACAGAAAGGAGAAACAGAGGCTGCTGGCTTTTAATAGCTATTGAAGCAAGGTAAATTTGTCTTGAAAATGTCCTTGAGTCATTTTTTCAGAAGGGTCAACATACCCTATCCACATTGTACTGGCTGGTTTTGTGTGTCAATTTGACACAAGCTGGAGTCATCAGAGAAAAGGGGGCTTCAGTTGAGGAAATGCCTCCATGAGATCCAACTGTGAGGCATTTTCCCAATTAGTGATCAATGGAGGAAAGCCCGGTCTGTTGTGCAATTCCTGGACTGGTGGTCCTAGGTTCTATAAGGAAGCAGGTTTAGCAAGCCATGTAAAACAAGTGATGTGAAGTACCCCTCCATGCCTTCTGCATCATCTTCTGCCTCCAGGTACAGCCCTGTTTAAGTTCCTGTCCTGATTTCCTGCAATGGTGGACTATGACCTGGAAGTATAAGCCAAATAAACCCTTTCTTCCCCAACATGCTCTTGGTCATGGTGTTTCACTGAAACGATAAAAGCCCTAACTAAGACACCCATGTAGTCTTTGCCCCCTTACAGTCTGTCAAATGGCTCTCTGTCCATTTCTTCCCTATGCCTCTGTTCTCTGTACTCCCTATTGAAATATCTGAAAACATTTAAAATAATTTAAAATATCTAAAAATACTAAAGTTTTGCCATTCTTTTTTATTAGATGTTTTCTTTATTTACATTTCAAATGTTATCCCCTTTCCTGGTTTCCCTCCGAAAACCCCCTAACCCATCCCCCTCGCCCTGCTCACCATTCTTTGCTACATATGCAGCTGGAGTCATGGGTCCCTCCATGTGCACTCTTTGGTTGGTGGTTTAATCCCTGGGAGCTCTGGGGGTACTGGTTAGTTCATATTGCTTTTCCTCCTATGGGACTTCAAGCTCCTTCACCCCCTTTGGTCCTTTCTCTAGCTCCTCCATTGGAGACCTTGTGCTCAGTCCAATACTTGGCTGAGAGCATGCACCTCTGTATTTGTCAGGCACTGGCAGGGCCTCTCAGGAGACAGCTATATCAGGCTCCTGTCAGGAGCACTTGTAGGCATCCAAAATTGTGTCTGGGTTGGGTGACTGTATATGGGATCGATTCCCAGGTGGGACAGTCTTTGGATGGCCTTTCCTTCAGTCAGTGTAAACGGCTGGAAAACAGTTTTCTGCCATTCTTTCTTCCCCTTAGGAAGGCTCTACTTCTTTGTGGTTCCCCTGTGCCAGTTAAGTCTCTCATTTTCTTAATCCATATAATTAAATAATCTTTTCCTTACAAAGATGGTATGTTCCAAATAAAATTGTTGGAGGCGAGACTGGGTTGGTGACTCCCCAGTTGTCGTGTAGACAGACATTTTGCCTCTCAGCTAGCCAGAGTTACGTCAGATAAAGCCAGCTATGAGCTAGATTTGGGGCCTTGGGAGGGGCCTGTAGTGTAGGAAATGGAATGTGAAATTTTCCCAGTATCTGTGTACTCAAAGGTTCCAGTGGTGAAATACTTTCTTTGCTGTCCCAGAATGCATCTTGCTAAGGGGGAACTTGGGATAGTCTGAGCTCCAAATTTTTCTACTGTGCGGTACTCTTTGCTGTCTTGCCTTCTGTTTCTCTACTCCAGGGGTCTAGAGAGCCGAGCAGTGCCAATCATACACTTGCTGGCTTGGGTCATTAGCCCTCTTAACCCCACCCCTATCCCGACTTTTACCATTTCCTCTTGTTATTTCTTTTTCAACCTTGTTTCTTATGGAACTCTGATGTGGCTGGACCTGATCAGATGACATCAATGGTGAGTTATAAATCCCTCCCTGAGCCAGCTATAGTCACAAAAAAGTGGGGATTAGTTCTTTCCCCAATCTGTTCATGCATTCCTTCCCTGTAGCACAAAGGGGCAGAAAAACAGCCTGGAAAACCGAGGAATTAGGACAGAAAAGGGTCAAGTCTCAGAATCATCATCAGAATGGATGATAAATATGTCTTAGGTGGTAGTACTCCATAAGATTTCTATAAATTGTGGTTTACAGTTCCGAAGAGGGACTGGAGAAATGCCAAAGAGAGATGTCATAGAGGACCTGGTCTAGGTTCTCATAATCTACATGATGGTTCATAATCATCTGCAACTCAGTTACACTCTCCTCAAGACCTGCAAGAGCCCCAAGCATGTACATGCAAACTCAGGACACTCAGACACATGGAATAAAAATAAATAAATCTTTTTAAAAAGAAAAAGAAAAAATTGTTTGTTTTATAAATTTCCAAAATCAAGTAGCTAAAACCTTTTTGTCATCATGGCCAAGGTTTTTAATTGACAAAGCACGAATCTTTGAACCTGGACACAAGTTATGTTATTTCATAGCATATTTAAGTTTTGAGTAATTATGTCTTCTTATTTTTGAGCACATATTCTTATACACTGGACACATGCTGTTATCCAATGCAGAGAGATGGAAACCATGGTGTTATCATGCACAATCCTCTTTGCAACAACCCTGCAGTTCTTGTGGAGTTCACCAGATTTGTGTTAAATTCAAAAGGAAGGCTGTTTGAAATTTCATATCTTGGAGCATTGCTTCCATTTCAAGAAGGAAACGTTTACTAAATTAAGATGAAATAGCTTTCCTTCATCTTTGCATCCCTCATTTTAAATTGGAAATATTGTATCTCTGAATATTTCCTAAAATAAAACTTTTATAAGCATCTGGATTCATTGCTTTCTTGCTGATATTTCTTGTAGATGAATGATTCCTTAACGACTCTTTCAATCTCAAACGATACATTAGACTCCAAAATTATGTGTTTAGATAACAATTCAAAAAGAGCCAATTTAATTTCTGCAGCTTTTTTTCTTTTACCTATAATTGCCTTTCAACATGATAAGCATATCAGTGTATTTTTCTCATAAGTTTGTAATCCTTCCTTCTTATTACTATACAAATAACATCATATATTATTATTCTTTATTATGGTACTATTCTTCCTTCTCAAACAACTAATTTCTCACACTTATCCTCTTTCTTCAGCATCTAGGAGAAACAACAGAAGTGATATTAATTTTCACTTTTGAGGGAAGCTCATCAATTTTTTTGCCTTCAGGTTTTTTTTTTGTTTGTTTTTTGTTTTTTTTGGTTTTTTTTTACTAAAATCAGATATGAATTAAAGCCAACATGCTCTGGGAATCATCGCAAGATATCTCATCTGGAGAATGCCTGATGCCAATATGTTTTATTTATAAATACTTCACTAAATATAAATAGATATCATTTTAAAAGTGGAGCTAATTCAGGTATAACAAATGAATATATGTATTTATCAACATGCATTATGTCCCAATTACATTAGTTTCCGCCTTTTCTAGCTTTTAAGGGTATTCAGTGGTGGTAGTGGGTAGAAGGAATTAATCAGAGAGACTATTTCAGATAATAATGTTGAACACAGGTGAACTTCAAAGGTTTGAATTGCTAAAATTAGAGCACAGGAACAAAACATTCTTTTTGTGAAAAATGAAAGTGAAACCTATTTGCAACCTACTTTGGGGTTTTTGAATCCATGAAAGCATTCCTGGCACAGAATTCTCATTTTTTAAAAAAATCAACTTTCACAATATCTCTGTCTACTATTGACAGATTTTGCACCTTAGTGCAGAATTATGTAGAATAAGACTTCATCCAAAATATAAAAATAAGACTGTGTAAACTATTCTCTGATCCTGAAATATGAGATGCAAGTAATAGAATGGAATGAAGTGAAAATGTCCTAGACTTCATTTAGAACAAATTTTCTTCAGTGCCCAAAGAGACGTGGTTTGTGAGAGGTTTCTAGGTGTGTACCAGTCTAATGAGGTCTCATTAGGCTTCAAGGATTCAAAATGAAAACTGAAGAAAAATTCTAAGTACATTAGTTCACACAGTTAACACAATTAAACTTAAGTAACGTTAGGCAATCTATATTTAAACCAGGTGCTATTGAGAAAAGCACATCTCATTCAGAGTCTTCTGACAAAGTCAGAATATGCGTCCTGTTACCATGGTATTAAACTCTTCTCAATGTGAACTACATCTAGTTAAGTCAGACCCCAGGAAGTGCTTTATATGCCCCTAAAGCCAACTGTCTTTATTCATTTATCTGTTTATTCATTTTATTGAAAATGTATTTTTTCATAAAGCACATTATGATCACAGTTTCACAGTTTCTTTTCGTCATCTCCTCCCAGATTCTCCCAACCTTCCCACCTATCCATCTCCATGCTTCTTTCTCTCTCTTACTAGAAAAAAAGTAGGGGAAAGAAAACACAGGGGAAAAAAACCAAACTAAGCAAAGCATACAGACAGAGGAGAAAAGAAAAAGAAGCCTAGGAAAAACATACACACACAGAGGTACATGCACACATTCGCGAGCGTGCGCACACACACACACACACACACACACACACACACACATGCACACACACTCCAAAACAAACAACAGTGAAAGAACATATTCAGAAACCATAATAGATAAAAATAACTTTAAAAAATAGTACCAAAACAAATCATTGTGAGACAAATTATCTCCAAAAATATTGAGGTTGTCTTGTTTTGGCAATTAGCTGCTGGCCATGAAGACTCTCCTAAGTGTTGTTGGTATACTCAGTTAGGCACCCATGGCAAGCTCTTGTCAATTGGAGATAGCTTCTGGGTCAAGGATGGGGGTTCTTGTCCATTTCCTCTCTCAGTGCTGGGATCCCATCTGTTTGTAGCTGTGTAGACCCTATATATGTTGCTACAGTCTCTATGATTTCATCTATGTGCAAGTCCTATTGTGTCTGGAAGACAGTCTCTCTGGTGTTATCCATCCCTTAGCTCTTTCTCTCTGCTATGTTTACTGAACCTGAAGGAAGGGCTTTGATAGAGACATCCCATTTAGGATTGAGTGTTTCAAAGTCTCTCACTCTTTTCATTCTGTCCAGTTATGGGTCTCTATATATTAGTTCCTATCTCCTCCAGGAGGAAGCTTCTCTGATAATGGCTGAGCTAGATACTTATCTATGGGTATAGCAAAAAAACCCTTAGGATCCATTTTATTTCTATGTTTTCCTTTAGCAAAATAATAGTCTTTGGTTTTCCCTAAGGTCCTTGGCCTATCTAGTCTCCATTGTCACCTGGATGGTCTAAGGAATGGGTTCCATCTCATGGAGTGGGCCTTAAATCCAATATTTTGTGACGATTGCACCAGTGTAGTATGAGGTCAGGGTATCCTTGTACAGGAAGGGGTTTGTATCTGGGTTAATGTTTAGAGCTTTCTCTTCTAAGAGTGTGGAGAATGTGTTTCAACAGCAAGAACAATAACCAGTGGGGACGAAAGCACTAAGTAGGCACCAACTCAAGTTCTCCATATTCAATTACATATCGACATGTTGTCTTTAGCAACTGGGCCTCATCATCACTTTGTGGTGATCTACCAATAGTCTTGGCTATAACATGACTTGTTTAGGGGTTTCCATGGGGCCAACAAAGACAACAAGTACTCTCCATTCTCGCCTCAGACCTAGTTTCACACAGTAGTTTTCCTTAGGAAATTCAGGAAGTTTGTATTCATCGTCTATAATGTGCTTTGGGAAGGTTTGATCAACTGAGATAAAGAATGTCTAAATTCATGAAACTGATTTTGGATCCAAACACAGTGGCACTAATAAAGTGGTCTTTGCTGAGCATACTATATATAAGCTAAGATCTAGAAGATGAATTTTATATTAAAAATAATATTTCTCACACATAAACTAGAAGAGAAAGTGCAGACTCTTATTATCTACCAAATTGGCTGACCTGCAAGACTGTGTATAGATGTATATAAATGTGATATACTGGCCAAACATGGCACTACATATGACATAGTGCCATTTGCATGCCCTTGATTCTCTGAATTTGATTTTCTGATAGTGGAGATTTTGAGAAATATATTCTTATTCCTTTAAAACATGTTCCTTCTATGTTTAACATGAGCATCATCTATATAGAACGTATGACCAATATTTGCTTCTTTTAATAAGTATTCCCATCTCAGAGTACTGTTTCAAAAAATAGGGAAATAAATGTTGGTGATAAGTCATATGTTCAGATAAACATTTTATAGGTGCTGGTGATCTATCTCATAATCTATGTCCCCCAGACAATGATTTAGGAGGTCCGCGGTGAGAAAAGGTACACTTATCGTCTTAGCAATAGCAATAGTGCCAATAGGCACAGAGAGGACATAGATTTAACTCCTAAATTGTTCATTCACTACTTTTAGCAAATCTCTTTATCAGTTCTCACCCCCACAATATAGTCAATGACCTTTGAAAAGAACTTCTTGGGTTTACTACAAGAATTTCTTTACAAATTATATGCCAAGGTTGGAGAGAGAGAGAGAGATGGAGAGAGAGAGAGAGAGAGAGAGAGAGAGAGAGAGAGAGAGAGAGAGAGAGAGAGAGAGAGAGAGAGAGAGAGAGACAGAGAGAGACAGAGAGAGACAGAGAGAGAGAGAGCTTAATCAGAGAGTGCTTTATTCCCCAGCACCCACATGAAAAGCTAGGTATGGGGGCTGTAGAGATGGCTCAGGGTTTAACAATACTCACTGCTGTTCCAGATTACCTAAGGATTTTGTTTTTGTTGTTGCTGTTGTTGTTTCCAGTACTTTCTTTGGGCAGCTCATAAACACCAATAACTCTAACACCAGGGTATTTAATACCCTCATGAGTCCTCAGAGTACTCACATACAAATAGCACAGACTGAGACATATACATAAATGAAACACTAGGTCATATGTGTGCATATATCCATGTAACAACACTTTGTGAAAAAAGAAGCCATGGTTTAAAAGAGAGCATTGAGTGTGTGTGGGGGGGGGGATGGTATGATTTGGAGAGAGGAAAGGGAAAGGAGAAATAATATATCGTAATCTCAAACATAAAGAACCATTTATCAAAACAAAACAAAAAAGCCAGGTATGTGGTACATGTTTTTAATCCTAGCAGGAAGATCCCAGAGTTTCCCCAGCCCATCAGTCAAGCCTAGTCATCTAAGTCTAAGGTTCCAATTGCAGACCTTGTCTAAACAAAGACCAATGCAGACAGCTGCAGAGAAACAACACCTAAGCTTGCACACAACCCCTATGCATACACATCTACCTCATACACACACACACACACACACACATACACACACGCACACACACATACGCACACATGCATGCATGCACGTACACACAAACAAATGCACACATGTGCTCACACAGTAGCATATACATTGACATTTTATCAAATAGCTGTTTTATATATATCTATTGTCTTATATATCTGAAATATTTACTTTTTTCCCCTACTTTCCAATATGGTGATTGTAGACAGAAAATTCAACCTTATCTCTAAATTTTAACAGAAGGAATCAATGACAGCTGCTCCATCCATTCTCTACACAGGAACTGACTCATCCTGCTTTCCACTGCCCCCCTTAGTCAAACACAGAACTCACTGGTACTGTGGGATTTGGACCACTCTGCTCCAGCCTTGTGCTTTCTGTTAAGTGGCCATGTGTCAAATTATTCAGGCTGAAGCTCTATATGAGGTCACAGAGAAAGTGTGCAGAAAAACAGGGTTGAATCAGCGCCATGGAGCAGAGAGTGACAGCAGAGCCTCTATTAAATTTGTCATTAACGGTGTCAATAGAGCCCTACTTGACCTTTCCTCAGCTTGTCTCCCCACTGCTCCTCAGGCAGGAAAAGGCTAAGGAGCTTCTCATTTGCCCTGACCACACATGTACTGTGAATGGAAAGTAAGCAGAGCTTGCTATACTCCAGACACGGGGGCCATCACAAGAGCTATACAGACCCATTTGAACCTAGTGAACTGGAGCTCTGTTCGTAATCCTACGTCTAGTCTTAAATATAATTGTTTGCAATTCTGGTTATCCAAGCCAGAGTCTTACATATTCTAGGAAATATTTCCAATATTGAACTCATCTGAAGTCCCCTTCTCTGTGTCAAGTCTTCCTTGGGAGCAGAATATACCTACGTGGATAATGAGGGAATGATATATTCATTCACTGGTAGAGTTTGAGTTTGTCTCATCATAGATTATGAATAATACTGAAGAGTAGAGAAGATGACTCAGTGTGTAAAGTACTTTCCACCCAAGTACAAAGAGCTGTGTTCAGATGCCTAGCACTACATTAAAAAGAAACCAAACAGGACCTCTATAAATTTCTATAAAAATAGACTGATCCCTGGAGCTTACTCCCTAGCCATCCTACACAAACCAGTGAACTCCAGAAAATGAGGTGGGTTCAGGGTGAGATCAAGTCTTCAATGGTCCTACCCAACTGTGTACCCCATCAGCTACAAGAGTGACCTGCTGAGCAAGATGTACCTACTGGTGTAGTAAGTGTCATGACTAGTAGGGGAGTAACCAACCCATGACTGTATTTGATGTCTGTCTTTTGGGATGGATATCATGCTTATGCCTGCTTCTGTAATCCCTGTTAAGAGCCCACAGCTGGGAAGGTCATGGGCCCTAGAGGGAACCTACTACTACTAAAGGAGGGACTGAGAGTATCTTTTAGAGTGTGAAGTAGATTTTCTCATTTCAGGTGTGCATATTTCAGCAGTTTGGGTTTCCAGGTTATCTTCCAAATTCAAACATTGCATTTCACTGACAAAGAATGAGTTTTAAAGGAGTTTCATCATCATAGGAAAAATAAGCCTTTTAAAAAGAAAGATTTTATGAATGAAAGCAGAGCTTTGGAAAGCAAACCAAGCTCTGAAGGAGACTGCAATAAAGAAAAAGCCTGCTAAGCTGTTCGTTTAGAGACTTTTCATAGGGATTTGGTATAAGTTATACAGAGACTATGCTGATGTTATTGAGATTGATTATTGCTCTAAGCAAACCACAGGTCAAGCCAGCAGGGTTCCACATGCTTCATGTATGTCAACCAAACCCAACCAAGGCAATGAAAACACACTCTTCACAAGCTGCCCATGCATGTGCTGTAGTGGTTGTGTTGTGAAACCTACTCTTGTCTATCTCTGTTTTAACTTTATAGCCATTGCTCCTATCTAGTGCCTGTTAGCCTGGTCCACAGTTCTAGTTTCTATGACCTTATAGATTTTGCTGGTGTTAGACCTTGGATATGTCTACTCTCTTGGTTCTCATGTTTGCATGACCAGTTGACAGTCTTACTATGGTACTTACGCCCATTGCAGATACCAAGAAGTAGGTCTGTTACCTTGTATTTAACTCCTTGTTCATGAACATTCTAGGAGACTCCATCTTGAAATGGGAAGAACTTTTGAAAAGTCATCTTTACTTTCAACTTAGTTCCTTATAATTAGCTGCACCAAAAGAACATATTGAAGGGCAAAAATGCTTTGCATATTTTGCTGGTGAGGAGCGTTTTTGAAACCAGTCAATCTACTGAGACTGACTCTGAGCCTTATCTGGTTGGTATACCTTTTATTTCTCATACACACTGTTCCTAATATCATCTCTTTAACTCTGTCACTTCCTTTAACAGAAGGTCATACTGCTTCACTACTGTTGTTTTACTAAATGGACATGGTGTGAAGGTTTTGTCTCTAAATATTCAGTTTATACCTGTAGATTATCATACTCTGTTTCATCATAGAAGTTTCTTTTGTAGTGGCCACCAGTTGTTGCAGAGATTCATGACTAACGTGTACATAACACAAAGGACACACATACCCAATGCAGCTGTACATATATTTGTGTGAGCATATGTTTTCATTTCTCTTTAAGAGTATTTAGGAATAATAAGATCAAAGATCATATGCTTCATGTAGTACATAGATGTATTCTTAAACTACTAACCTGTTTCTCTAAATGGTTATATGTTTATAATCCTCACTAGCTGGATATGTTATAGTTAGTCTAGACCATCATTCACACTTCACTTTGATCTCAGCCATTCTGGGAGGGATACAATTGTATTCCATTGTGATGCTAACTTTAATTTGTCAATGGTTGATTATCTTTTGTATCTTATCTGTTTATATTCTTAAGTATCTTGTTCAACAACACTTTGACTAATTTATTTAAATGTGTTTTCTGTGTCCTTTATTCTGTTTGAGACAAATTCTTTATCAATTCTTGGTACAACTATTATTTTTCATATACAGTTGTGACTTTGCACTTTCATTCTTTCAACTTATTTATTTTTAGAAGAAATCTTTACTTTTGATATCTTTTTTTTGTCAGTGATTTTCATTAATATTTATATAGTTTATGTCCTAATAAAATGTTTCCTCTTCTAAACTGTGATAATAGTGGAACCTCAGTCCATAATCAGAGTGCTAGAATCTCATAGCATGAAGGCTGAGCAGTTTGCTTTTTGACCTTGCAAAGCAAAGCATCAACCCAGAATGGCTTGTGTGCTGAGCCCGAGAATCTATTTGTTTCTTCTTCTTTATAATTCTAGCACAGGCCATTTCCTCCCTTTCCTCATTAGCTGAGTAATTAGGAAGGTACAATCTTACATACCATCTAGGTCTTATCTTTACTGTCCTTGCTTACGTTTCTCTTTTTGTCAACTAAATCTGTGTGTGGCTTCATCTCTATGCTTCACATCGGGCTCATTTTAAAGTCTATCAGGCACATGACCTTGTCATGTCTGTAGGTCATTGAGCACACTGACTATTAGTAATTTTCTGTTCTAAACTTCTAGTTTGAGTGGAAGGGGTAGTTAGACTAAGACAGTTTTTCTTGGGTGAACAGTAGTTAAACTGCTGGTTAGAGTACAATGTTTTCTGTTTCATTGTGACTGAACTTAAGCTGACTCAAAATGCATTATCTTGGAAATAAATGTCAGATTTTCTATCTTACAATCCCATAATCTTATTACATTTATTCTTATTATTTATATTTTCACATTTATTTTTATCTTTAAAATTGATCTATATTTTCTAGATGATTTTCATCATAGAATATAGAGTCTGATTTAGCATCTAGATATATCAATATATTCTTGTGATTAAAAAAAGACATAATTAATCTAATCTATACTGTTATTTGTATTTGACCACTGGAATTAAGTTGATTCAAATACCATTGCTATTTTGTTCCTAGAATCACATTTGTTTGAATTCTCCAGAGATTCTCGTAGAATACACATAGACATGTCTAGGCACAGGTTTTGTTTTATTATAAAACAAAATCCATTTTATCTAAAACTTTCTTTACCTTTTAACTTAAAATAAAACTTTTTACCTATGTATCTCTCGGTTCTTCCCCCTCCTTCCTTTCTCTGTCTCTGTCTCTGTCTGTCTCTCTGTCTCTCTGTCTCTCTCTCTCTCTCTCTCTCTCTCTCTCTCTCTCTCTCTCTCTCTCAGTCTCTCTCTCTCTCAGAGCTCTTCTAGTGAAGCCTCCTCCTACAAGTTAAGCTATAGTAATTCTTCATCTTATTATGGTGAAATGATTTCCATCAATTCAGAACAGATCACATCTACAACACTGTGGTTTACACATGGGTATGAAGAAAGTACAAAATTGGATTTAAAACTAAAAAACACTTCTACGATAGATGGAATAGGGAGTATGAGAAATTGGTAAGGATAGAATCTTTCATGACAATGTATTCTCATTGTTACATCTCTCTACCAAAAAAAAATAAAAAAAATAAAAAAACTATAAAACAAAAACAACAACAGCAACAACAAAAACCCAACTTCTTTTCCTTTTGGAATTAGTCCCTCCCTTCATATGAGAAATGACCTTTCCAAGTTCTAAGAGGCTGTAATTTAGAAACACATGAAATTCGAACATCTCATATGTGTCCTAGCGCTTGTTTTCATGACCATTATGACAAATTTTCATGAAAAGTATGTCAAAGAAATAATGGTAGAATGGGATGGAATACCTGATGATGACTTGAGAGTCATTGTAATCCTAAAGACAGGTATCACTATGCAAAATGGACTTAAATATACAGTGGTCATTTTATTTCTTCTTATGTAGTTTAGAAATAAAAATTAAAGAGATAAACACTGAATATCTCCTAACCATAGCACATCATCACTGATTAGAACCACTTGGAGGGAACAATCATGATTAGTATGAAACTCAAGTACTTATATAATATTTTTAAAGAGTTCAGGTTAATGACTTTAAAGTAAATATAGAAACCTGAAGAAGGTTAACAAATCATTATCAAGCAGAATTCTTTGATCTTGGCTTTAATGAATGAATAATAAATAAGTAGAGCTCTTTTAAAAGAGCAGAGCAATCGTTTATATGTTAATGGTCCTTCTCTGGTGCTTTAAATCACCCAGGCCTAGGAAACTTGCTAAACATTTGCCCTACAATCTTAATTGTGCAATTAATTTGCACAGGCACCACTTGATTATAAATACATGCATAGTGTGAAAGTGAATTTTATTTCATTTAAATGAAACCTTCCATACTCAAACACTGAGAATTAAGCAGGTTTGTGTTGACTTTAGTACTGATATTTCTTTGAAGTATGAATACAGTGTCCAGGAATTGTTTTTGACCTGAAAGCAATGGCTTTGTAGTACTGCATGTATCAAGAATCACTAGTCTCTTGGAAATTATACTTTTTAAATATTTTCAAGTCACAAATTAAGTTGATAAATGAGTAAGAGAAAAGAATATAGAGAAATAAAAATATGGACCAAAATACTCAAACTCAAGGAACGATTCAAGCTAAAGGAATCCATATACCGTTAAGACAGATATTTAACTTATTTAACCCTGAGTTTCTATACAATGCAGGTGGGTTGCACAGTAATGGAAACAACAGATTAGATTAAATATAAATTTCACCACACAAGGAATAGGAGATAAGTAATAAAGGGTAGTTGGTACTTTATGGAGTTGTTTGAGTTTTGTTGCTTTGTAGATTGAAACCATGAAAAGAAAACAAAAGAGAAATAACATTATACCAATGCTTATTTTAAACTAAAATGAAAATGTCATAGACTGTGCGGAGTTTTTAATCCATTGTTGTATATATGTAGAAACACTATACATATTGAAATATTTATTTTGGGCAAATTATGAGAAACAGTAATCATACAGAAAACAGCCAGCTTTCTTTGAGCAACCAGAATCTTCAAATTGGTAAACGTCAATCCAACCTCAGAAGATAATAACAAACACTGGCTTCCTGCCATTTTTATCCACTCAGTTGATTTTTCTAAAACAACTTCACATCATTTGGCTACATGAATATTTAAAATGATAGAATTTATTGTCACCAGGAATAAATGTCATCTTTTTGAATCTAGAGAGTGATATACCCTCTTGACCAATAAAACACTAACCCATAAGTTTGTTGGAAAACAACCATTTTAAATTATGACCAGAGCCTTTGCACATGCTATTTATCATGAGTTAGTTTATTCTCCCTTCTTACCTCTCTGGGTTCAAATGTAATATAATAGAAAATGCTTTCATTGATCCCTGCTGACATCCTCCAATAAAATTTCCAAGGTCTTTGAAGGTAGAGAGAAAAGTGGCAGTTTAGAACTCATTCTCAGGTCTACCACTGGATCATCATTTAGAGATAATGCCAATGAAATAGGACATTTGGGCAGGATAATGACCACCTGCTGTGAGATTAATCAAAGGGAAGACTATGTTCGTTCTCACCAACAAGGCAAAACAGAAGTGCTTATTTTCAAAGTGCAGATTATGCATCTTTGAGGAGATAGCCACCACCACAGATACTTTAAACAGTTTTTCATACATTTCATGGATATCTAAATGAAAGCCGGTCTCTTTAACTTCTCTATAGACTCACAGAGGATTTAATTAACTTGTCATACCGCTGAGGAAAATGAGAAGGCAGGTGAGGGTCACCTTGGCCTTGTCTGTTTGCTATATACCTATAATGGCTTTCTATGTTTCATTTTTGGAGTGTGTACATGAAATGGGAAAGGGGAAATGATTTGGAATGTAAATAAAAAAACTTAGAAAATAAATTAAAAAAAAAAAAGAAAGAAAGAAATTGGCTAGGCTAGAATTTCTATCCATTCATCCCAGCAGTAGTCTCATTGTATATAAAATGTACTGATATATACTCTTGTGATGATTTGTTTTGATCACTTAAACTCTAAAAAGAGTATGCCTGATCTCAGCGAAATGGCCTTAAAAGACAAGTCGAGATGCTGACCAGATGTCTCACAAGGTAAAGGCTCTTACCACAAAGCCTAAAGATCTGATATCAGTTCCTGGGAATCAGATGGTGGAAGGAGAAAAACAAATTCTCCAAGAAGTCTTTTTACCTCTACGCATATGCCATGGCATATAAATGTACACACAGACACACAAACACACACACACACATACACACACACACATACACACACACACACACACACACACACACACACACACACTGAGTCTGTTAACATGGGTTATTGTTTCCGGCTACATATGAATTTTCACCTCTTCAAAGCCTTCCTATTTTAAACTTTAAAACCAAGAGTCTGAGTACACCCATGAGTAGTATGTCTTTTTCCTTTTTTGTTTGTTTGTTTGTTTGTTTTGTTTTGTTTTGTTTTGTTTTCGAGGCATGGTTTCTCTGTGAAGCCCTGGCTGTCCTGGAACCCACTCTGTAGACTGGGCTGGCCTCGAACTCAGAAATCTGCCTGTCTCTGCCTCCCAAGTGCTAGGATTAAAGGCATGCGCCAACACTGCCCGGCTTGGTTTTTCTTGATCGAAACAATTTAAGTGAGAAGACACACCTTAAATCCAGATCTTTTGAAGTGGGAAGATCCACCTTAAATTGGTTCACACTTTCTGACAGCAGCCTATACAGTTGTCATAGATGAAGGAAGTGTTTATTCTTTGCCTACATGCCCTAATTCTAGCTGGCAAATTCATTCCCTCACTGGTAGTAGAGCCTACTTTTATTGGGTTCTGGCATATACTGAAGAGCAGTTGAGACGTCCAGCCCCATAAACTCAATAACTACTGGGTTCTTGGGCTGTTTCTTCAGAAGATAAACATTGTTGAAATAGTTGAACCACAGCCTATAAAGCTTTCTAATAAATCTTGTTTTGTGTATATAAATGCATTCTATCAGTTCTGTGTCTCTAGAGGACACAGTTACAAATGTAGATATCCTTTCTTATTGTTGCTAAACAAATCCACACAGGAATGAAAGCATTTGATAGATGGTGTTCGTATTTATACTCTTCGTATTTATAGATATAATGAAAATGAGTTGGAAATACTCATGGGAAAAATGGAATTGTACCTATCATGAACATAGAAAATTTTTTTCCTACAATATCCTTTTATACAGTATAACAATGGCTGTTTATATAGTATTTACATTTAACTAAATAAGTAGCCTAGAGGTAATTTTAAGCATAGGGTATATGCAGTTTTGCATGAGACTTCTTTATCTACATTCTTTATTGTCTATGGCTCTAATCTTTCTAACAAATCTTCAGTTCCTGACAGACTCATCTTTGGATCCTGATCAACTACATCCCTGCAAACAATCACATTTTCCTTTATACATAATACTTTCCATCCTTCTCATGCAAGCTGACAAGTGGATGTTTTCATTTTTCTCAGCCTACTTACCTCCCCATTGAGAATTTATCTTCTTTGCATGTTGTGTCTGCAGCTCAAGTTAGCAAATGTTTAGAACCTTAAAAGAGTTTAGTATACAACAATGGACATTCTCTCCCAGAACAAATAGTGGAAGAGAATTAGAAAGTGTTTTCCCACCTCAGGAGTATTTTGTCTATCAAGATAAGCATCAGTTAAGCTCTGGTGAAACATGGACCATCTAGATCTTTAGAGCTATGTTACTGTTTCTTCTGTGAAGGCTAATTACATGTCAATATAGAAGCAAGGCATATTTTAATCGGTATTGAAATTCCATAAGGACATTAAAGTATATTTACTTTTAATAAGTGATTTTAATTTCCTTATATTAAAATTAAAGTAAATTAGCATTCCTTACAAAGACCAAGGCTTAGGGAACTTTGTCAGAATTCAGAGGGGACATAAAGGAAGACATTCTAAAGCTAATGTGCAGCCTTCATTGGGAAATGCAGGGTTACAAGGAAAGAAACAAATTCAATCATCTTGAGCAACAAGATTGCATTTTAAGAATATTCACTTTGAATACATCATTCTCGGACATATGATGAATTCTAGCATCAGAAATAGAAACCCAGAGAATCTCTATCACCGGTTTTTCCTGATGTTGAAATCACCCGTCTGCTTCACCCTTCATGTCTTCAGCCATTTTCTTTTTTACAAAACAACTGCCTTGGCTGTAGATTCTCTTGATCATTTCTGTTTTGTTGCATGCGATCATTTAAATAAAAATGATACAAAGTCTAACCAGTACCTGGAGGTCCCAGTTCTAATCTGCTGGCTAACATCAATCTGATTCTGTCTCCCCATAAATAATATCTCAAGTTCTAGTCCCATGCTTTCCCCAAAAAAAGCAGATACCCCTCCCCCTAAAGTTACACACGTGGTGGGAATGAAAATATAGGTTTTCACAAGAGGAGTTTTCAGGGAAATAAAATTGAGGTAAATGGGAAATCTTACAGGTTTCTAGAACTTTTCTCTAGGCTGTGAACTGTAAATAAAATAATACCTGGTCTTGCAAAATCCTGTATCCCAATTTTCTGAGTAATGTTTTATTTACTTCCATTGTTTCGGTGTAAAGATAAATACCAGGGCAAGCACTTTAATCTCTCCTAAATCACCCATGTACATATGATAAGCAAGAATACTGGAAGCATTTTCCAGAATCAAAGGACTTCTTTGATTTCATGGTTGTCTGTTGACAGAGCCATTGTGATGACTGGTTTGAGACTCAATGTGCCTTTCCATTACAGTTGTTTGTAAATTTGTGATCGAATAAATACATCATAGAACTAGGAGAACAGAAGCTGGGTCCAGATCACAGCTGGAGGTAAGGACAACAGAAAGCCCCTAAACTGAAACAGTGTCTCCATCACAAAGAGCTTGGCTAGAGTGACACATGTCCTCCAACAATTTTAGAATGCTTCCAGGACTCTAAAAGAAAAGCATATCACTCTGCATCACTTTATTATTGTAATCCCTGGTGACTAAGTGTTGGAACAAGGTTACCATTACTCTGAGTGCAAAGAAGGGGCATCAAAAAACTGTTTTGATCCTGCTATCTCTGTCAGTGCCAACTGAGACAAGAGGTAATGATAGGTATACATGGGATGAAAAAAAATAACAGTTCAATGGAAAAGTGTAGATGATGACTCTAGATACACATGATTTAAAAAAAAAAGAATGTTTTTGACTCAAAGTCTGATAAAAATTCCTTTTCCTGTTTTAGCAGTTGTATGTTGACTGTCTTGGGTTATTATTTTTTTTTGAGCTCTATACAGAAACAAATTTGGCAAACAAAACAAAACAAATCCCAACTATTAAATATGTAAAAAGAGTAGGCATTGTCTTTCTGATGTAAGGAATGGGTTGGACTTTATAGTAGTGACCTGAGAATCATTAAAGCTGTCACAAATGACCCAATGATTACTAGAGAGGTAGTAGAGGGAAAATGCTCATACTAGCAAAATAATTGGGAGTAGGGAGTTGTAATCTTGCAGTTAATGAACTTCCTGACATCAAGGGAAACTCAAAAACCCACTGGTGCGGAAACCAAAATAAAATCCCACCCAAGTCTACCTTGTTGAACCACTGAGTATACTAGGCTCACTCACAGAGCATGGGCGAGTTAAGGTTTACATACAGGAGTGTGGGTAACCCCCAAAGAGCTGCACCACTGAAAAGTCTCTACAGGATGGAAGATGATTTCTCCATAGCTGCATAGGTGGTACCCCCTTCAGTTTTCCTTCTGCACCTCAGATACTCTAGCACCTGCCAAAAACATAAGGCCTCATATAATTAGGCCACAATTACTAACAGCTTGCCAAACAGTGTCAGAAAAAAAAAGTGTGGCTGAGGTTTTGTATAAGATCTAGTGATACACTCCATGCTTTGTTCAGAGGGAATGCCAACAGGCACGGTCTCAAAGGCCTCTTGCAAGGAGTCACATATCCACTGACAGACGTGGCAATAGTTGGTATCCTCAGAGGACAGCATTTTCTCAGCATAGGCACTCCCAGCCCAGGTTCTTAGATGAAGGGTTCGAGCAGCAGGCATAAACCACGAGGCTGGGAGACTCCCAGAATAAGAGGAAAAATGTTTCCAATGTATTTACATCATTTGATCCACTTGTTTCTATTATGGATTTTATAATGAGATTCTCATAATCCATAGAGTTGGACAGTTTTCACTTACACAGGACCCTTAGGAGTCCTTTCTAGCATTTCCCCTAATTAGAGAATATATTTCGCCACCAATTGAATTTCTCACTTTGAAAAGGTCAGCTAATTCCTTCATCTAACTCAATCTTTCCCTAAGAACATACTGAGTCACCACTGCTCCAAAAGAAATCAGAATATTTAATATTAAACATCCAACAAGTAATTTGAGAATAAGCTGCTTTCCATACAAGAAAAAGAAAGAAAGAAAAACTAAAACAAATCCCTTGCACAGATCCACTGAATTTCATCTAGATTTCTCCACAAATGTGAAATCACAAGTTTTCCTTAATCCTCCCGAGTCAGGTGCTGTTTCTCTGAAACAGGAAGCAAAATTATAATATAGCTTATGCTTAAATCTACTTTACAAATAGCGAGGAACTTTACATAATTAGAAGTAATGAATGTACGCAATCATTCTAAGAAACAAACTGCATTCACAAGTAGGGTTAGGAAGGGACATTAGGGCAGAAATCACAACAGAACGTGGTTTTGGAAAGTGTAGTAGGAGCTAGCCTTATCAGAGGCCTTCTCCAACTGACTCCCTACCACCCTCCCTCTCTACCTACCTCCCTCTGTCCCTCCTTCCTTCCTCTTTTTCTTTTTGAAGATTTTATTTCATTGAGGAATGTTTGCCTGAACATATTATTTATGAACTATATTTATGCAGTGCCTTCAGGAGCCAGAAGAGGGCATCAGATTCCCTGGCACTGGAGTTGAAGAAAGTGAGCTACCATGTGTGTTCTAGGAAATTAACCCAGAGCTACCATAATAGCAACCAGTGCTCTTGATATCTGAGTCATCTCAGAGATCCAAAAGTGTTTTTTTAAAACTGCATCTTCTCTCCTTTCTCTGAATCCTTAGTCTTCGTTTCTTGTATCTTTCTCTGTTTTAGAAAACAAGATGATGACACATCCCTGGTGAATCGTTGTGCACCTACAGACATTCCTACAATGGTTGCATGTAAGAAACTACAAGAATGAATCCAGATCATCTTGACCAGTATTCTTCTGAACCAGTTGAGACTCTTGACTTCACATATCAATCTAAATTGTGCAGTTACCCAAAATAGGAAAACTTATTTTGAAGATAGTGGATATAACATAATTAAATACTGTTTTAAGTAATAAGATAGTTTTTGCTGTAAGGCCACTACAATTCAAGTTAAATATCTGAAAAATTCTAATTTCTACTCTCAGTAAAGATCAACTTCGGGTTCTTCTATGGCAAGTTGGCTCCCTTCCTGTGCTGGAGAATATAGCATTTGATAGTTTGCAAGCTTGGTTTCACTTGTCTTCAGAGAGAGAGACTGATTTATGTTCTGTCAAGATCCCAAGTTCAAGTATTCTAACTATGAGTTCCAAATATACAGACCATATGCTTATCTTTAGAGTATAGGTCAATATGGACACTATAGGAATCTGGAAGCTGCCATCCTTTCCCACTATTGGTGCATTAGAGGGACAAAATAGACAAAAGGTACATAATATTTCATCCAAAATAATAGATTGGCTTCAGAAGGTGTCAGAGTTCCATAGATACAATGTACAGGAGTCTATTATGCAGCAAGCTAAACAAAATAAATTGGATGTAAGCAAGAATGAGGAAAGAAAGGAATAATGGAAGACTATAAATCTCTGAGGGAGACACATACACCTATCCCTGTGAACCATTCCCTATGACCTCAAATGCAAAGCAAGCATCTCTGGAGTGTGCAGGGTGGACCTCATTATCTCAGGAATTCTCATGTTCTACAGAACATAGGACATGCCAAAGGCAATCCCTTGGTGGGTTATCCATCACAATTCTTCGATTGTTCCTTTTAAGTTCCTCTTCTGGGCCAATGAAACTACACAACACTTTTTTTCTACCAACATTTTAACAATAAGAATGTGACTTAGGCATAACATATGTTTAGAAATAAAGGTCTACGTGAGTTCAAATACCAAAGCAAGTATATTAAGTGATAGGCAACTGTTCATGCTTTTATGTTCGTCTGGGCGTTGGATTCAAAGCATTGAAGTTATCTCTATTGCTATTCTCCCTCTCCATCACCGTTCACCCACCAACACACAGATACATCGTCTTCTCCCCAGCTATCTGGATACAGAGATACTAATGATAAAATTTCAGATAATGTAGGAAGAATAATGACTCCCTTCCAAATACCAATGGATCGTCTTTTTTACTTATTAATAACGTTACTTGTTTACATTTCAAATGTTATTCCTCTTCCTGGTCTCCCCTCCATGAATCTCCCACCCTATCCCCTCCCCTTTTGTCTAATAGAGTGCTACCCACCCCTAACCCATTCCCGCCTTACCCCTCTAGAATCCCCCATCTCTGGGGCATCAAGCTTCCACAGGATCAAGCACCTCCCCTCCTACTGATGCCAGATGAGGCAGTCTTCAGCTGCATATGTAGCAGGACCATGGACCAGCTCATGCATACTCTTTGCTTGGTGGTTTAGTCCCTGGAAGCTCTGAGGCATCCGGTCAATTGATACTGTTGTTCTTCCTATGGGGATGCAATCCCCTTCAGTTCCTTCAGCCCTTCCCCTAACTCTTCCATTGGGGTCCCCAGGCTCAGTCTAATGGTTGGCTATGAGTATCTGTGTCTGTCTTAGTTGGGTGCTGGCAGAACTTCTCAGGGAACAGACCTTCCAGGTTCCTATCTGCAAGAACATCTTGGCATCAGCAATAGTGTTGGGGTTTGGTATCTGCAGAAGGAATGGATTGCATGGTGGTGCAGCCTCTGGATGGCCTTTCCTTCAGCCTCTGCTCCATTTTTGTCTCTTCATTTCCTTTAGTCAGGGGCAATTCCAGGTTCAAATTTTTTAGATGGGTGGTTGACCCCATCCTTCCACTAGGGTCCATGTTCATCTACTGGAGGTGGTCTCTTCAGGTTCTATCTCCCTGCTGTTGGGAATTTTGGCTAATGTCATCCCCATTGGGTCCTGTGAGTCTCTTGCATCCCTGACTTCTGGTACTTTCTAGTGGTTCTCCAGTCTTTTTAACCAATGATTCTTTTCAAGAATCCCAGAAGAATTGTAGACTTCAATTCCATGCTGTAGCTAGTCATTATACACTATGAGAAGAAACTTAAAACCATAAAACACCAAGATATAATGGCAACCTCTAATCTACTGAAGTCAAACTACCTAGACTATTTTTATGATATTATACTGTAGTTAATAAGGTGAAACAAAAGATCATTTAATCTACACTTTTCTAAGCTATAAAGCCAGGTTAGCTAAATGTCCTATTTAATCATAATTTGAGATTTTTAGAAATACTGATGAATAATCAAAAATATCTTCTTACAGCATATTTCTGAGTCCTAACTCAGATAATGTAATGCATATATACATATATACATATATATATATATAAATAATTTCTACTATCCAATTTGTTCCTAGTGTAAATAAGAGTACTGATTCACCCTGTGTTCTCTTGATATAAAAAGATCCAATTCACATTCTGGGACACAGTGACTCCCAACATACATAGCACCTCAGAATTTTAGACTGCTGTTAGGTCCTTTGGTATCACAAACACATACTGTCAACACCAGAAGTCTCTTTGGGTGCATTTGTGGGGGTTTTTCATCTTACCCAGGAAGGCATATAAGTAACTATGTATGCCTACAACCCTTTGCTCAACAAGATCATAGACTGGAATTTCTGTCAGCTAGTAATTTTTTCCAGTGGTTGCAATTACATTTCAATACCACCAGATGGCAAAAGGCAGAATCACATGAATCTAAAGGTCTCTGGAGGCTTCAAAAACACAGGAGACAGCAGTTGTTGGCGAGGATGTGGAGAAAGAGGAACACTCCTCCACTGCTGGTGGAATTGCAGGCTGGTACAACCACTCTGGAAAGCAGTCTGGCGGCTCCTCAGAAAACTGGGCATGACACTTCCGGAGGATCCGGCTATACCACTCCTGGGCATATACCCAGAGACTTTACCTGCATGCAATAAGGACACATGCTCCACTATATTCATAGCAGCCTTATTTATAATAGCCAGAAGCTGGAAAGAACCCAGATGTCCCTCAACGGAGGAATGGATTCAGAAGATGTGGTATATTTACACAATGGAATACTACTCTGCAATTAAAAACAATGAATTCACGAAATTCCTAGGCAAATGGTCAGAACTTGAAAATATCATCCTTAGTGAGGTAACCCAATCACAAAAGATCACACATGGTATGAAGTCACTGATAAGGGGATATTGACCCAGAATCTCAGAATACCCTAGACACAATCAGCATATCAATAGATTTCTAAAAAGATGGAAGGAGAGACCCCTGGTCCTGGAAAGACTGGATGTAGGGGAACGCCAGGACAGAGTAATGAGAGGGGGTTGAACGGAGAAAAGAGGGAGGGAAGGGGGCTTATGGGACTTTCGGGGAGGGAGGAAACGGGAAAGGGGAAGTGATTTGGAATGTAAATTAAAAAATAAAATAAAATAAAATTAAAAAAAAACACTGATCTGGTGCAACTATTCTTTGATATTAGTTGTTCTGTGTAATTGTCTTACTTTGGCATGAAGCTATTTAAGGAATTTGTTCTCATTGCTCTTGAGAAAGCCCTCTCCCTACAGATAATATCAAATTTGTGAGGCATTCATCAGTAAGACATGATTGAAAAGTGGTTGCACTGACAGACCAAGCCCTGACATAAGAGCTGAGAAAATAAGTAAATATCCCAGCGCTGATCAGTGTGAGAAGCATCATGCTGATAATTATAGCCTCTTGGTTGGCATTATTTAAAATCCAAATGTTTTTCTTACCTGAACATTTGTCTTCATAAATCATTTAAAGCTCCATATTTGCAATTGAAACTTTTCTCCTTTCTCCCTAGTTAACTTCTGGCTTTGGAAAAAATAAATACTTTTCAATTATAAGAATCGTTTTAGGATACCTAGTTACCATTTCTATATCCTAACTATTAACTTACTTGTATTGTCTGTCTATAATTCACTTTACCTAATTGATATCTAGTATATTTGCTAATGTTTGAAGTAATTCTCCAAACCTTCAAAAATCTATGCAAATAATTTATAATTTGTATCACAAACTAATACAACTATTATTCAAGATTTTTATCAAGTATATTTTATTTCATGTTTAAAATATTCTAAATTTAATTTAAATATAAAAATAGAAGAAAACTATTCCTATATAACTCTTTTAATCACGAATTTAAAAATATATTTTAACTTTTCTTTGTTCTCCTACTAAAAATTATTTTCAAAGTATTTGCTCAGATTAGTTGTCATTTCCTAAAGTGGGCTAATGTATCTATGTTTTATTACTTTTAAAAAATGAAACAGAAACTGGGAAGTTACCAAGAATATGCTTATGTTGGATAACCTTTTAAAATGTTTCACATTGGCGAAGAATTTTATCAGCTCAATTCAGTGTGAAATCACAATGATAATAGTATCAATAAGTAGCCAGCACTTTAAAATTCATTTGCTATTTGCCATGTTGCCAGGATCTGGAGTACTCTTCCTTCATAAATGGTGGAACTGAGGCATACAGTCCAGTATTAAGCAACTTACATGTGAGTTCAGTGCTCATGTTCCTAGTAATGTGTTCTTACTACTTAGGTGGACTTCCTAGCTCTTTCACCATTATGCATAAATCTAAACCAATCTTGCAACTTCTTGAATCCATTCAACATTTTAATCATACATATAAAGTCATAACTAAACTAATTTAAAACTTAACTAATTTAAGAGTTGGAAAAAGTGAGAATGTACTGCCAATGAAAGATTATTGGCTGACAAATGTAAAAAAGGTTTAAAGAATGAAAATAAATATTTTTAAAAAGGACTCAAGTTGTTGGGAAAATGACATAAAGTTTCAAAGCTTCTATGCAGAAAAAAAAAGAGTGAAGAAGGAGCTTACTGAAAGGGATCATCAATCCCTTCCTAAATCCACACTGAAAAGAGATTAGTATCTAAAACATACAAAAAGCTAAAAAACACAAATGTGAAGAAGTCAAACAACCCAACCATCAATGAGCTAACTAGGTAAACAGGAAGTTCTCAAAACATGAAACAGTAATAAAACAATAAGCATATAAAATATTCTACATCTTTTCTTTTCTTTTCTTTTCTTGGATATTTTATTTATTTACATTTCAAATGTTATCCTTGGTCCAGGTTTCCCCTCCTGAAACCCTCTATCCTAATCCCCGTCTCTCTGCTTCTATGAGGGTTCCTTTCCACCCACCCACCCACCCCCACCTCACTGCCCTGGCATTCCCCTACACTGGGACATCAAGCTTTCACAGAACCAAGGGCCTCTCCTCCCACTGATGTCCGGACAAGGCCAGCCTCTGCAATATATGTGGTTGGAGCCATGGGTTACTCCATGTGTACTTTTTGGTTGGATATTTAGTCCCTGAAAGCTCTGCCATTGGGGGATGGGAGCTTGGGGGCATGGGGGGGGGGGTTGTGAGGGAATGGGGACAGTTGTCTGGTTGGTTGATATTGTTGCTCTTCCAATGGGACTGCAAAACCCCTTCAGTCCTTCAGTCCTTTCTCTAGCTCCTCCTTTGGGGACCCTGTGCTCCGTCCAATGGTTGGCTGCGAGCATCCACTTCTGTCTCTGCCAGGCTCCAGTAGAGTTTCTCAGGAGACAGTTATATCAGGCTCCTGTCAGCAAGCACTTCTTGGCATCTGCAATAGTGTCTGGGTTTGTTGACTGTATATTCTACATCTAATGCATCAAGGAAATAGAAAGGAAATCTAGTAGAGATTCCATCTGATCAAATCAAAATGGCTTCTGTATTGGCCTCCTCCTACCCAAGCTGGAGCCTTCTCCTTGCTATTCTATCTCCCATTTCATGTCAGCTGAATACTTATCTTCATCTCTCAGCATGAGCCTCCTCCCACCATGGTCCCTTTAGAATCTCCTGGTTTCTTTAATCATACTCACATCTGAAGATTTGAAGTTAGAAACTACAAAAATGAGAGAGAACACCTGGTATCCATCTTTCTGGGTATAGTTACCTCAATCAATATATTTTCTAGATCCATCCAATCAGCTCCAAAATGTATGATTTCATTATTTTTTTTATTTACAGCTGAATGCATTGAATTAAATGTATGTATTTTACCACATTTTGTTATCCACTTTTTGAAAGGCATTTATGTTGCTTCCATTTACCAGCTATTGTAAACAGGACAGGTATGAACAAGAACAAGTATCTGTGGAATGGACTCTTCAGTCCTTTAGGCATATGCCCAAGAGTGATATAATTAGATAATGTGGTAGGTTTATTTTTAGTTTTTGTTGAGGATATCTATTCTGGTTTCCGGAGTGGTGTACCTGTTTCCAGTTTCCAATCTCTCCAACAGTGAGTGATGGATTTCTTTCTCTCCAGTCTGTCCATCTGTTTTCAGGATTGATTTTTGTTGCTGTTATTGTTGTTGTTGTTTTGTTGGTCTTAGTCATTTTTACTGAGGAGGGATAAAATCTCAGTGTTGTTTTATTTCTCATTTCTCTGTTGAGGATGAGAAACATTTTTGATGGATATTTCCTAGCCATTTTGATTTCTTCTCTTGGGAACTCTTTGTTCAAATCTCTCGCCCAATTTTTTCCCTTTAATCAAGATTTTTTTTTTTGAAAATTTTTATTTAAAAAAAAAAGGAACACAAAACAGATTCTTTACAGTTCAGTATGTGGCATGGTACATTTTCCAGTTTGTTCAATGCTTTAAAACTCAAGGATGCCTCACTGATGTACACGGGCCTGAAGCATCCTAGCTTTCGGCAAGCAGGCAGGAGACTCAAAAAATAGGAACAAAGCAACTAAATGCAGGGCACATCTGTAAACATATTATACATTTGAAAATTACAATATTAGTAAAATACAGTTTACAGATGAAATGAATCTATCTAAAACTGGCCTACCACAAGTTTCTGAACCTGGACTAAAACAACATATTATTATATATATTATGTATACAAAGTTTTGTTTACATCAAGTGGAATTGGCAATTGATGCTTATAGTTTAAAAAAAAACCTAAGCAGGGCAGAAATCCAGACTAAGAAGTAATTTTTTTCTGCAGGAAATAAAATAACATCTTTCATGAACATTTGCTAAAACCCAGAAAAAAATTAACAAAACCAGAAATTCCATCCACACTACAATCACTCAAAATAGGACATTTTTTAGAAAACAGGAATAAAAAGCAACTACTTCCTCCCCCAATGTGTCCAGGGAATCCAGTTTGCCTTTGTTATATGACTGCAACTCTATAAATAAACTGCTAGTTTAACTTGCATTTGACACCGTGCTACATTAATTTCTCTGTATGTGTTATGTGTGTGATGTGATGCTACATCAGGCCAGAGAACTTGTCTTTTTTGAATTGGGCTATGTGCTTCCTTGACTCTGTTTTATTGAGTCCAAGTTGGTTTGACATACCTTCAAGAAATCATAATTTTTATATTTACCTAAAATTATACAGTATACATATAAGTATATGTGCGCACACACACACACACACACACACACACACACACACACACACACACACACCCTTACCCTACCTTAAAGGAAGTTAAGCTACTCAGGCTGAAAATGCTCCCCCAAAGGACCATAAAACAACAACAACAATCAAAAACTAAAATTCAGCAACAAGGCAAAAGAGAACACCTTTTGAAGATTTGGTCAGGTTATTTCAAAAGCCTTTAAAAAAAGAAAAATTTGGTGTGTGTGTGTGTGTGTGTGTGTGTGTGTGTGTGTGTGTGTATCTTTATCTCATACTCTGATTTTTTTCTTTCTTATTTAGTTTATTACTTTGCTCACTTTGCTTTATTCTTTTTTTAGTCCTTTGTATTTGCCTGTTTATTTCTTAAAAGAGAGAAAGTTGGGAGAGTGGGAAGATGGGAGAAGAACAGGAAGGTGAAACCATGAGCAAAATAATAGTGTATAAAATACTTTTAAAAGAATACTGCACAGCAGTAATGGTGTGAAAACAAACACATAAATACATGTAAAATATATGTCATCATCAAGATAGAAATGAATGACAAACACTGGTAAGGATGCAGATGAAAGAGATTGTGTATGGCATGTTGGGGCGGACAGGAACTAGTCTAGTAACTGTGGAAACCAATGTGGATCTTCCACCATAGAGCTGGCTATACCATTCCTGGGTATTTGCACTAAAGTCTAACAAAATATCACTGAGATACTTGCAGATTGATGTCAATTGTACCATTATTCACAATAGCTCCTTTATTGAACAGGATGTATTTCCTGTAAAAAGAAGAATGATTAAAGAATATATAATTTATACATAAATTTTTTCAACCATAAAAGATAATAAAGTCACATGACTTGTAGAAAAGTGTATTCTACTGGGCATTATCATACAAAGGGAACAAAATATCAAGCAGAGAAAGTCATGTTTTCCTTCATCTGGAATCCTAGCATCTATCTGGGTACATTAAATCATGTTTGTACTCATTACATCAATGTAGGACCAACAGTTGGTGAATGAATGGGAGTAATGGGAATTGGGAGGGGAGAGAAAGGAAGGACAAGCATGTAGCATAGGGTAATGTTTAAAGAACATTATATCCTTATTTGATAATGTCCTCATGGAACTCAGTACAATGCACAATGACTGTGTGTCAGTTAAAACAAAACAAAACGAAACAGGAAAGCTGCTGAAGTGGTCCAATTAGTAAAGCCTCTTGATTCCAAGCCTGATGGCCTGAGGTCAATCCTTGGAATCCACACGGTAGAGAAAGAGAACTGACTCCCGTAACTTGTCCTCTGACTTCCATAGGCACACAAGGTGGTACATGCTCAGCCTAGAAACACACATAGAAATGGAAGTGAATTTTTCAAATAACAGGAAAACGTTCATCTGAGTATATTTAACTGGAATTCCCTACCCTTTTACTGTGAAAGCAATATATGCCTTAAAAAGATATCATTATAATTCCATTACATACAAACTTTTAATTGTTTCCATAATGGAAAGAGTAATAAAACAAACCACCATGCTCTGTAGCCATAATAACTGATGTATGTAAAAATTAGATCAAATTAGCCGTTCTAATATAAAGTTAGATTTATTATGAAGGCTTATGATTAAAGTGATTTCCATCTTTTTTTTCCTTTCACCTGGGCTATTAGGATCCTATTGAAATACAACAAATTGCCACAAACTCAAAAAGGTTAAAACAGTTTAATCTTGCAGTGTCTTCAGGTCAAGTACTACTTGTGATTTAGCCACTTTCTTTGGCTAGGAAACTCACTGGCTTGTACTCCAGGTGTCTGTTCAGGGTTTGGCAAGGTTTATAGTAGCTCAGGTGTGGCGAATTCCACTTCTAAGCAGCACTCATCTCCTTGAAGCTGCTATTTCTTATCAGAGATTATTCTCAGCTTCTAGAGGCTCTTGTGATTCTTTACCACGTGAGCTTCTGCAGTCTTGTATTTACTTCATGTCAGTTTGCTTCTTCAATGTCAATGTTTAAGACAAAAGTGTGAGTCCCCAGGGAATATCCTAGTGCCTCTCTCCATTGAAGTGAACAGAGACCCATGGAAGGTTACTAGGAAGCCGGTAGTTTTCCAGTAACTTCATTATCATTAAGGGTGAGATCCACAGGACTTTAGATGTATGTCTTGTCACACCTGTAGCCTGACTCTGAAGGGGTAAATAGGAGAAAAAGTGGGGTCCATAGGTCACCAACACAGCACATGCTTTACTCAATTTCCCATAATGCTAGCTCTTCCAAGCACGTTAATTTCTAGAGTCTCTTATTCCATAGATCTCTAGTCTCTTGCAGGTCTTCTATTGGGTCATCTAGCAAGATACAGAAACAGGTAATGTGAAGACTACAGAAGTTTCATTCCAAGACCTTTAATATTCTACAGGTTACAAGTTCATTATAAGGACCTGGCTATACGAAGTTGGGACAGCCAGGTTCTGAGACAGACAGGCATAATATCGCTTGGGTCTCGGGCGGCTTGTGTGTATGCGGCTCCCAAGTGCGGGGCTGATCTGCAGTAACCAGCGCGCCAGCTCTGCTGTGGGACTTCTGCCTGGGAGAGGGACCCCCCCGCACAGGGCGGGAGCCTACCAGCTTTCCTTCCGCGACCTCTGTTCCCGCAGACTGCGCTGAAGAGACAGGTACCCAGGCTCTCCCCCCAATATAACATCACTTGGGACACGGCCTGTTGGGGCTTCCGTCTGCGCCCAAGAACGGGTCAGCGCTGTGGTCTTCTGGGTGCCAGATCTGCAGGCCATCGCGTCTGCAGGGTGAGCAGCCCCACGGAGAGGGTGCAGAGTGCACTCCACCATCTTTGCTCCAGTGGCTGGGAAGTTGGGACAGCCAGGCTCTGAGACAGACAGGCATAATATCACTTGGGTCTTGGGCGGATTGTGTGCACGTGGCTCCCAAGAGCTGGGCGGATCTGCAGTAACCAGCATGCTAGCTCTGCTGTGGGACTTCTGCCTGGCAGAGGGACGCCCCCTCCGCCCTAGGAGAGATCACACACCCCTGCACAGGGCAGGAGCCTACCAGCCTCCCGTTGGGACCTCTGCTCCAGGGATCCACTAGGCTGAGCCTTTGGATGTGCAAGGACTCCCCAATATAAGATCACTTGGGGCAAGGCACATCAGGGCTCCAAAGTCACTCAGGAGCAGGCAGGCCCCAGAAATCGGTGCGAGGGGAATCCTGGCAATCCAGGGGGGCAGAAATAGCTTTGCAGGCTCACAGGAGGTCCAACCAACAGCCAGTGGCAGCAGGACCAACTAACATCAGAGGTATCCAGATGGCAAAAGGCAAACTTAGAAATGTTACTAACAGAAATCAAAGTAATATGGAACCATCCGAACCCAACTCTCCAACAGCAGCAAGTCCTGGATACCCCACCACACCCGAAAGACAAGATCTGGATTTAAAATCACTTCTCATGATGCTATTAGAGGATCACAAGAAGGACACAAATAAATCTTATAAAGAATTACAGGAGACCATGAATCAACGGTTAGAAGCCCTTACAAAGGAAACACAAAAATCGCTTAGAGAAATGCGGGAGAACATGGATCAAAAGATGGAGGCACACAAGGAGACAACACAAAAATCGCTTAACGAGATGAATCAACGGGTAGATGCACTCACAAAGGAATCACAAAAATTGCATAAAGAAATGCAGAAGAATATGGGTCAACAGACGGATGCCCATAAGGAGGCAACACAACAATTGCTTAAAGAAATGAATCAACGGTTAGATGCCCTTACAAAGGAAACACGAGAACTGCTTAAAGAAATGCAGGAGACAATGGATCAACAGATGGATTCCCATGAGGAGGAAACACAAAAATCGCTCAGAGAAATGCAGGAGAACGTGGGTCATCAGGAAGAAATCCTGAAAGAGGTAATGCAAAAATACCTTAAAGAAATACAGGAAAATACAAACAAACAAGTGAAGGATCTCAGCAAACCCATCCAGGAACTAAAAAAGGAAGTAGAAACAACTAAGAAATCACAAAGGGAGACAACTTTGGAGATAGAAAACCTTGGGAAGAAATCAGGAGTCATAGATGCAAACATCAACAATAGAATACAAGAGATGGAAGAAAGAATCTCAGGTGCTGAAGATTCCATAGAAAGCATCGACTCAACAGTCAAAGAAAATGCAAAATGCAAAAAACGTGTAACCCAAAACATCCAGGAAATCCAGGACACAATGAGAAGACCAAACCTAAGGATTATAGGTATAGATGAGAGTGAAGATTTGCAACTTAAAGGGCCAGTAAACATCTTCAACAAAATTATGGAGGAAAACTTCTCTAACCTAAAGAGAGAGATGCCGATGAACGTACAAGAAGCCTACAGAACTCCAAACAGACTGGACCAGAACAGAAATACCTCCCGTCACATAATAATTAAAACACCAAATGTTCTAAACAAAGAAAGAATACTAAAAGCAGTAAGAGAAAAGGGCCAAGTAACATACAAAGGAAGACCTATCCGAATCACATCAGACTTCTCACCAGAGACTATGAAAGCCAGAAGATCCTGGGCAGATCTCATGCAGACACTAAGAGAGCACAAATGCCAGCCTAGACTACTCTACCCAGCAAAACTCTCAATCACCATAGATGGAGAGACCAAGATATTCCATGATAAAACCAAATTTTCACAATATCTTTCCACAAATCCAGCCCTGCAACGGATAATAGGTGGAAACCTCCAATACAGGGAGAGAAACAACACCCTGGAAAAAATGAGATAATAACCTTCTTGAATCAAACCCAAAAGTAGATAACCACTCAAACATAAAGATAGCGTCAAGAATGGCAGATGGCAATAATCACTATGCCTTAATCTCTCTTAATATCAGTGGTCTCAATTCCCCAATTAAAAGACATAGACTAGCAGACTGGATACGTAAACAGGACCCAGCATTTTGCTGCATGCAGGAAACGCACCTCAGTGTCAAAGACAAACACTACCTCAGAGTAAAAGGCTGGAAAACAATTTTACAAGCAAATGGCCCCAAGAAACGAGGTGGAGTAGCCATCCTAATATCGGATAAAATTGATTTTCAACCTAAAGTCATCAAAAAAGACACAGAAGGACACTACATACTGATCAAGGGAAAAATCCACCATCAAGAACTCTCAATTCTGAATATCTATGCTCCAAATGCAAGGGCACCCTCATTCGTAAAAGAAACTTTACTAAAACTCAAAGCACACATCGCACAGCACACAATAATAGTGGGTGACTTCAACACCCCGCTCTCTGAAATGGATCGTTCAGGAAAGCAGAAACTAAACAGGGACACAGTGAATCTAATTGAAGCCTTGGACCAAATGGAACTAACAGATATATATAGAACATTTCATCCTAGAGCTAAAGAATACACCTTCTTCTCAACTCCTCATGGTACCTTCTCCAAAATTGACCATATAATTGGTCAAAAATCAGACCTCAACAGATATAAGAAGATAGAAATAATCCCATGCCTCCTATCAGATCACTATGGAATAAGAGTGGTCTTCAATGGCAACAAAAACAAAAGAAAACCCACGTACACATGGAGGCTGAACAATGCTCTACTCAATGATAACTTGGTCAAGGTGGAAATAAAGAAAGAAATCAAAGACTTTTTGAAAGTTAATGAAAATGAAGGCACAACATACCCTAATTTATGGGACACAATGAAAGCAGTGCTAAGAGGAAAATTCATAGCCCTGAGTGCCGCCAAAAAGAAACGGGAGACAGCATACACTAACAGCTTAATGGCACACCTGAAAGCCCTGGAACAAAAAGAAGCAAATACACCAAAGAGGAGTCGAAGGCAGGAAATCATCAAACTCAGGGCTGAAATCAATCAAGTAGAAACAAATAAAACCATACAAAGAATCAACAAAACGAGGAGTTGGTTCTTTGAGAAAATCAACAAAATAGATAAGCCCTTAGCCAGACTAACCAGAGGGCACAGAGATAGTATCGAAATTAATAAAATCAGAAACGAAAAGGGAGAGATAACAACAGAAACTGAGGAAATTCAAAAAATCATCAGATCCTACTACAAAAACCTGTATTCGACACAACTAGAAAATCTTGAGTAAATGGACAATTTCCTTGACAGATACCAAGTACCAAAATTAAATCAGGATCAAATAGACCATCTAAACCGTCCTATAAGCCCTGAAGAAATAGAAGTTGTCATTGGAAGTCTTCCAACCAAAAAAAGCACAGGTCCAGATGGTTTCAGTGCAGAATTCTATCAGACCTTCAAAGAAGACCTAACACCAATATTCTTCAAACTGTTCCACAAAATAGAAACAGAAGGAACACTACCCAACTCGTTCTATGAAGCCACAATTACGCTAATACCAAAAACAAACAAAGATCCGACAAAGAAAGAGAATCTCAGGCCAATCTCTCTTATGAATATCGATGCAAAAATACTCAATAAAATTCTTGCCAACAGAATCCAAGAACACATCAAAACGAGCATTCACCACGATCAAGTAGGCTTCATCCCAGGGATGCAGGGATGGTTCAATATAAGGAAATCCATCAATGTAATCCACTACATAAACAATCTCAAAGAAAAAAACCACATGGTCATCTCATTAGATGCTGAGAAAGCATTTGACAAAATTCAGCATCCTTTCATGCTAAAGGTCTTGGAAAGATCAGGAATTCAAGGCCCATATCTAAACATAGTAAAAGCAATTTACAGCAAACCGGTAGCCAGTATCAATCTAAATGGAGAGAAACTTGAAGCAATCCCACTAAAATCAGGGACTAGACAAGGCTGCCCTCTCTCTCCATATCTTTTCAATATAGTACTTGAAGTTCTAGCTAGAGCAATTAGACAACAAAAAGAGGTCAAAGGGATACAAATTGGAAAGGAAGAAGTCAAACTATCACTATTTGCAGACGATATGATAGTATACTTAAGTGACCCAAAGAACTCCACCAGAGAACTCCTACAGCTGATAAACGACTTCAGCAAAGTGGCCAGATATAAAATCAACCCAGCAAGTCAGTAGCCTTCCTATACTCAAAGGATAAGCAGGCTGAGGAAGAAGTAAGAGAAATAATACCCTTCACGATAGCCACAAACCATATTAAGTATCTTGGCGTGACTCTAGCCAAACAAGTGAAAGATCTGTATGACAAGAACTTCAAGTCTCTGAAGAAAGAAATTGAAGAAGACCTCAGAAGATGGAAAAATCTGCCATGCTCATGGATTGGCAGGATTAATATAGTAAAAATGAGCATCTTACCAAAAGTAATAGACAGATTCAATGCAATCCCCATCAAAATCCCAACTCAATTCTTCATAGAGTTAGAAAGAGCAATTCAAAAATTCATCTGGAATAACAGAAAACCCAGAATAGCTAAAACTATTCTCAAGAGTAAAAGAACCTCTGGGGGAATCAGTATCCCGGACCTCAAGCTGTACTACAGAGCAATAGTGTTAAAAACTGCATGGTATTGGTACAGTAACAGACATGTAGATCAATGGAACAGAATTGAAGACCCAGAAATGAATCCACACTCCTATGGTCACTTGATCTTTGACAAAGGAGCTAAAACCATCCAGTGGAAAAAAGATAGCCTTTTCAACAAATGGTGCTGGCTCAGCTGGAGGTCAACATGCAGAAGAATGCAAATTGACCCATCCTTATCTCCTTGCACTAAGCTCAATTCTAAGTGGATCAAAGATCTCCACATAAAACCAGACACACTGAAACTAATAGAAGGGAAACTAGGGAAGAACCTTGAACATATGGGCACAGGGGAGAATTTCCTGAACAGAACTCCAATAGCTTATGCTCTAAGATCAAGAATAGACAAATGGGACCTCATTAAATTACAAAGTTTTTGCAAGGCAAAAGACACTGTCAAAAAGACAAAGCGGCAACCAACTAACTGGGAAATGATCTTTACCAACCTTACATCCGACAGATGGCTAATATCCAATATATACAAAGAACTCAAGAAGTTAAACTCCAGAGAGGCAAGTAACCCTATTAAAAAATGGGGTACAGAGCTAAACAAAGAGTTCTCACCTGAAGAATATCTAATGGCTGAGAAGCACCTAAAGAGATGTTCATCATCCTTAGTCATTAGGGAAATGCAAATCAAAACAACCCTGAGATTCCATCTCACACCAGTCAGGATGGCTAAGATCAAAAACACAGGAGACAGCAGTTGTTGGCAAGGATGTGGAGAAAGAGGAACACTCCTCCACTGCTGGTGGAATTGCAAGCTGGTACAACCACTCTGGAAAGCAGTCTGGCGGTTCCTCAGAAAACTGGGCATGACACTCCCGGAGGATCCGGCTATACCACTCCTGGGCATATACCCAGAGGCTTTACCTGCTTGCAATAAGGACACATGCTCCACTATGTTCATAGCAGCCTTATTTATAATATCCATAAGCTGGAAAGAACCCAGATGTCCCTCAATGGAGGAATGATTCAGAAGATGTGGTATATCTACACAATGGAATACTACTCTGCAATTAAAAACAATGAATTCACGAAATTCCTAGGCAAATGGTCAGAACTTGAAAATATCATCCTTAGTGAGGTAACCCAATCACAAAAGAACACACATGGTATGCAGTCACTGATAAGGGGATATTGACCCAGATTCTCGGAATACCCTAGACACAATCCGCATATCAATAGATTTCTAAGAAGATGGAAAGAGAGACCCCTGGTCCTGGAAAGACTGGATGTAGGGGAACGCCAGGACAGAGTAACGAGAGGGGGTTGAATGGAGAAAAGAGGGAGGGAAGGGGGCTTATGGGACTTTCGGGGAAGGAGGAAACGGGAAAGGGGAAATGATTTGGAATGTAAATTAAAAAAATAAAATAAAATGAATAATAATAAAAAAAAAGGACCTGGCTATACAAAACCAAGACCATGAACAGCAGAATGTGATAACTTATAAACTACCTTATTGTCTGACTACCCTACTATTCTTAAGGCAGCAAAATAACAATTGTAACTATGCCATCTCTTTACTGTACTGTGAGTTTTCAAAGTGACATTTCTTTTCACACGTATGTCTTACTTGCATATAGATTGAACCCAAGATTTTTTATATAAATTCAGATTATTAAAGGTAACAAACCCATAAAAACCTTTTACAACTAGAATTAAAGACCACTTCTGAATATTAAGAAGTTTGGAGCTTTGTTCAAAGACAAGTGCAAAGCATTGATTGTATTGTATAATTTAAAAATCAACTCTTCTTTGGCGATGTTGTGAGCTCAAGATCAACATATTACGTATAGGATCATGTCTCAGTCAATCTGTCAGTAAAATCCTTAAAATGATAATTATAAGCTCTCACCTTGCTCCAAGTGCATCATCATCAATGACAATACTGGTGCTGGTGATACAGATGGCACTCAAATGACAAAAAGATGGTGACTACTGGCAGCCATTCCTATAGTACCACTGCGTTAGGGATCCATGTTAAGGGCAAATTTGTTCCCTTAGTCTCTTGTTTAAAGTCTCTCTCTCTCTCTCCCCCCTCCTTTTCCCTCCCCCCTCCCACTCCTTCTCCCTCTCCCCCAACTCTCCCCCAACCCTCCCCCTCCCCTCCCTCTCCCCTTCCTCTTTCTGTGAGTCTGGCTCTCTCTCTCTCTCTCTCTCTCTCTCTCTCTCTCTCTCTCTCTCTCTCTCTCTCTCTCTCTGTCTCTCTCTCTCTGACACAATCACACACACACACACACACACACACGAGAGAGAAAGAGAGAGAGAGAGAGAGAGAGAGAGAGAGAGAGAGAGAGAGAGAACATGTACCCTCTCTGAAGAGACGAGTACATTGGACCCCTTGGAGGTAGACTTATAGGTGGTTGTTAGCTGGTAATCAATATCAAGCTTTCTCTAGGAGCAGATGCACTCTTAACTGCTGAGCCCCTGTACCCCTAGATTTTAGCTTCAAAATTCTCATAGAAATGTCAGCATTTTACCATGGTTGAATAGAAGGAAACAAATACAGAGATCACAGATTAAATCTGGAACACAAATAATCTCAAAATGCTCTTTGGAAGAAACATAAAATTAATTATAACTTTTGCACACATTAAACTAATGTATAAAGAGTGATATAATATCTTGTTTTATAATATTTTCAGATAATCTTTCTTGGGTGCAATGTGTTAGGTTGTGATTTCAATTCATTGCTTAAAATCACACCATGAGGTAAATATTTTAACTCCTGTACTCATTTTACAAATGGGAAAATGAGATTTCACATCAAATAAGGAATGTATTTGATGCCATGTGATACTCTTGAGCTATTTTTAATATTCTTCTTGTGCAAGCTCCATCTTTTGGCCTTGTCATAAAAGTTCTCAAATATTTTTGATCAGCAAGACATTCTGCTGATTATAGAATAATAAGAATGGACTGTATTTGTGTTCCTTTATCTTGATTCATTTTTTAAAGATTATGTATATGTATATATACATACTGTAGCTGTCTCCAGAAGAGGGCATCAGATCTCATTACAGATGGTTGTGAGCCACCATGTGGTTGCTTGAACTCAGGACCTCTGGAAGAGCAGTCAGTGCTCTTAACCACTGAACCATCTCTCCAGCCCCACCTTGTTTCATTTTTAACAGAACATAAAACTTTCTGGATTGTATTCATAATTTTATGAACTACTCAAAGAATATTTTTATTTACCACAAGAATACTAAATAAAACCAACTTGGATTATATGCTTGATTTTCTTAACTATTACACAATAACAAAGTTAAGAGCATATGATATTACAAACAGGCATAACAGAAGGTTATTTACTTTGAAACTTTGGATTTTATTACACACTTTTTCCATCTAATTTGAATCTTACTATTTTCATGTTATAGTTTATATAATCTTCAGTTTTATGATGTATACCAGGAATCAATCAGTTTCTGAGTTTCTAAGAAAGTTTTTTGAAAATCTTCTGACACTAATTATGATCACAAAGCTTTGCTTGTTGAATGAGGGCTTGAAAGTCATCAATTTATTTTTATCATGCAAGAAAAAAAGTATGTCAAGTTATACTTCTTTACTCTCCAGGTCTTAAACACTGTTTCCAATAAGTCCTTCACTCTATATATTCGAAGGAACACAACACTATTCTTGATCTTTCAACTATCTTCTTGAAACAGCATTGAGGTCACGAGTTTCTGAAGAAAGCACTTGAATATTTTAAATGTTCTTAAAGTTTTGAGATCATCAGCGTTTCTCAGCAGAAAGAATTATTGACTCTCTAAATGAATTCTGCTGTTTTGCACCAATCCCAGTGGGACCAGTAGTGTACAGAGGAAAATCATTTTAATTTCTATATCGTGATCAACTCCTAGGAATGGGTTCACTGGCTCCAAGTAGCCAAAAAGAAGTTTATTTTAAATTAAAAGACATTTTTGCCTCATCAAAAATTTCCTATTATCTATAGCCACAGAGAGAAAAAGGAAAGTAAGGTGAGTAAACTAGAGAATAGATGTTACAGAAACTACTAAATATACCATCAATACCTTAGCCTCTGCCCCCATATTTCTTATATTTCTTGCCACTACTATTTTGATTTTTCTCAGAATGGCAATGATCTGCCTCTGGTAAAAAACAAACAAACAAACAAACAAAGACTGTAGCAGGCATAAGTCAACTATCCCAAACCTGTTTTCTGTCAGGTTTCTGAGGGTTGATTCTATGAGTTCTGGATTTTACGGACTGACTGGAGAAGAAATTGAGAAAAACTATGTTGCATTTTGTCATTATTAAGCTCAGGAAAGGTGACTAAGCAAGCCCTCTCATCTCTCACTATCATTTGTATTTTTCCCTGGGCCGTGTGCTCCGAATTATGTCACCATTCACTCATTCTGAGCCCAAGAACAACAATGAAGAGCGACCTCATTCAAGCCCCTGGTTAGATAATTACAAATCTGCTTTCCAACTTTTAAGACTTTTGAAGCCAAGATGTTTTTTAAATTGACATCAAAACATTTTCATAATTATTATTGTTTAGCTCACCCTTCAACAAAATTATTCCTCTGTGGTTGGTTGTTGGGCTTTGAAATTACATTGAAGAAAGTTTCAATGTGTATAAGGCAAACCTCAGTTGTTCCAAATTTGTTGACATATAGATTCATGTTTCAACAAAGTCAACTAAATTAACTAGTTGAAGTTGCCAGTAAAGACGGGAGAAGAGATGTTCTATACTCTGGAGTAATGAGTTCGCAATATGTTAAAAAGCAATTGGATGCTGAGAAAACAGAGAAATGATTTTTGAGTAATTATTTCAAGAAATCTAAAAGTGCTGAGAAGGCGAAATGTTACAGGGCTGTGGATTATGTTACATTCAAAAGATAAAGTAGTTTCTGGCTTGTGGGGACTCCTCAGTGAATGAGAAGGGAACATGACTAGGAAAAAGGGATCGACAGGATACAATCCAGCTACAATGGCTTTCAATGTTCTAGTTCATGAAGATACTAACAATACTTTAAAAAACAAAACACTAAACAAAGAGGAAATTTATTCAGGTTCTGAGTAGGTCAGATGTTACATATTTTTAACACTCTGAAATGCATATATGCAACTTTGGAATCTTTTCATGATATTATGACGACAGATAAATTGTAAAGGTCTTTAAATATTGTACAATCATTAATGCAGAAATATTTTTTATAAATGCTAAAAAGAATTTGACACTGTGTTCATAGTAGTCTCTTTTAGTAACTTTCAAGACTTCCTTTCTAATAGTAAACTTTTAGCTTCAGAAGTAGCAAGTAGTATTTTCCCCTTAAAACTTCTTCTGTATTAGAAATGCATTGAAGTTTGATTAAAAGGACAGTGAATGCAAACATAAATCCCTTAAAAATATTTAGAGCACAGCATCTTAACCTATCTTGTATTTATAAGACACATTTTAAAATGAATACCTCTTAAGAAAGGAGGCTATTAGGCTGAGCAATGCCTTCTCTTCCCAACTGAGTATCAGACAAGCAGAATATATAAATCTGCTTTATATTGCTGTATCAATGGCTGATGTTCAATGGACTTTTGGTATTTGAACTATAAATATCTGACAAAGAAATAAACATCATGTGGAAGGAAATTGGCTGTAAATGCAGACGGTGCTCTGAATAGTCCACCATGGAATTACCTACTTAATCTTTGCTACTTTCCTTTAGGCTTTGTGGCTTTTGAGGATGTAATTATTTTTCTTATACAGCTGGTGATTTGGAAGGACATCAGGAACATGTTCTTTTCAGCAAGCTGATAGTTAGCAAGCCTGTTGTTAAAGGTCATGTTGTTGATCCAAAATCTATTTAAATGTGAACTCAATGATTGTGGTGTTGGTACCTATAACCCTCCTATTTTCCCAACTAAATGGGGAGATTTTTATTGGTGTGTTTTGGAAGTTACAAATAATGGTGCATAATATTCTCTTGCCTCCTTTCCACTGCCTTTGTTCTTCATTTAACATTTCATAAGACTGTAGAAGGAAATGCTTGTCACTTACTGCCTTGGTTGAAATTTACAAAGACTGATGCTGATATTAAAAGCATTCACAGCAATTATTATGAAAAGTCATCGCTGAGATAGTTTTTCAACATCTTTAAAGTTGGCCAAACCCTTCATTCAGACAGTAATATGTTACAATCTATTTCTACATACTTGGAAAACAATAATGACTGAAAATATAAGTGATCAAGTGTTAAAATATAAAGTGTTGTGAATGATATGAGTTAGAAGATAGTGGTAGAAAAGTAAGGACAAATATATATCTTGGTAGAAACAGGGCATTAGAGGACACTGCTGAATGATAGAATTAGTTAGATGGCCTGTTCTCCTTTGTAAAGCCTTCCTGGCTAGTTGAATTTGCCATCACTGCCAAGAAGAAGCCAATGGAAGACATTACCACAATGTAGCATGTTTTTAAGAGGCAGCATTGCTAAATGTTAAAACCCAACTGAAGCCTTCACACTGTACTGAAATAAAGTTAATAGATTATGATAGTATTAGGTAAACTTTTTTTAAAAAAAATATTTTTCTTTCAAACTTTGGAAAGTAATTTCAAATGTATGTGGACAAAAAGATCAACATATGTGATCCAGAGTCAACTTAAACAAGTCTACTCCAAAATATGTTATCATCAATCTCTTAAAGGTCAAAGAGAAAAGAATAGTCTGAAATCAAAGACAGGGAGAAAAGAAGATGCCTAAATACATTCCAATTTGCCTGACAGTAGATTTCACAGAAAAAAAACTTGTAGGTCAGTAGACAACATCATGAACTCTTCACATTGTTAAAGGAAAAGAAAGCAATTCCAATCCAGAATACTATGCAGAGAAAGCTATACTTTAGAAATAGAGATAAATATTGATAAAGGCCAAGAGAATATCTTCCCTCCAGAATTATCATCTAATACATGCTAAACAGTTCTTCAAACAGGAGAAATTTCTATATAAAAGAACATCACAAGATTTAAAACTCACCCATAAAAGAAATACAAACTCAGAATGTTCTAATATTGTAAACATGGTGCATAGGAATTCATATCTTTAGTCTGAAATTTTAAAACAAAATAATAAAAATAAATTTATTGTTATGTCAAAAATAGGAAATATAGAAAGATTAAATGTAGATCTCCAAAAATTCCAAATATGGAGATGGAATTCAATGGATTTTATTAGTACATTTTATTTTTTCATGGTCTCCTACTTATGATTATATTAACTTGCAATCTTTTCAAAGTGACTTGCTACAATACTCAATATTTTGTTGAACCTCATGGTAGCAATAAAAAATTTATAACCTAAGACTGAAAAATAATAAGAAGCAAAAATACTCCATAGACTAAACCAACCACAAAGGAATCTGGAAGAAAGGAATGAAGAGAAGGCAAGGAAAGGAGAAACAAAGCTAAAAATGTAAACAGTTTATAAGATAACTGTAGGAAACCTTACCTCTCTGTAATTATTTAACTGGAAATGGATGACATTCTCTAAACAAAAGATTAAATTGAAAAATATAACTGAAGAAAACACACCATTGCATCTTGTTGACAAGAAATTCAATTCTACAAACACAAAGTGAAAAAAGACATAATCAGATATTTTATGCAAATGGAATAAGAAAACAAGAACAGACATACATAGATAAAATATATCTTAAACAAAGACCAATAAAAAAGATGCAAGAAGGGTGAAGATAAGACACGGGTGTTTAAGGGCACAGGCTGTTCTTCCAAAAGACCCTGCGTTGATGCTTGGTACCCTCATGGCAGCTTACAATTGTCTCAGTTCCAGAACCAGGATATGGGATACCTTCTGTCCTCCATGGGCACTGTAATACACTTAGTGCCCAGACAAACGTGCAGCCAATCACTCGTATGCTACAAAATGAAGAAGAAAACAATTTTTAAATGGTTTTTATATAACCATAAACTGGAAAATTCAACAAGAAGAATTAATAATTCTATACATAGATGTACTTAGTATCTCCAATATCATTATATCTAAATATATAATACTAGTTAATTTTATGAGACTGGTAGACTTAGACCTGTAGGTCTAGGGTAACTTTACTTCCTAGTTTAATCCACAAGGAAATAGGAGGGTTAAAGTGAACACTAGACGAATGTTCCTAATGATATATACAGAGTATTCCATCCAACATGGTCAAAACATATATCCTTCTCAACTGTACGTGATGCATCTTCCAGGGAAGGTCCCATGAGCCTTGGAATACACACAAAATAAGGGTCAAGAAGATGTTTGAAAGCAAAATCATATAAAATATATTTTCTGAATATAATGCAATAAAACCAGGAATCAGTAACCCAAAAAACTTTGGAGCTTATCTCAATCAAAGAATTTACACTTGAATAACCAATGGATCATGGACATCATCAAGAACTGAGTTTAAGATATTTTGAAACAAAAATGAAGATAAAACATAGGTGAGAAAAATCTATTAGATATGGAGAAAGCAATCCTAAAGGGTGAGTTTTGAGAAAAATTATCCTGTGTTGAAGAAGATAAAAGATTTCACATAAAAAATTATCCACTGTCTTTAAGGAAACAACAAATGCAAACAAATGAAACCCCAAACCAGAAATTAGTAAAAATATATGATGAAGCTTAGAGTAAACATAAACGAAACATAACCTAATAAAACAAAGCAATGAAGGGTTGCTTCTTTGAAAAGATGAAAAACATTTGAAGAAAGATTAGGTTTGACCAACAAAAACAGAAAGCACAAATAAATAAAATCTTAGATGTGAATTAGACATTACAATTAGTAGCACAGAAATTTGTTGGATCAATAAAAATTATTATTGATAAGTATCTATATACAAATTTGACAACCTTGAAGAAATGGGCCTTTCTTCACTAAGAATGATAGATCAATATATATACATTGATCAGCGTGTTACATTACATGCTTATAGTCAATTAAAAGAGGTCCCAAATCCATGGGAGCATCTCCATATACCTGAAAAGACATTTCAGAAAATTCTCCATCAGTCTGTTACAAATATTTTATACAAATTGAGTATTAAATGGACATTATTAACACAAAAAATACCAAATACAAAAGTGCAACAGCTAACATCCCACTACAAAGTGAAAGAGTAAAACCTTCCATTTAAATCTGGAACAAGAGAACGATGCTCATTTCCAACATATTTTCATCATCAATGCTGGGAATCTTAGACTAACCAGGACAGACATCAAATTGGGAAAGAGAAAGTCAAATTATCATTGAAATAGATGGCACAGTCTCCTAAAGATGAATTTTAAACTATCCCAACTCATTGCAGCTATCCCAACTGCTAGATGAAGCCAACAAAAAAAGATATATAATGCCAATATATTAATGTAATGCCAACATACTAGTCAGCAGTGTTGCTAGGTGGCAATTATGAATAATAAAGTTAAAAATACCATCAATAATAACCATCAAAAAGATGCCTAGGAATAAAGTCAACCAAAGAGAAGAATCATATCTATAATAAAAACATTTTCTCTCTCTCTCTCTCTCTCACACACACACACACACACACACACACACAAAATATAAAGATATACCATATTCACAGATTGAGTAACTAATATTTTAGACTATCCATAACTAAAATTATCTACAGATTCACTGCAATACTTATGAAAAATGCCAATAACATTTTCATACATGCTAGAAAAAAATCATGCATTTTATATGAAACAATAAAATTTCCAATAGCCTAAGAAGTTATAGTGACAGGAGGGTATGTCTGACTTCAAAATACACAGCTAGTTATAGTACCGCAATTAGAAAACATGATATTCACAAACAACAACCCTAAAAATCGGAAGTCAACCTCAGATACATAGGCTATTAGAACACAATAGATGTCACTGAAGTCAAGAATACACAATGGAGGGACCCATGGCTCCAGCCGCATATGTAGCAGAGGATGGTCTTATGTGACATCAATGGGAGGGGAGGACCTTGGTCCTGTGAAGGCTTGATACCCCAGCATAGGGGAATGCTAGGGTGGTGAGACTGGAATGGTGGGTGGGTAGGAGAGCACCCTCATAGAAACAGGGGGGAGGAGTGAGATAGGGAGTTTTTGGATGAGTAACCAGGAAGGGGGATAACATTTGAAATGTAAATAAATAAAATAACCAATAATTTTTTTTAAAAGTCACTGAAGTAAATCTACAGAACTACAGCAAACCAATTATTGACAAAGATAAAAGGTACACACCAGAGAGAGAAAGCTCCTTTTAATCATTCATGCTGTGCAATTTTAACATTCATATGCAGAAAAATAAAACTGTATCTTACCGGGCAAAAAAAATAGTATATAACCAGGCAAAATGCATACAACTAAGTCTAGAAACTAGAATCTGCTAGAAGAAACCTTAAGAGGCATGCATGCTTGAACATTGGGAAGAGCTGTAATATTTTTAAATAGACCACCAAATACTGGAAACAGAGGGAAAAATAGATGCATGGGATTCCAGCAAACCAAAAATACTTTTGCACAACAAAGAAAAACAATTGAAAACTTAAGAAGCAAATGACTGAATGATAGAAGATATCGATAAACCATATATTAGGCAAGCAATTGGTACCTAGACTGTGTGAAGATTTTTGAAAAGTGCAAATACTAAATAATTAAACAATCAATGAAATATAAATATGGGATAGAGATATTTTAGGCAGGAAGCTTACATTTACTTTTTAAATGCATGCAAATGATCAACAATTACATTAAATATGTCAACATTACAAATTATTTGGGAAATGCAAATTAAAACTAGATGTGACGTGGCCCCACCCCTGTAAAACATAACAAGGACTGGTGAGGCTGTGCGAAGTGGAACACTGGGTCAATGATGGGAAATATGCATTCACCTAGGTTTGTGGGAAGCAGTGTGGAGCCCTTCAAATGTTAAAACTAGAGCTGCTAAATGAAGTAGCCTCCCACCTGTGGGTTGACATGTGTCTTAATTAGCTTGCTGTCACTGTGACAAAATACCTCCAGTGGACAGCTTACAGAAGCAGAGACTTATTCTAGCTCCAAAATTCAGAGGTTACTTCCTATAGTCATTGGCACTATTATTTTAGGACCTATAGAAAAGCCATATGCCATGATAGAAGTTCACAACAAAGGGAAACTCTTCATGTTATGGCAGTGAGGAACCAAAAGGAGAGAAGTTAGGTGCAGGTCCTCATAGGGCCTGTAACCAATGACCTACTAGTTTGATCCACTCTTCTTGATAGACTCTGCTCCTTAATATCTGTACCACTTCCCAACAGTGCCCATAGCACAGAGGGAAGCAAAGGTAGAATCTAAAACCAAATGGGGACCTGGAGACAGGAGCTGATGCAGAGTCAATGGAGGGATGTTGATTATAGACTTGCTCATCATGGCTTGCTCAACCTGCTTCCTTATAGGACTCAGGACTACAAGGCTAATGATTGCCCCACATATAATAAGCTGGGTCCTTGAATATCAGTCACTAATTTAGAAAATGTCCTCAGACCTACCTACCTACCACAAGATCTTATAAAGGCATTTCTTAATTGAGGTTCTTTTCCTTCAGAAACTATATCTTGTCGATATAAAACTACCCAGTACATCATTGAAACCTATGCAAATAATGTTTTTCTTTATATTGCTATGAGGTAATAGAATGTATTTGTAAAGATTTTTAAACAAATTATAAATTCGGAGCATTTCTCTCTCTCCTTTCTCTCTCTCTCTCTCTCTCTCTCTCTCTCTCTATATATATATATATATATATATATATATATATATATATATATATATATATGAAATATCACATATACTGAAATATCACATGGAAACACATAAATTTTCAGTTTGTTTTTGTTAGCATTTAAAATAAATTTAAGCTAAAGTTTATGATAAATTGAAATTTAAGTTAATGAAGAATAATTTTGTATTTTAAAAATTGCTTCCTATGGGAAAGAATATCCCTAGGGGAATACTGTTTAGGCAGATGTGCTGTAATTACATGCCATCCCTTCATCTCTCCTTTAAAATGTTATGACACATGAAGTTCAAATGAGTAAGACTGTTGCCCAGAGTCAGTGCTGATGAGTACCTGGGCTGGATCACCCATGAATCCCTCTTGGTTCACTGATAAATCTGAAGCCAGCTATGTGCAACTTTGCTTGATAACATAACAGATCTTTGTATATACCTACATATCCATTATATATACTTCTTAGAATTTCTATTTTAAAAATTAGTATTCAGTGGGTAACTTAAAACATAAAAAGTTACTCTTTCTCAATTGCAGATATCAAAAGTCTTAAGTTAAAGGGTCAACAGGTCCATACAGGCTGTGAGATTAGACAAAACCCTTGCTTCTTCCTGTGGTAGCCATTCTTCCCCCGAGATCTTTGTAGTACAATTACTTTACCTTATCATCTCCCTTTGTCCTCAAATGACATTCTTTCTGCATGTTTCTGGTTTGGCATGACATCTAAATCTTTGTGTATGAGGAAAATGAACATAATAAATTAGTATTTGCCCAAGCAGTGTCATCTGAGCATCAATGTTTCTGAAAAGATGCTAAACCCAAGAAAGTCACAATCAAAGATAAACAAGGAAATTTAAAAACATTTTCTGGGAATACAGAATTCTATCATAAATCGCTCAACATTTTGTCCAGTTTTAATTTGTAAAGTTATGTCATAGGTAATTGAACCCGTTCTCCTCAAACTCCAACAACTGATTTTATAGTCAATCATTTTTTGAAGTCATCAATAAACTGTCCTAAATAAGGGAGCATGATATTCCATTGTTCTACATTTTATATTGTAGCCAAACTTGAAGAACCCATAAATGGGTTCTGGTATGTTGACTCTGAATCATTGATAACTAGTCTCTTGGTCCTCCACATATCTGACATTTGACATAAATAAAATACTATGGTTTCTGACTTGTTTATGACCATATCTTGGGGAACAAAGTCAAAGCTTTCCTGAAGGAAAGATATATTATACCTATTGCTTTTCCCATCTACACAGCTGGTCACTCTGTCATAAAAGAAAATTAGATTCGCCTGACATGGCCAACTTCACCATACTCAGTTTTTCTTTGCTAGTTTAGGATTCCAAAAAGAAAAATTCCATACAAATAAAATATTTCAATTAAAATGTTAGGGGCCCAACTTCATGTAATAATTCCCTAAATGATATTTATGCTGATTCTCTTAAATAAATGAGTACACAGCTCTGTTAGGCGTTGATAAGAAGCCTTTCAATACTCATGGAAATTTACAAATTTAAGAAATCCCCATCAAAATCCCAACTCAATTCTTCATAGAGTTAGAAAGAGCAATTCAAAAATTCATCTGGAATAACAGAAAACCCAGAATAGCTAAAACTATTCTCAAGAGTAAAAGAACTTCTGGGGGAATCAGTATCCCGGACCTCAAGCTGTACTACAGAGCAATAGTGTTAAAAACTGCATGGTATTGGTACAGTAACAGACATGTAGATCAATGGAACAGAATTGAAGACCCAGAAATGAATCCACACTCCTATGGTCACTTGATTTTTGACAAAGGAGCTAAAACCATCCAGTGGAAAAAAGATAGCCTTTTCAACAAATGGTGCTGGCTCAGCTGGAGGTCAACATGCAGAAGAATGCAAATTGACCCATTCTTATCTCCTTGCACTAAGCTCAATTCTAAGTGGATCAAAGATCTCCACATAAAACCAGACACACTGAAACTAATAGAAGGGAAACTAGGGAAGAACCTTGAACATATGGGCACAGGGGAGAATTTCCTGAACAGAACTCCAATAGCTTATGCTCTAAGATCAAGAATAGACAAATGGGACCTCATTAAATTACAAAGATTTGCAAGGCAAAAGACACTGTCAAAAAGACAAAGCAGCCACCAACTAACTGGGAAATGATCTTTACCAACCTTACATCCGACAGAGGGCTAATATCCAATATATACAAAGAACTCAAGAAGTTAAACTCCAGAGAGGCAAGTAACCCTATTAAAAAATGGGGTACAGAGCTAAACAAAGAGTTCTCACCTGAAGAATATCTAATGGCTGAGAAGCACCTAAAGAGATGTTCATCATCCTTAGTCATTAGGGAAATGCAAATCAAAACAACCCTGAGATTCCATCTCACACCAGTCAGGATGGCTAAGATCAAAAACACAGGAGACAGCAGTTGTTAGCGAGGATGTGGAGAAAGAGGAACACTCCTCCACTGCTGGTGGAATTGCAGGCTGGTACAACCACTCTGGAAAGCAGTCTGGCGGTTCCTCAGAAAACTGGGCATGACACTCCCGGAGGATCCGGCTATACCACTCCTGGGCATATACCCAGAGGCTTTACCTGCATGCAATAAGGACACATGCTCCACTATGTTCATAGCAGCCTTATTTATAATAGCCAGAAGCTGGAAAGAACCCAGATGTCCCTCAACGGAGGAATGGATTCAGAAGATGTGGTATATCTACACAATGGAATACTACTCTGCAATTAAAAACAATGAATTCACGAAATTCCTAGGCAAATGGTCAGATCTTGAAAATATCATCCTTAGTGAGGTAACCCAATCACAAAAGAACACACATGGTATGCAGTCACTGATAAGGGGATATTGACCCAGATTCTTGGAATACCCTAGACACAATACGCATATCAATAGATTTCTAAAATGATGGAAGGAGAGACCCCTGGTCCTGGAAAGACTGGATGTAGGGGAACGCCAGGACAGAGTAACGAGAGGGGGTTGAATGGAGAAAAGAGGGAGGGAAGGGGGCTTATGGGACTTTCGGGGAGGGAGGAAACGGGAAAGGGGAAGTGATTTGGAATTTAAATTAAAAAAATAAAATAAAATAAATAATAAAAAAAAGAAATTCCTGTTTTTAATTTTTCCTAAAACTCTTGAAAATGTTTGTTGGACTGTGTAACAGAAAACTAGTACAAAGTTTAGACATGAAAATTTAGGAGATGAAAGCAAAGTATTTAAATGAATTGACTGATCATTCTGCAAAGTTATCTTTCTGTCTTAAAACCATAACTGCTCACTGGTGCATCAATTATGTTTGGTCTGGAGTCCAAATCTCTCTCTCGGGTCAAATTATGCTCACATTTTAGCCACATCTAGTTTTAACCTTATAATAAGTAAGACTGCCTCCTTGGAGTAAGAAGAGAAGAGAATTTTACTCACTAACTCATGACTACAAGTTCTTTGGAATTATCTAGGTGGATGTTAGTAACCTGTCACTGCATGACATTAGCCTATACACACAGCTGAGTGTGAAGAAGTCCTGCTAAATTTCCTTTGAAAGCCAGTCTGAGCTGTTTAGTTTCACAATGGCAGCTCCCCTTTAGTTCAAGACCATTTCTAGGAGCACCTTCATGATCTTGTCCTTATGAAAAATATCAACCAATCAGATTCCCCAGAGCTCCCAGGGATGAAGCCAATGAGTACACATGGCTCCAGCTTCATATGTAGCAGAGGATGGCCTTGTCAGGCATCAATGGGAGGAGAGGTCCTTGGTCCTATGAAGGCTCAATAGATGCCCCAGTGTAGGGGAATTGAGGGTGGGATGTGGGAGTGGGGTAGGTGGAGGAACACCCTCACAGAAGCAGGGGGAGGGAGGATGGGATAAGGGATTTCCAGGAAGGGGGGAAACCGGGAAAGGGAATAACATTTGAAATGTAAATAAAGAAAATATCCAATAAAAAATTGAAAAAAATTGTCTATCAATGCTTTCACTTGTTTGCTCCATTTTCTGTAAGTGATAAGCAGTATTGACTTCTACCATTGCCTCCTTCCATGGCTTTTAGTGTCTGCTCTGTTTTTCCTTTTTCTACTTGGCCTTTATTTAATTCACTCCCTTTCTAACAAAGACCTCTTTAGGCATCATAGACTGACATTAAATTTCTGGATATTCAGTTTTAGCTGTACACTCCAGTATTGGCTGTATTCCCAGTGACAATAACTGGCTTAGCACTTGGGGATTCAGTAGTATTTTTTTTTAAATGTGTGTGTATGTGAGAGAGAAATACCCTAAAATTAAATAGAACATAGAAGTTGTTCTATGCCTGAATGAAATTCATAGTGAAAAGCAATATTCAGTAGTTGTCATTGTCAATGAAATGGCAAGCTTTGCAAAGAGTCACATGATAATTTTCCTATGATGCCTGACCTTAAAAAATATAAATAACCTGTGTAGCCTCCAAATAGCTGCTGACCTATGAAAGACATGATCTGGAAGCCTGTGCTGCTCAAGCAGTCTGCCTAAGTCAAGTCACACATATCTGTCCCCCCACATTTAAGTATCTCTAGCATAGTAATCATTTTCCTTTCCATAAATTAACTTGCTCTCAAGATTTCCATCTGTTTCTCTTGGGGATAAATTTTGTGATATTGTGAAATTTGTAGGATTTTATTTTTATCAATCCTGAAAATTCTTAGATCCCCTAATCCTCAGGCAGGTTGCTCTATATGCAAGAAGTTTAAATGTGATTCAATAATAATGTGCTTTCTTAGTTCCATGCCACAGCTTAATGGAAGTGGTTTCCCCAGTGGCTCCTCCATGTGAAACCAGTATTGCTGGGCCACAGGTGTGCTGTCCCATGACTGGTAATGAGGAAAGCAAGAATTCTCAAGGTAGGATAAGCATAAAGTAAATTATCTGGTTTTATTCAAATACCATCGCTCAAATAACAGGCACCATCTGTGGTACTCACTCCCCACTTCTCAATGTTGAAATCCCATTACAGAAACCACGAGAGCATTGGCATAAATATTTCAAACAGAAGTTTGCAGGAAAACAGTGTTGTTGAAACACAGTAAGTCTGGAAAGTTGCAATTTGATCAAGTCCTGAGTTACATAATTTAAGCCAAGACATTTGGTGTGTATGATTTGCTGGGAAAAGGGCCTCTTCTTTCAGTTTGTTTAAGCCCTGTGACTATTTAAAAAAAAATCAAAAACAAAAAACCATGCATTTAGTAACTAAGCAGCAATTGGAATTATAGCCACACAAACAATCTTTCCTGATTTTTTTTAAACTATTTTGTAATTTATAAGCACTGACTTTAAACCAGACTGCATCATGGGGCTGGCTGAAGTCCTTAAAGAAGTCAACCTTAGATAAATCTTTTGCTACCTTAGTCAGATATAAAAACACCACAAGCTGAATGGAGGCTTGACTTTTTGTTACTTATTCTCTAATGGGCTTATCCATTATTGGAGCAAGACCCTGAAAGCCCACTTGAGTGAAAATGTAAGAAAGTTATTGACCCTAAGGGGAGGCCATGGCATGACAGTCATAGGAATAAGCTAGGTCACTCTTGACAAGCAGAAAGCAGCCAGGCCTCAGTGCCACAGAGATGCAAATGTTCTTTGCTACAGGGTTATTAATGATCACTTTCTCCTACATGAGAAACTGTGCCTGGATGACCATATGTGTGAAATACAGAAGAGAGTAGCAAGAGAAAAGTGGATGGTATTTTTGATATTTATGCTTATTCTGTGCAGTATTTTATTTTTGTTTAAGGACGTTTCATTATATATTCCTATCCTGACCACTAATTTATTTTTTCCTTAAGGATGCTGCATTAAATATTTCTTTGCTTTGTGATACACTACCAATTAAATTGGGAAAACCTAGACCAACAATTCTATTGGCTAAAAGAAAGCAGAAAATGGTTTATTGGCATACTTGCTCATACAAGAAATTATGACTGACTCTAAGCTTCTCACACCTCCCATGCTTGCAAAACAAATTTAGGAAAGGACCCTATCATAATTCACATTATTCACCTGTGCCTACCCCAGTCTTGAGCCTGCTGAAATTTAGTCTATTGCTATGTATTGCAATGCTAAATTCTATATCCAAAGATCTAGGCCTAGGAGTGACTTCTCATGTTTACAAGCTTTTGTTGTGCAAACCTTGTTCCTTGATTTAAAACTATTGGTTAAAAAAAATTGGCTACAGCCAATTACTCTAGGGATTAGAGGAAGGTGGCCTTGCAGTGACCTGATTGGACATGGAAAGACCAGGGCCAGAAGGAGGGAGGAAGAAGAAGAGGAGGGAGGAAGCCACCATGAGGGGAGATGGATGAAGAGCACATGGCCAGGAGGAACAGCAAGTATCTGGGGTACACCACTGGGGAGATAGCTAAGCCAGTAGTTAGAAGATATATAAAATAACCGTAGTCTGAGTCTCATTTGTTTGGAAATTAGTTGGGGTTAAGCTTAAAATGCTAGTACTACATTTTGGCATTCCTTACATGCCTTACATGGGGCATAAAACCAAGCTATTACCAGATAGAGAGGCAAAACCCTCCGCAAACATGAGGCTTTTGAGCTACCAATAGTTTGGGATGGCTGGACTTCAGTACCTGAGAAGGTTTTGCACTCACTCTGCCGCTGATAGAAACAAGCTAAGGCTCTCCTAAGAGCTGCATGCAGTTCTGGAGGCCAGCACTCTGCTTGGCAGAAAGCACAGCTTACTCTGAGGTCCAAAGACAAGAATGGTATATCATCCTGAGTGAGGTAACCCAATCACAAAAGAACACATTTGATATGCATTCCCTGATAAGTGGGTATTAGCCCCAAAACTTCGAATTTCCAAGATACAACTTACAGACCACATGAAGCTCAAGAAGGAAGACCAAAGTGTGGGTCCTTTGGTCCTTCTTAGAAAGGGGAACAAAATACTCGCGGGAGCAAACATGGGGACAAAGTGTAGAGCAGAGATTGAAGGAAAGGCCATCCAGAGACTGCCCCACCTGGAGATTCATCCCAGATACAGTCACCAAACTCCGACACTATTGTGGATGCTGAGAAAGGCTTGCTGAAAGGAGCCTGATATAGCTGTCTCTTGAGAGGTTCTGCCAGAGCCTGACAAATATAGAGGCAGATGCTCACAGCCAATGATTGTACTGAGTGTGGGGTTCCCATGGAGGAGGTAGAGAAAGGACTGAAGGAGCTGAAGGAGTTTGCAACCCCATAGGAAGAAATACAATATCAACCAACCAGAACTCCCCCCCCTCCCCCAGCTCCCAGGGACTAAGCCACCAACCCAGGAGTACACATGGCTCTGGCTGCATATGTAGCAGAGGATATCCTTGTCAGACATCAATGGGAGGAGATGTCCTTGGTCCTATGATGGATTGATAGATAACCCAGAGTAGGGGAATCGAGGGCAAAGATGTGGGAGTGGGTGGGTGGGTGGGTGGAGGAACACCCTCATAGAAGCAGGGGGAGGGGACACGGGATAGGGGGGTTTCTCGGAGGGAGAAACCAGGGTAAGTGGATAATACTTGAAATGTAAATAAATTTAAAAAACTAAATTAAAAAAAAAAAGTGGTAGCCTAGTCTGGGCCTATTGAGTCCCCAGCCTGCTGTCTGGTGAAAGGTGACAGTCAGCAAGACCAAGCATGGAGGGCACAAGGGCCAGAGACTACTGGAGGATGCCCAGGGATGAAGGCCTAAAGCCAAGTGGAAGCAGGGCAAGTGGGAGAGGCAAAAGGCAGAACAAGGAGCTCTGAGCTCGCTGAACAGCTAGGACGGGGCTAATGCAGCACAAGGTACAAACTAAAAGGTCCCCAGAGTCTAAACTAATAAGGTGTTCTTGAGTTTAAAGAACAATAAAAGAGAAGAGACCCTAGATATATAAAATAATCACAGAGAGAAAGAATTAATTTAAATATAAGATAATAAAGTCCTTAGGGAAAAGTTTTGAAATCATATAAAAAAAATGTTTTCTGTATTTGGGATGGAGGGAAGCACAACGACATAACGCATGTGGATTCGACATGGTCACACTTTGCATATCAGTGTACAGATGCAAATGGATATTTTTCAATGATTACACTTTTGCGTGTCATCTTTGGGAGAAATCAGAGTAACTCAGACTTGGATAAAGAAGAGACTGAAAAATTAGATACTGAATTAGAGACTATAAAACAGAAGTTGGAAGAATCTTTAACTCAAAATAGGAAAACCTCAGATGAATCCAACCTGGAGCTTAAAATAACATCAAAAAAAATGTACTTCCAGACAGGGCATTGAGAAATTAGACTGGCAGCCCATAGAGATGCAATATATTGAGTTAAGAACCCAGAGATGCAATATATTGAGTTAAGAATCCAGGTTCTAAACATAGGGTCCCCAATGGAGGAGCTAGAGAAAGGACCTAAGGAGCTGAAGAGGTTTGCAACCCCATAGGAGGAACAATAATATGTACCAACCAGTACCCCCAGAGCTCCCAGTGTCTAAACCACCAACCAAAGAGTACACATGGAGGGACCCATGGCTCCAGCTACATATATAGCAGAGGATGGCCCTTTCAGACATCAATGAAAGGACAGGCCATTGGTCCTGTGAAGACTAGATGCCCCAGTGTAGGGGAATTCCAGGTCAGGAAAGTGTGTGTGCGTGGGGGGGGAGGGGCATTGGTGAGCAAGGGGAGGGGGAATGGAATAGGGGGTTTTCGGAGAGGAAACGAGGAAAGGGTATAACATTTGAAATGTAAATAAAACAAATATCTAACAAAAAAATTTAAAAAATAAAGATAACCAATTAATGGGAATTAACAATGGGAAAAAACAAAACAAAACAAAAAAACCAAACCAAAACAAAAAAATAGAATCCAGATTCTTTGGTTGGTGGTTTTGTCCCTCAGAGCTCTGAGGGATCTGGCTGGTTGACCACTAACCAAAGAATACACATGGTGAAGGTGTGGACCCATGGCTCCAGCTGCATATGTAGTAGAGGTGGCTTTATCTGACATCAATGGTAGGGTAGACCCTTGGTCCTGTGAAGGCTTGATACCCCAGCATAGGGGAATGCTAGGGTGGTGAGGTGGGAGTGGGTGGGAGAGCACCTTCATAGAAGCAGGAGAGGGAGGAGTTGGGAATTAGTTGTTTGCAGAGGGGAAACCTGGAGGGGAGATAACATTTGAAATATAAATAAATAAAATAACCAATAAAAAAGTGTAAACAATGAGACTTTCCTGACTACAGTGGAAAAAAAAAGAATCCAGATTCTGCTTCTGCAGAACTTAAAGCAATGCCACACAATGGTCTGTGTGTTTCATTTTGCAGAGTTTGGAGAATTGAGATATGTACACATGTTGATGCATAATGCAAATGCTAAATGTTTAGAGCTCTAATGGACATTTGCCTTGAGTTCTGAGGGGGAGGATTCTGAGATTTTGCATTTATTAGAGATGATTGCTGTTTGGAAAATGCCTATAAAGAGTAAAATTGATGATGTTCAGACATATATGTCCATTAAAATGCAACAGTTTTATTGACATAATGGCATGAAGCCTAGCCTGGATATAGCATACAGTTCTCCAGGTCAAGCCGTTATAAAGAAACATAACAGAATTTAAAGGAAATGCTCGTAGAACAGAACAGGGATATGATATCTCCCAAGGACTCCCAAGCTCTCTTGAGTTTAAATGTTTTAAAAGTCAGTGAGACAAATAGCACAACAGCTAACATACACTGTATCTTGGCTACAAACAAAAAGAAGGAGATTGGCAAGATCAGCAGGGCAGGTAACATATGTGCTGATCCTACTAAAGAACAGAGCTAATAGCGGCTGAAACATAAGCACTGTCTGCTCTTCCAGAGGTCCTGAGTTCAATTCCCAGCAACCACATGGTGGCTCACAACCATCTGTAATGAGATCTGGTGCCCTCTTCTGGCCTGGAGGCATACATGCAGGCAGAATGCTGTACACATAATAAATACATCTTTTTAAAAAGAAAAGTCTTTACATAGTTAATAGATCCTGTTTCCTACAAAAGTCTTGTTAATTCTCAAGACTTTTATACTACTCTTTTTAATGGTATAGATTAAAATTGATATTACAATCTGATATACTCTAAACTAACTTTTTATAGAAAGACAGTTGTCTTTCACCTGCTCAAACGAAGATCATGAAAACATCCTTAACTGATTTATCTGTGCATGCTGTACACTCCATACAAATGACTTTACAGAACTGTGTATTGCATGTAAGGTTTGTATATTGCCGAATGGATGTTCAGGAGGGCAGCCCTGACAAGAATCATCCTCGGAGATGCTGAGATGCTGGGACCTGCTGTTCCAGCTTCCTGCTTCATCCTACCTAAACTGCATTGAAATCATTTCCTCTAAAGACTTGCTTCCATGGCATTTTTAGAACTGCTAGCTTACTTGACCCACGTAGCAGGAATGGCAGGGTCACCTCTATGTAAACATTGGGAGTCATGCAGCCCCAAAAGCATCTCCTGCAGGAGGACCTAATTGAGGACTGCCTGAGAGACCCAGGATTGCTGGTGCAAATAATACCAGCCAATCAGGAAATGCTGTTTAGAAGAGATGCTTTCTTGGAAACAATGGGGGAATGGGTGGAGGGCGTTAAAGGAGTTTGCAGCAGTGCTCAGATGGGCTTGCTGTGGTGTTTCTCACCTGATCCTAGAATCTGTGTTGTTGAATCTGCACCAACTCACCCTAAGAGCAGGTAAGGTTGGGCACAGGCAACAGAACCAGCCTTTCAAACAGTTCTAATCGGGATCTCATTGAAGCCTGCATTCTCAATATGCAGAGACTTGACAACAAATACTAAAGCTAAAGTTTTTGATGTGTTTTTTTTTATTTTGAATCTTTTTCTAATTAGTTATTTTATTTATTTCTATTTCAAATAATATCTCCCTTCCAAGTTTCCCCTCCTCAACCCCCATCCCTTCCCCCTCCCCCTGCCTCTATGAGGGTGCTCCCCCACCTGCCCACCCAGTCCTGCCTCAGCACACTAGCATTCCCCTAGGCTGGGTCATCGAACTTCCACAGGACCAAGGGACTCCCCTTCCATTGATGCCAGATAAGGCAATCCTCTGCTACATATCCAGCTGGAGCCATGGGTTCTTTGGTTGGTGGTTTAGCTAGGTTTCTTAAGACTAACCATTTTTCTGATTTTCTAGGATCCACCAAAAAGAAATTCTTTGCCCTAAATAGTCAGGAAGCAATTATAAAAAGACTGTCATCCCAGTCCCTTAGACTGGGGCAGATAGTTTTAATCATTTTATGAATAATAGATTTGTTGCCATTATGGTTTTAGATAGGGAGAAACAAAATAGGGAGCTTAGACTAAGAGATTTCTATCTTTCTTTTCTAGATAATGGAAAGGGAATATAGAAATATTATATGAAATTAGAGACATAGGGATAGATTTATTGAATCTACTCTTAAAACAAAAGTATTTTATAACCATAGTGTTACATTAGTACAGAATTTTATAAATTAATGCTGGCTTGAGCTATTTATTGGTATAAATCTATGAATATTGAGACAAAATATAAGATTAACTTTTATAACAACATAAGATATATATATATATGTATATATACATATATATATATGTTTTAACTCTTGGATAGGCATTGTTCCTATGCACTAATTTAAAGGTACAAGATTTAATGTCAGTTCTTTTAATAGGTACTATTACAAACTGTCTAGAATAATTAAGTGATATAAGCTAATAACCAGATAGGCAAACTCCTAGTCATATTAGACTCTAATTTAGTTAGCTACAATAAAATGTTTTCAAGGTTATTCAAATAGTAAAGAGCTAAAAATAATCAACAAATTTATGTTATACAGATAAATGGTCTTCAGAAACATCAGAGACCCACAAAATTAGGATTATTTCGCTATTAATTATTAAAATGATTTAGGTACAGAATAGTAAACTCATTTAATTAGGTTAGTTGATAAAATACTTTATCTAAATTGCTAAATATAATGGGTTGGACACTATAAGTGTATATTATACCTTATAGTTCTCATAATTGGCATTAAGATTATTTCATTATTAAAAGATCTTTTTGACTACTACATATGTCTTCTCCTGACAGTACACCCATCTTCAAAGAAGATGATGAGCATCAATACCTCTATGTGCAGTTGCTTTGATTGTGGCAAGCTAGTCACTAAGCAAGAAATGCCCTAATTTTATCTACAGACAAAAGGCTGTCCAAAAAAGACAAACAGATACTGGATAGTTGACTTCTATGCTCTGCTTCACTTAAGGTCTGTCAGAAGGGCCAGAAGGCTAAAGATAGATGCTCCAATATTATAAGGAATATTCAGAATTGTCCAGGTGGTAAGCTATCTCTGTCATTTCTATGATTTTTTGAAATTGGATCTGTACAGTTCCTACATACTCAAATATTTATTTCTTCAGAAACACAATTAATTGAATTAATAATTATAAAAGGCATTGAAATCAGGAAATTATGTTTTTGGTGATCATATTTCAAATTTTACCTCCACTGAATTATTTCCAATAAATGTCAGGTTATTTTTTAGTCACAAGACTGCTTTTCTCTTTTTCAGTGAATTTGGCACACTGTAGCATCCTGTTTTGATGAGATTAGTATGATTTCCTTAAAAATAAATATTAGTTTGTATCATTTCTAGCAAACCTCTACTTATTTTGTATTCAGGTATTTCCCATAAAGGTGTTCATGAATCCACTCATTTAAGACACTCGTAAGTGAGCATTATATGTGAAGAGTCTCAGATCCAGGGTGGTCTTTACCTAGTTCAAACTTTGAAAAATAAATTCTTGTCATCTTGGAAAGAACTTTCAATTTTATTGCTTCCTTTCTTTGTCCCCCACTGTGACAACTCAGCTTGTTCTCCTCAGATGGAGGAGTAGATGCTAATAGAAATAATAAGCCACATCAGGTTTGCAGATGCAGCATCTGTTAAATGCCCTCCAGTTCCTCTGCAGCTCCGGGGGGGGGGGGGAGGGGACTGAATCTATACATAAGTCATAACACACCCATACCCACTTTGTTAATACTTGCAAATCTAGTAACTTATAAAGATTAGGGTATGAACACTTGGTTCTTTTTTCATCATGATTGATTTTCTACATGTAAAATAATGTTAATTAAGAGCCTTTACTATCTGCACTTCCTGTCAGCTTCTACCCAAATGGGCTGCTGTTTCATGGAATTGATTTAAACTCAAGTTGTTTGGTGTGTTATGGTTGAAAAGGCAATAGAGAAAGAGACATTTCTTTGACATTAGCTTGGAGAAAGTGTGGAAATGAACTTGGAAGATTTCTATTGCTGCATAAACATGTGTCTTGAGGAAATGTCAGCCAAAGTTCTTGCAAAGAATAATCAATAATGAGCATCTCTAGGTGGGTCTGAGAGATACTCGACCAGTTACTAAGCAGGAGGCCAGGGGTGGCTCTTATCCAAGACAGTTGTCCCATAGAAACAAAAAAAGTCATTACTATTTCCTCCATTCTTTAAAATAATGGTTAGTAATGGCTACAATAGTGGTTAATAAATGGTTAACCAGAAAACCGAACTAAAACAACTCACATTTTGCCCTCAGTTCCAATTACATATTTCAATTTACTATTTCGATATACATTGACACTGTTATGAGGATGTGGTTTTGTATGTTTGTATTGACAGATGCTACCTCAGTTTTATTGTACACCATCCCACACAGATAGCCACCAGAGGTCATATTGGTGCTCTGTACTCACACTGACAGACAGTGGTCTCTACTCTGGAGATTTGGTGTGTCCTAAAAAACTCTGGATCCTAAACTGCAACTGGAGTCACAACAACAGCCAGGCCTTAGATTCTTTGACTGGAAGAGTTTGCCACCATTCGTGATATGGAAATAACTTGGTTATGGTTTCCCAAACTTGTGAGGAATAACACAGACAGGTTGACAAAGCTTAAGGTTGTTGTTATCCACTGATGCTTTAGTGGGCCTTGCTCAAGCTTACAGTTGCCCTGACTGCTTTCAGTTGCTAGCCTGTGTCTTCTCAAGCTCATTCTTGGTGTGCTTTGTAAGAAGACACATTACTTTGGAATGCTGAACACACAGATTTGTCTCTTTGTGCCCATGGTTGTCATTTTTGTGCTGTTTTCAGAACTAATGTGTGAAATATAGTCCTTCAACTTGGCTATTTCATGACCTTGTGGCTATATGACCTAACTAAGAATAGCTTAATGAACATAAGGCACAAGACTTATTTCTGGTTTATTAATTTAGAAAGCACTGTAAGAGAATAAGGTCCAAATTTACCAAAATGCTTAAAGCATTCTGGACAGTCACAGCACCTCAGTATAAATGCATTTAACACCAATCAACTAAAATTGATTCTACTGAAATGTTAACTAAAAATAAGAAAATGATATCTGGCAAGCTAGCTCAGCAGATAAAAATGTTTGCCACCAAGGCTGATAAACTAAGTTCAGTGTCTGGGATACACACATTAAAAGAGAACAATCTCTCCCATGTTGCCTTTCAACCTTGCTATGTGTGCCAGGTATCTCACTGCATATGCCTAAATACAACCACCAGCATCACCACCACCACCACCACCACCACTACCACCACCATCACTACAGCAAATGTAATAAAAAAATTGTTAAAATGAATCTAAATAATTGAAATGTTGTGATATAACTCCTGAGTATACACCTTCCTCCAAGAATGCAAATATTCATGTGAGCAGATTAAACCCGACTGAATTTTAAGCCCTCCTATTCATTAATTTTGAAAATCATCTCCAACTTCCATTTTCAATCTGCTTCAGGTGTGTTTCTTCACTGACATATCCAGGTTGCTCACCAGTTTGGGCAAAACTATTTTTTTATCTAGCTCAGCTAAGAATCTCTGCTTCTTTAGAAGTTTCCTCCTGCTTTGTGTGAAGTAGCTGGGTTATTGATGAGAGGGGAAAAGAAATACGGAAGAGAACTGTGAAGAAGGCCTGCTTAATACACTGCCCAGAGTTTCTTCTTCACATGTGCTGTCTTTTTCCCCCCCTGGCTTATCCAAAGAAAGAAACCTCGTTAAAAAGTTTACATTTTCCTACAGAGTTTAAAGGGCCCTGGGAAACTCAGCTCTGCGTTTCTAACCTAAAGAGGATAAAAGAGTAATAAACACAAAAGAGCATGGGTCTGCACCGCACACTCTCTTCCTAACTCTGGATTTTCTTCTGTTTTATGATTAGACATTCTATACAAGTCCATTTGAAATTCATCATTTAAGTTCATCCCAACACAATCCTAAGACACATTACCTTTAACTCATTGTTAAGGTAATTGATTTTTACTCAAGTCTGTTAGCTGAGTTCAGCGGTGAAGGAAGGACCAGGCAGAGAATATTCACTTGTCCTTTAACTCCCTATCTCCTTTTTTTTTTCCAGCTAAGGCAAAACAACACGGGTTGCTTTATTGTTTGTTTAATGTTTCCCAGAATGTGCAAGAATTCTGGTTCCTCAGTTTTGATCACTACAGCCTTAGTGTCTAGGCTAGAAAGAACAGTGTTCATGGCCAAATAGAGAAAAGTATTGGGCTTCTGTTGAGTTCAAGTAACTCTCCCTTTACAAGCATACTTAATTATGAACATCTAGGAGAGATGTTCTTGTAACTTCCGTTTTATCATCAACTTACAGGTCTCTCTTCCACTGCTCTCAAAGGAGAGACATGATTGACACCTTCAGATTCTCCATCTCAAGGACAGGGAAGGCTGAAGAATGAGCTCATATCAAGACATAACAGACCTTGTGTGTAATCTGACCGTAATGATGAAAGAACACATTTTATTCTTGGGCAGCTGAACAAAATGAATGTGCCTTCTGTGCTACAACCCAGTCCAACATCTGTGTATCCGTTTAGTCTGGAGCATGGTTTGCTCTTCAAAATTCAAACAGTAAGCTCACACTTTCGCTAATAGAGAGTATGTGATAACGAACATTGGGAAACTGCAATTTAATGTGAAATTCTACTTAACAGTCATGAAATTGGCACAAACTGAAAGTAAACATTTCAGTCAGGCAGGGAAATAGGAAAACAGGCACTTTAAATACTGGTGCATCCACATTAGTGAGGGTTTGGTTATGACTATAAAATAGGCACCATGCTTCTGTACTGCTCTAAATCACTCCTCAAAAAGTCAACTAGCAAAATCCTAACTTATGTGCCCCGCATTCACAGCCTATGGAAGTATATGCAAAATCTTTCCCATAGTGTTTCAGGAGGAGAAAACTCTGGAACTATGGAATCAATGAAGAGAGACACTAGCCGTTCCAGTTCCAGTTTTCATATGTACGGTATCTGAGTAATAGATAGGAAATTGTATGTATAGTAACAAAATATGTCAAGATTTTCTTGAGTAACTTTGACCCAGATCCTTTGGACTTAGACATGACACTAAGAGGAATTTGTTTCAAGGAAGATAATGTAATTAAAAAGTTCCACCAAGGTTCAGCAGTGCTCATCAGTAGGCATTAGTTTAACTATTTTAATGGACACGATGAGACTATATGTACATAGTATGCACACACAAACATGTATTTGTGTGTAGAGCTCCACATAGGTGCATACCTCTATACTCACTTTCAAAAAGAAAGTTCCTTACACTGTGATTTGAATATTTCCTATGAGGCCCATGATGAGATTTGGTTTTTACTGTGGCACTGTTAGTACTTGGTATCTTTAAAGGGTGGCTAGATGAGAGTGGTGTCATTCCTATAGGCATGTGTTGGTTGCGAAGACATTGAGTTCTAATGAAATGAGGTTGCTCCTCCTCTTTCATCTCTTCCTTGCTGTGCTCCTTTTCTTCTGCCATGAGATCTTCACCCAAAGTGGAGCAGATACCTGTGCATGCTTAGACTTTCTTGCCTTTCAAAATCATCAGCTGAAAAAAACTCCTTGTGTTTTTACTTGTTATAATATATCCAGTGCCATATTTTTATCATAGCAATAGAAAACAATCTTAGATACTTGATGATATGAAAATTACATTTTTTAAAGAAAAATGATGATAGTTCTAGAATCACCCAGGGTAGACATCTGTGAGCATCGAAAGATTTTTCTAAAGTAGGTTAACTGTGGTGAGAAGACCCTCCCTGCATGTGGGAGGGACCATTGCATGGACTGGAGACACAAATGTCAGAAGGAGAAAGCTGATTTAACATGAACATTCATCTCTCTCTGGATGATGAAACTGCAGTGTGACCAATGACCGCAAGCTCCTGCCACTACTTCTATTCCTGCTGTGATAAAGGGGTTTACATGGCCTTAGTGGTCAAGGTCATAACCCATTGTGATACTGAGGAAGCCAAGGAAGTAGATGAGTAGAGTGAGGTAGCTATCCACATTACATACACTGTCAAGAAGGAAAGAGGAAAGATGCTCAGGTTCAGTTAGTTTCCCTTGCTAAGCAGTCTATAAAGACTCAAGCCCAGGAATGTTGACATCTTCCTTTAGGGTGGTTCTTTCCAGCCCAATTAACATAAAAATAACCCAATAATCCTCTTAAGCATACCTGTAGGCTAACCTCATCTAAATAATCCCCAACAGAGATCTGCTGCAATCACTTCCTGTTGCATTAAGACATTCTAACCAAAGGCAAACTCGGGAAGAAAGGGTATATTCAGCTTATATTATTATCTCATCACAGCCTATCACTGAGGGAAATTAGGACTGCAACTAGAGCAGGGCAGGAACTTGAAGCAGAACTTATGAAAAATATGAATGCTCTTTAGTGTGTTGTTTCCAGGATCACGTTCACCACAGTCCAGGCCAACCTGCTTATATGGAAACTCCCACAGTGGCCTGGGCCCTCCTACACAACTAGCAATCAAACACTGCCCCAATACATGCCCACGGACCAATCTGATGAAGGCAATCCTTCAAGGCAGATATTCCTTCCTCCCTGGTATGTCAAATCTACAGCTAAGATGAGCCATCATGCCATCATTCTGAGGAAAACACACAAAATCATCTGTAACTATGTGTTTACTCAGGTCCTCTTTGTAGCCGCTACAATCTTGGAAAGATATCTCCAATCAAAAGCACAAAATTAAATGAATCATGTTGCTTGTTTATTCCCTCTTCTTTCTCAGTGTTTGTACAGGATACTATACAGAAACAGACTATGACCTTTCCTTCGAACCTATTTGAAGATGCTTGTATCTGTGCCTCTATTACCTCAAACTGAAATTGACTGATTGATATTTTGTAAAACATAAGAAAATAAAAAATAATTTACTCATAATTTATAGACTCATAATTTTGTGCAGTCCATCAGCCAACCAAGACCAGGATAAACACAGATCAGATCTATTAGCTCCAAAAATTGTTTGATAATCATTTCCTCTGTAGCATCCATATCCTTTCTTCTTAGCCACATGCAACCACAGATCTGTTTTTCTATCTGCATGAATAATATAGTGTTTTGAGACTGTTTTTTCATCGATTCTAATACAATGTAGACTTATATAATTTTAGGCACCGAATCTCTGTGTCCTAATCCCTTCTCTATTATTTTGAGACGTATGTCATCTAGACCACAAACATTTCCGATCCCCATCATGGGTGATTTTTTTTTCTTCTGATCACTCTTGCCCTGGATGCATGGGCTACAGCATGAACTGAGCTCTGTCAGCAGTTTACATTTTCTAACCATTGAAGTTAAAGGATCCTGAAAGAAATGCTCCTTCTAGGCTTCCCATAAGCATAGTTTTACTGCCATCCTCATGCCTCTATTCTTGTTCATGAGAAGAGTGAATTCCTGCAGTACTTAGAGGAAGATGCAAACCCCTTACAGATGGATAGCCTACTGCCTTTATATCTTCTTGCCAATCACACCCAGCCTTCACTGAGTCTATAAACTTTTACCTGAATTTCTCCTTACACCTGCACATGGAGGTTCTGCTTTGAATCCCGTCATCCCCAAGAAGACAGTAATGTTTCACTGATGCTTAAATGAACCTGTCCTTCACAAGCAGGCTAGCTACAAGCTAATGCTCTAATGTGTTTAAGGTATTTTATCACTTTGTATACTGGTGTGTGTGTGTGTGTGTGTGTGTGTGTGTGTGTGTGTGTGTGTGTGTGTGTGTGTTTGGGTAGAAGCTATGTTCTTTTCAGTCTACCACTTATAGTGGAGGCAGTGTCTATGTATTTTTAATAAATTTCTTTCCATTATAAGTAGTTGGGGTCTGACAGGGGGAGGTATAACTTAAAATCATGATTAATGTAATAGCAAATTGAAAACCAAAATGAAAATAATTTGCAGTTTAGCCCTAAGTTCAGTTACATCTGTAGTGACTGACACTGGATATAAGGCATGATGCATCACTAGCTTTCAGAGTATCTAACTTTCATGATCACTTGCAATTAGCAAAGAATGTGACATACACTCTGACTTATTGCATAAGCTTACTAGTCGAATGTGTCAAGATAATTTGCAACTAAAAATATTGTTGACAGGAACATCTTCATTACTTTACACAAAAAGTGGGAAAACAAAGAATCTGTAATCTTGATTATAGTCCACAGAATAGCTAAATGTAAGCTTACTTAAACTTTCATTCGAACCTCATTGGCTCACTAACTAGCATTTAGGTTCCTTGGTCATAAATTCAATTTCCTTATCAGAGCTGAAATGAAATGTGCTGGAGTGTCTGGATAAACAAATTAATGTGAGGTCTAAGGAAATTGATAATAATCACCATTAGCTTATAGGCTAATGCTGGTCTTCTGTCTGACTCACATTTCTGATCACACATTTTTCTCTTAAAAGAGGAGCCTTGTGCACTTTGCTTCATTGTACATCAACAGCGGCCTTCATGGAGAACTGAGACCAAGCACTCAGAGGTCAATAAGATGCTTGAAAAGCCAGCACTCTGCATCTCAGTTCTACTTGTTTTAAAAAAAATCTTTCTTTTTTTTTTCTTCCTGAATCCAATTTTCACTGCATCACTCTGGACATGTTAAAAATTGAGCATAACTGGGCCCATAAATTTATATTTCCTACTTCTTTGTAGACACCACTAACAATGGCTGAAACCAAGTTTAAAGTTTGTAGTGCTTGTGGGATAGTATAATGAACTTACCTTGGCATAGCTGCTGACCTGTACTTACTTTCTGTGGCCAAGATGACATGGTTGATACTCTGTAAAAAGAACATTATTTCCCAGGTAAATTTCTACTTACTAAGTGACAGAGGCACCTTCATAGTCAGTCCAGTGTCAAGGCACCTGAAAGTATCCTTTCCTTTGTTTTCAGTTGAAATAGTAAGTCAAGCTGAGGCATGCTCAGAAACATGCCTGTCTGTCTCTCAGTCTCCATGGCCTTAAAGTGAATATGCTTCAATATCGACCAACCTTTATATGAATATAGGCTTGTTCAAGAAAATGCCCATGTTTTCTTTGTCCCAGGAGGGCACTGCTCTGTTCACTTACATTATGTTATCAAGAGTGATGCAGATGAACCAAGTGGTTACCAATAATTTATATCACCATTCAGCTATGTCTTTTCCTGTTTTCAATACTGGATGTGTTGGACACTCAGAACTTATACAAGAAGTAACAGAGGCATATTATATATGTTTTCCCTCTGTAAATTCTGTATTTGAAAATTATCACGTTCTGCCGCATTTGTTGTGTCTACTTCTGGTTTTCTAATCGGAGGTTTGCCTGTTGATTTGGTCATTATTCTTTTTTTTTATTTTCTATATTTTTTATTTACATTCCCAATGATTTCCCTTTTCCCGGTTCCCTCCTCCCTGAAAGTCCCATAAGCCCTCTTCCCTCCCCCTGTTCCCCAGTCAACCCCTCCTGCTTCTCTGTCCTGATATTCCATTCTTGAGCCACTTGCCAACTCTTTCAAGTTGCAGTCAGCTGATACTGGTTTTAAGTGACTTTCTTCATTCTTTTGGGAACCCAGATCTCTATCCATTTTCAATTTATCTTAGCATTTCCTTACTTGACCAACTGTATACTTCTGTGACTTTTCCTTTGAGCTGATAAACTAACTGCACAGATATCTCAAGTAACATATCATATGAGGAAATGTCTTATATATGACTGTATCTATCGTTCTACTATTATTATCTTTGATCCAAAATACCACTTTCTTGGATCTTTTTATATTTGTAGAAATTATGTTGATCTCATTCTTCATCATCAAAAATATGCTTATTTAAAAAGATACCACTTTTGGATATACCACCATATATCCAAGAAGATTTTCATACACAGCTAGGGATATAGCTTAATAGTATATTATTCATTATTTCAGAGGTCCTACATAACATTCTCAGCCAAGTATTAATAAATAAATAAATAAATAAATAAATAAATAAATAAACTAACTAATAAACACAATTAGCACAACAATAATACCTAGATCTTTTGGGGCTGCAATTTTTATATCAAATTATTGTTTCTTATTTGTACTACCTGCAGGATTCAAAAGCCCTACTTATGTGTTCTTCAACCCTAAAAATTCATCACTTTCATTGGATATGTGTTTGAAAATTGAATTGAGTTTAATATTTAAATGCAATAGTGTATATGTAACTTTAAGAGAACTTGTCAACTCAATAAAATGTTTACACCTAGTATTTATCACAGGGTCACGGTGAAATACAATAGAGTGAGTTCAGTGGAAAGTAGCTACATAAAGGAATATGAAAACAACTAAAAGGAGAGATGTTGAATACATAAAGAACAACCAGGGTCTTTGCTAGTATCAGGAACTGGTTTTATGGTTACAAGTCGCCTCCAAATCCAGTGATGATGTTAATGTCACCCATAGGTGACAAGGACCCAAGTATCTGTTGCCAGGGCAATCACCGTATATTTCCATATTCCCAGAGACTATCTGGTTTACATCCCACCTTTATCTGTGAGTGGTTATGTCACAGCCTAAATAAAAGGCAAACCCTCTTGACCATCACTCTCTATTTTCTTTCTTTTCTCCTTTTGTCTCAATTGCCACCTTTTGTCCCATTTCCCCACAAGAAACCTCTCTCCATGTGGAACTGTATTGGCCTGTGGTAGTCTGTCTGGACATAAGCTGCGATTCTATCACAACAGTCTTAATGTAGGAAGATGTGGAGGAGTAAACAAAGGAGTGGCTAGACAAATCGGTAAGAACCAGAGATCAGGGGGAAAAATGGCAGAGTTTTTCCTAAGAAGTGTTTGAGAGAAGGTTGGCATGAGCCTTCCTGGCCATGGTACTTTGGCTGTGTTAAATACTCTTTATTATCAGCTGTCATATAACTGTTCTATTAATCTTTTCTCAAGGAATATTTTAAAATTAGATTTAGAATCATGTTCTTTCCTCTTGGAGAAGTCTTCCATTTATCTTCTCCTTAGAGAATTCAACAAGTGCTAGAAATCTGGCAAGAACACAGAATATAAAGCTGACAGGCTCAAGATAGTTTAGCACTTTAATCTGTCACCAAGGTGTTAGTTAACTTTGTGTAGTCAAAAAAAATCTTTGTTTCCTGACGAAACAACAATATCAGCAACGACTAAACACTTTTAGAATATTTATACTGTTATCAGTTTATACAAACATTTTGAAATTCTAACATTGTTACTACATTAAGCAAACCTTGTGCATCTTAGCTGATGGCATTAAATGAAAAGAAGCCAAGGACTGAGAAATCTGGAGACTATTACATTTTGAATACATTCCGTAATTCCAATTTGTAGTGAAAATGACATCTTAATATCAGTATATGTAGTTCAATTTGCAGTTGTTAATCCCCAAAATACAAGGTATTATTCTCCTAAATTAAAGGATAGTTTGTGAGAGCAGAAGAGGTTGAGGGAAAACTGGGAATTACAAGATGAAAGAGGGTAATAGAAAACATATGAAGTGAAAGAAACCATGGACTACTGGTAGGACAAATTGACCAATGAGCAAAGGTGAGACGGGGGAGGGATATAGAATAAGAGGAAGAATAAAGCAAAGTATGAATGAAGAAGCTATAACAAAACCCATGATGTTATCTGCTATCAGTGTGGGGTGGTGTACAGGTGGTGTGTATTCCTACAGTGTGTGTACATGTACATACAAGTCATATGCATGTATGTAGAGGTCAGTTTGGGTACTTTTCTCAATGGGTCTGCACATTTAATTTAGATCATTAAATCTGAAGAGCTTCAAGTTCAACTTGGCTAGGCAGCCTAGCCAATGAACTTCAAGGATCCTCTTGTCTCCAGCCCTCTTTCCTAAAGGTTGGGGCCAGAGGAATGTGATGCAATGTCAAATTTATTACATGGGTTCTGATGATCTGGACTCAGGTCCTTATGCTTATACAGTGGACACTTTCTGGACTGAGCTGTTTTCCAGGCCAAGAATGTTATTTTTAAGACATTACCTAGAAATTGCTTTTAAAATAAGCAAATAGTTTTGGCTTTTAAAGTGATATTTAAATTAACATCTGTGATGGTTGGTGTTGATTATCCAGAAGAAGGTAATAGTTCTCTTGGAGTTGCATTTACAGACCATTTGAGCTGCCCTATATTGGTGCTCAGAACAAGCCCACATCCTCTGTTAGACTAGTATGTAGTCTTTATTTAGAAACTATCTCTCCTATCTTCTTGATTGCATAGAAATGGCAATGACTATTCTTGGCTGACATGTTGACTACATCTGGAATTACCTGAAACCCACATGTTTGGGTAAATCTTTGAGCAATATTTTCTTAATAAAAGTATTTTAAGTGGAAAGGCCCAATTTTAATCCAGGTATTATTAGGTAAGAAGATTCACATTTATTCGGGACCACGCCTTCTGCTGGCAGTCTATAAAAGGCATGGAAGAAGGAAGCTCTCTCTTGCCTTCACTCTCAAGGCAAGTTTATTCCTTCACTGGTATTAGATACTACTTCTTCATGATTCCAGCATACAATAAAGACTAGATGACACATCTAGCTTCATGGACTGAACAATGACTCTACTCTTGGATTTTCCATTGAACCATAGCTGTTGTAGGATGAGTTGTATATATGATATATATATATATGTATATATATATACATATATATATGTACATATACGTACATGTACACATATATATATGTACATATACATATATACGTATATGTACATATATATAAATTGCATCTCCCATACTCAATGTACTTGTTTACATACTGTGATTTTAAACATTATATATGAATATATACACATATATAATATTAAATGTAATGTATAATACACTATACCACTATACACACACACACACACATACACACACACATATCTTCTAGCATTTTGAAAAAAGAATGCTATTTTCATCTTCACTAGGTTCTCAAACTATTAGTGCCTTAATATACCATAGGGCCAGATGTCTGGGAGCCAGGGACAGCTCTTCTACCCCAGCAGTCACTGAAATGATTCCACTTTTTATTTCCTAAGATTATTACCCATGCTTCATCCATATCCTTCCACAAAAGCCACAGTGAAGATTCTTGTCATTATTTGTACCCCTCTCTTCACTTTCACAGCCCAGTTCATATCCTGAATGTAGCCATTTCCTGAACTCTTTAACTAAATTTTCTGTAAATATCCATTTAAGACACTCTTTGTCCATTCTCACTACCAATTTTCTTCATGCTTTCTTGATTTCTTTTCATGAATGCAAGTTTTCTCAACTATAACAACAAAATGTTATCAAAAGCTGAATCTCCCTCCTCGTGTAAACATGACATTCTTGTCCTGCTAGTACAGCAGCAGAGAAGGATGGACATGACGCCAAAGAGAAGTAAATAATATTCATGGCTGTTAATGTTTGAAATTTGGGGTTCTATTTGATTCATTAGTTATAGACGTGTGTGTGTGTGTGTGTGTGTGTGTGTGTGTGAGAGAGAGAGAGAGAGAGAGAGAGAGAGAGAGAGAGAGAGAGAGAGAGAGAGAGAGAATTAAATTATTATATCGAGGTGAATGTGCCCACCCCTTTAAAATGGAGCTGACAAAAACATGAATTTCTGCCATCTGCTTTTGTACTCTTAGTCTGAAAAAAATCTCTGTTAGGGAACGAAAGTACTGAAAGCATTCATTAGCTCCCAGTCTAAGATATTAGCTACACAGATCAAGTGTTTTATGCCCAGACAGCTGTAAATTGAAATGAAAAACAAAGCAAAGCAACTAAAACGAGAAGCAGGAAAGCAAAGCATCATACCTCTGAGTTACCCACAAGGATCCCCTCTGAAAGCCCCCTCCCTGCTGTCACCCCAAAACAAACAAAGCCTAGAAAATGCAGAAACAGCCTATTAAGCCAACAGTGTCTCATTATCCATTGGCATCACATGAACAGAAACCCTCAGGCTAGATAAATAACTTCTTTTTTTTTCTATATTTTTTTATTTACATTCCAAATGATTTCCCCTTTCCTATTTCCTCCCTCTCCGAAAGTCCCATAGGCCCTATTCCCTCCCCCTGTTCCCCATTCAACCCCCTCTCACTTCTCTGTCCTCATATTCCCCTACAGCCAGTCTTTCCAGGACCAGGGGTCTCTCCTTCCATATTCTTGGAAATCTATTGATATGTGAATTGTATTTTGGGTATTCCGAGATTATGGGTTAATATCCCCTTATCAGTGACTCCATACCATGAGTGTTCTTTTGTGATTGGGTTACCTCACTAAGGATGATATTTTCTGGTTCTGACCATTTGCCTAGGAATTTCGTGAATTCATTGTTTTTAATTGAAGAGTAGTATTCCATTGTGTAAATATATCACATATTCTGAATCCATTCTTCCATTGAGGAACATCTGGGTTCTTTAAGACTTCTGGGTATTATAAATAAGGCTGCTATGAACATAGTGAAGCATGTGTCCTTATTGCATGCAGGGGAAGCCTCTGAGTATATGCCCAGGAATTGTATAACAGGATCCTCTGGGAGTGTCATGCCCAGTTTTCTGAGGAACCGCCAGACTGCTTTCCAGAGTGGTTGTACCAACTTGCAATCCCACCAGCCGTGGAGGAGTGTTCCTCTTTCTCCACATCCTCACCAACAACTGCGGTCTCCTGTGTTTTTGACCTTAGCCATTCTGACTGGTGTGAGGTTGAATCTCAGGGTTGTTTTGATTTGTATTTCCCTAATGACTAAGGATGTTGAACATTTATTTAGGTGCTTCTCAGTCATTAGATATTCTTCAGGTGAGAACTCTTTGTTTAGCTCTGTACCCCATTTTTTAATAGGGTTATTTAGCTCTCTGGAGTCTAACTTCTTGTGTTCTTTGTTTATATTGGATATTAGCCCTCTGTCGGATGTAGGGTTGGCAAAGATCTTTTCCCAGTTTGTTGGCTGCCGCTTTGTCCTTTTGACAGTGTCCTTTGCCTTACAGAAACTTTGTAATTTTATGAGGTCCCATTTGTCAATTCTTGATCTTAGAGCATAAGCTATTGGTGTTCTGTTCAGGAAAATTTCTCCTGTGCCTATATGTTCAAGGTTCTTCCCTAGTTTCCTTTCGATTAGTTTCCGTGTGTCTAGTTTTATGTGGAGGTCCTTGATCCACTTGGAATTGAGCTTAGTGCAAGGAGATAAGAATGGATCAATTTGCATTCTTTTGAATGCTGACCTCCAGTTGAACCATCACCATTTGTTGAAAAGGCTATCTTTTTTCCACTGGATGGTTATAGCTCCTTTGACAAAGATCAAGTGACCAAAGGACTGTAGATTCATTTCTGGGTTTTAAATTCTGTTCCATTGATCCACATGCCTGTCACTGTACCCATATCATGCAGTTTTTAACGGAATTGCTCTGTAGTACAGCTTGAGGTCTGGGATACTGATTCCCTCATAAGTTCTTTTACTCTTAAGAATAGTTTTAGCTGTCCTGGGTTTTCTGTTATTCCAGATGAATTTTTGAATTGCTCTTTCTAACTCTATGAAGAATTGTGTTGGGATTTTGATGGGGATTACATTGAATCTGTATATTGCTTTTGGCAAGATGGTCATGTTTACTATATTAATCCTGCCAATCCATGACCATGGAAGATTTTTTTCATCTTCTGAGGTCTTCTTCAACTTCTTTCTTCAGAGATTTGAAGTTCTTGTCATACAGATCTTTTACTTGTTTGGTTAGAGTCACACCAAGATAATTTATATTTATAGTTTGTGCCTGTCGTGAAGAGTATCATTTCTCTTATTTCTCAGCCTGCTTATCCTTTGAATGTAGGAAGGCTACTGATTTGCTTGAGTTGATTTTATATCTGGCCACTTTGCTGAAGTTGTTTATCAGCTGTAAGAGTTCTCTGGTGGAGTTCTTTGGGTCGCTTAAGTATACTATCATATTGTCTGCAAATAGTGATAGTTTGACTTCTTCCTTTCCAATTTGTATCCCTTTGACCTCCTTTTGTTGTCTAATTGCTCTAGCTAGAACTTCAAGTACTATGTTGAAAAGATATGGAGAGAGAGGGTAGTCTTGTCTAGTCCCTGATTTTAGTGGGATTGCTTCAAGTTTCTCTCCATTTAGATTGATGTTGGCTACTGATTTGCTGTAAATTGCTTTTTACTATGTTTAGATATGGGCCTTGAATTCCTGATCTTTCCAAGACCTTTAACATGAAAGGATGCTGAATTTTGTCAAATGCTTTCTCAGCATCTAATGAGATGACCATGTGGCATTTTTCTTTGAGATTGTTTATGTAGTGGATTACATTGATGGACTTCCATATATTGAACCATCCCTGCATCCCTGGGATGAAGCCTACTTGATCATGGTGAATGATCGTTTAGATGTGTTCTTGGAATCAGTTGGCAAGAATTTTATTGAGAATTTTTGCATCGATATTCATAAGAGAAGTTGGCCTGAGATTGTCTTTCTTTGTTGGATATATGTGTGATTTTGGTATCAGCGTAATTGTGCCTTCATAGAACGAATTGGGTAGTGTTCCTTCTGTTTCTATTTTGTGGAATAGTTTGAAGAGTATTGGTGTTAGGTCTTCTTTGAAGGTCTGATAGAATTCTGCACTGAAACCATCTGGACCTGTGCTTTTTTTTTGGTTGGAAGACTTCCAATGACCACTTCTATTTCTTCAGAGGTTATAAGATGGTTTAGATGATCTATTTGGTACTGATGTAATTTTGGTATTTGGTATCTGTCTAGGAAATTGTCCATTTCCTCCAGATTTTCTAGTTGTGTTGAATACAGGCTTTTGTAGTAGGATCTGATGATTTTTTTAATTTCCTCAGTTTCTGTTGTTGTTCTCCCTTTTCATTTCTGATTTTGTTAATTTGGATACTGTCTCTGTGCCCTCTGGCTAGTCTGGCTAAGGGCTTATCTATCTTGTTGATTTTCTCAAAGAACCAACTCCTAGTTTTGTTGATTCTTTGTATGGTTTTATTTGTTTCTACTTGATTGAATTCAACCCTGAGTTTGATGATTTCCTGCCTTCTACTCCTCTTGGGTATATTTGCTTCTTTTTGTTCCAGGGCTTTCTGGTGTGCAATTAAACTGCTAGTGTATGTTCTCTCCCATTTCATTTTTGAGGCACTCAGGGCTACAAATTTTCCTCTTAGCACTGCTTTCATTGTGTCCAAAAATTAGGGTATGTTGTACCTTCATTTTCATTAAATTAAAAAAAAACTTTGATATCTTTCTTTATTTCCTCCTTGATCAAGGTATTATTGAGTAGAGCATTGTTCAGCTTCCACATGTATGTGGGCTTTCTGTTGTTTTTGTTGTTATTGAAGAAGACCCTTATTCCATAGTGATCTGATAGGAGGCATGGGATTAGTTCTATCTTCTTATATCTGTTGAGGTCTGTTTTGTGACCAATTATACAGTCGATTTTGGAGAAGGTACCATGAGGTGTTGAGAAGAAGGTATATTCTTTTGCTTTAAGATGAAATGTTCTATATATATCTGTTAGTTCCATTTGGTCCAAGGCTTCAATTAGGTTCACTGTGTCCCTGTTTAGTTTCTGCTTTCCTGAATGATCAATCTCAGAGAGCAGGGTGTTGAAGTCACCCACTATTATTGTGTGAGGTGCGATGTGTGCTTTGAGCTTTAGTAAAGTTTTTTTTATGAATAAGGGTGCCCTTGCATTTGGAGCATAGATGTTCACAATTGAGAGTTCTTCTTGGTGGATTTTTCCTTTGACCAGTGTGTAGTGTCCTTCTGTGTCTTTTTTGATGACTTTTGGTTGAAAGACAATTTTATCTGATATTAGGATGGCTACTCCGGCTCGTTTCCTGGGACCATTTGCTTGTAAGATTGTTTTCCAGCCTTTTACTCTGAGGTAGTGTTTGTCTTTGACACCGAGGTGCGTTTCTTGCATGCAGCAAAATGCTGGGTCCTGTTTATGCATCCAGTCTGTTAGTTTATGTCTTTTTATTGGGGAATTGAGAGCATTGATATTAAGAGAGATTAAGAAATAGTGATTATTGCCACCTGCTATTCCTGACGCTCTCTTTATGTTTGAGTGGTTATCTATTTTTGGGTTTGATAAAAGAAGGTTACTCTCTCATTTTTTCCAGGGTGTAGTTTCTCTCCTTGTATTGTCAATTTCTACCTATTAGCCTTTGCCAGTCTGGGTTTGTGGAAAGATCTTGTGTAAATTTGGTTTTATCATTGAATATCTTGGTCTCTCCATCTATGGTGATTGAGAGTTTTGCTGGATATATTATTCTAGGCTGGCATTTGTGTTCTCTTAGAGTCTGTATGAGATCTGCCTAGGATCTTCTGGCTTTCATAGTCTCTGGTGAGAAGTCTGATGTGATTCAGATAGGTCTTCCTTTATATGTTACTTGGCCTTTTTCTCTTACTGCTTTTAATATTCTTTCTTCGTTTAGTACATTTGGTGTTTTGGTTATTATGTGACGGGAGGTATTTCTGTTCTGGTCCAGTCTGTTTGGAGTTCTGTAGGATTCTTCTACGTTCATTGGCATCTCTCTCTTTAGGTTAGGGACGTTTTCCTCCATAATTTTGTTGAAGATATTTACTGGCCCTTTAAATTGCAAATCTTCACTCTCATCTATACCTATAATCCTTAGGTTTGGTCTTCTCATTGCGTCCTGGATTTCCTGGATGTTTTGGGTTACACGTTTTTTGCATTTTGCATTTTCTTTGACTGTTGAGTCAATGCTTTCTATGGTATCTTCAGCACCTGAGATTCTTTCTTCCATCTCTTGTATTCTATTGTTGATGTTTGCATCTATGACTCCTGATTTCTTCCCAAGGTTTTCTATCTCCAAAGTTGTCTCCCTTTGTGATTTCTTAGTTGTTTCTACTTCCTTTTTTAGATCCTGGATGGATTTGCTCAGATTCTTCACTTGTTTGTTTGTGTTTTCCTGTATTTCTTTAAGATATTTTTGCATTTCCTCTTTCAGGATTTCTGCCTGTTGACCCAAGGTCTTCTGTATTTCTTTAAGCGATTTTTGTGTTTCCTCCTTATGGGCTTCCATCTGTTGATCCATATTCTCCTGCATTTCTTTAAGTGATTTTTGTGGTTCCTTTGTAGGGGCAACTACCCTTTGATTCATTTCTTTAAGTGATTTTTGTGTTGCCCCCTTATAGACCTCCATCTGTTGATGCATATTCTCCTTCATTTCTTTAAGCGATTTTTGTGTTTCCTTTGTAAGGGCTTCTACCCGTTGATTCATTTCTTTAAGCGATTTTTGTGTTGCCTCTGTATGGGCCTCCATCAGTTGATCCATGTTCTCCTGCATTTCTTTAAGCGATTTTTGTGTTTCCTTTGTAAGGGCTTCTACCCATTAATTCATGTTCTCCTGTATATCTTTATGAGATTTATTTATGTCCTTCTTGAAATTCTCTAATAGCATCATGAGAAGTGATTTTAAATCTAGATCTTGCCTTTCAGGTGTGATGGGGTATCCAGGACTTGCTGCTGTCGGAGAGTTGGGTTCAGATGGTGCCATATTGCCTTGATTTCTGTTAGTAATGTTCCTACGTTTGCCTTTTGCCATCTGGTTACCTCTGGTGTTAGTTGGTATTGCTGTCACTGGCTGTTGGTTGGACCTCCTGTGAGCCTGCAAGGCTATTTCTGCCCCCCGTGGATGACCGGGATTTCCCTGGTACTGATTCCTGAGGGGCAGCCCTGCTCCTGAGTGACTTGGGAGCCCTTATGTGCCTTGCCCCAAGTGATGTTATACTTGGGGGAATCACTGCATATCTGGAGACTCAGAGTATTCAAATCCTGGAGCAGAGGTGTCTAAGGAGAGGCTGGTGTGCTCTCTCCTGGTGTGCTCTCCAGGTGCAGGTTCCTCTGCAGGGCAGATGTACCACAGTAGAGCTGGCATATAGGTGACCACAGAACTGCCCAGCTCTTGGGTGCAGGGAGTGCACAAGCTGGCCAAGTCCCAAGGGATGTTATGCTAGGTTATCCCTGTGCCTGGAGGTCCCAATTGCTCTGTTGCCTGAACAAAGATGGAGGAGTGCACTGTGCACCCTCTCTGCGCAGATTGCTCTGCAGGCCAGATGTCCCACAGCAGAGCTGGTGCTGCGTAGGTGACCACAGAACTGCCCAGCTGTTGGGTGCAAGGAGCACACAAGCTGGCCGAGTCCCAAGCGATATTATGCTTGATTATCCCTGCGCCTGGAGGTCCCCACTGCTCTGTTGCCAGAACAAAGATGGCAGACCATCAATAGCTTCTTAAAGGAAGCAACAGAACTTAAGAACTTGACTGGTACAGAGGATCCCATAGAGCATGAGATTCAACCAAAGTCATGAGTGTCCTCCCAGAGCCAACGCTCCTTAAGGTGTTTCAGTTTCAAGTGAAGTCTAGGGACAAATACTACTGTTCTCACGTGCGATGAAGAGGACATGATTCATCAACCATCATTAAAGAAGTAAGAAGTTAGTTTCTGTGGACACATAACAATTTGTAACCTAAAAGTTACACTTGGCCATGGCTCATTCTGCTAAGTAGGCTAGGTGAAGAGACTTCTTCATTTTGAAGTATTGTTTCTACATTTCATCACTGGCCATGTTGACCAACAGTTTCAGAGTTGAGATGATGGAGTTGTCTGCTTTCATGAGTTGGACTTTTTTCATCTCTTTGTCTCAGTTATTTAATACACAAAATGGGAAGAAAAACTATTTCAATAGTATACACCAGTTTATGTCATAAACTAGCAAGCTTAATGAAATTTATAATTTCTTCTGCTTATAAAAAATTTGTAAAAATTGGAGCTTGAGGGTGTAGCTTAGTGACAGATCCTGTTTCCAGCATATGCAGGCTCTGTCTTCAATTGCTAGTATCACAAAAAAACAAAACAACAAAAACAACAAACAACTACAAAAACATACAATCAAAATTATATTTGTTTATGTTTTACGGAAATGAACATTCTACCGCATAGCTTTAACTTTCATGAAGAAATGGCTAACTCTTCTTTTCATGAATTTTACACTCATACACACAATAATTATGTAAATTATGTAAATGATTAAATGATGTAACAAATATTTAAATATGTAACACTCAGCATGATGACTTCAAATCTTATGGTAAATATAAGATCATGTGGAAATAGAGAAACAAATTTGTCATTGGCATCACAAAGAACAAAAATAAAACAAAATATATGTTCAAGATAGGAAACTTCATGGAGTCAGAGTGTGTGGTGTGAATGAAAATACCCCCCACAGACACAGTGAGTGGCATTATTGGAGATGTTGCCTCTTTGGAATAGGTGTGTCCTTAATGGAGAAAGTTTATCACTGGGAGTAAGCTTTGAGCTTTCAGATGCTCAAGCCTCACTTTCTGCTGCCTGTATGTTAAGATCTGAAACTCTCATCCATCTCTCCAGCACCATGTCTACCTGCACACTGCCATGCTTTCCTCCATGATGGTAATGGACTAAACCACTGAACTGAAGGTCAGCCTTAATTAAATGCTTTCTTTTATAAGAGTCTCTTCACGGGAATAAAATCCTAAGACACAGAGGATCTGTAAAAGCAGGATGGATATGTACATTTATTCATTATGTATTTCATTAACCATTCATTTACCTTCATTCTCCAATTAAGATTGGCTCCCCTGTGGCTGAAAAATGTAGCTGTTATGAGTTGGCTTGTTATTCTTGAAAAGGATCTTGTTTCAGTTATCACTACTCACATAGCGGCTAACACCCATTCCTAACTCTATTTCCACCCTCTTCTGACCTTTGAAGGAGCTGAATGTGCAAGGTGCATATGCATACTTGTCGGCCATCCACAAATAAAACGAACATAATCTGAAAAAAACAAAATTTTAGCTTCTTGTTAACTTTGCACCTATTTTCCAAATGCTAGGCAAGTAAATACTTTCTGAATCATCAACTGATGATCTAGTAATTATGTCTTACAGTTTTATAAAGTACATGCCCTCCTCTGACAGCTACCTAGCTTTCACCTTTTTCTAGTCTGTGAGAGCTGGTGGGATTTCTGCATCTTTCAGCCTTCTATAGAACATGTGTCATGAAGGCCCTACCTGAGATGAAGTGAGCTTGTAGAAGAGTTTCAGTCAGTGCCATGATGTGAGTTCACTTTAGACATATTCTCTCTAACCATGTGACTACTCAAGATGGACAAAATTATTCATGTCTTAATGAGCATTGAATTACCATGAAACTTTGAAAAAAAAGTAGAAGATATATGAACTTTATCACTATAACTATAAACTATTTTTTTTAATTTATTAGGATACCATAGTTGATAGATGAATAACTAAATGCTTACCTGTATTAGGGTTCTCTAGAATCACAGAATTTATGTAATGAATATATATATATATGTATATATGTGTATGTATATATACATATATGGATTCCATATCCACACATATGTAATTTTATAATGTATTAATTTGATCAGGATCAAAGGTGTGTTGTTTTCTGCCTCAAGATTAGATCACAGATGTACCCTTCATTTCTGAATTGTAGTTTGTTCCAGATATAGCCAAATTGGCAACTGAGGTAACCATCAAAATTACCCAATTTTAGATTTATCTCAGGACCTCATATCTAACCCTGTTTAATGACAAATCTTGGTTGTCAACTCGACTTCATTTGTAAGTAACTAGTCCTGAAACAGCTTAGTATACCTCTAAGGAATTATCCTTGGTTGGATTATTTATAGTGGGAAGACCCACCCTCAATCTGAGCCATACCTTCTGATAATAGTCTTTAGAAAAAGATATAGGAAAGGAAGCTGATGCTTTCTGACTGCTTGCCCTCACTCTCATTGGCAAGTTCATCTGTTCTGAGACACTCATTCCTTAATGTTATTAAGGATATTTGATCACACTATAAACCCTGAGATTATGTTGTTTGATGGGAAAAAATGTTTCTAATTGTGCTGTGGCTCAGTCTTAGCATGCACCTTTAATCCCTCTGGCTGGAACATAGACACACCCTTAGTACATAGCTTTAACTGGAAACAATGAAGACAAAGTTAGTGTGTAGAACCCATGTTTGAAAGTGATATCTAATTGAGTGGCAGACAAAGTAATGAATCAGAGAAAGATTTGACAGACTAGGATATGCCCAACTGTCTGGAGAAGAAAGAGATAAGGGAAACTACTTGAGGTGCAGTGCAGAAAGTGGAGGCAGTTTTATCAGGATGTTGTACAAAGAAAGGTTGAAAAGAGAAAGAACAAGCTAGTCACAGGTAAAAACAGAATGAGCCATAAAATGAGAAGGAACCAGAAGATTAGAACATATTGACAAACTTAGTGTGAGCCCAAGCCCAATTCAGAAGAAAAGAGAAGGAAGATTGAATCAGTGAGCTTGTAGAAGAGTTTCAGCTAATCAGAGCTCAGAAAGTACTAGGAAGGATGAGATCATTCATCAGAAAGTCTCTGAGGTCAAAAACATTCTAGGCCTAGATTAGATTGTACTGAGGCTTGAAGCTTCCAAAACTAAGCCTAGGTTAAGCCAACTGAGGCAATAAACCCCAGAGATGACAATTAAACAGGTGAATAAAAAATACTTTACAGTGTCACTAGACCTTCCTGGGACTCTAGCACCAGATTGAAACTGTGTATCTCCTTGAAGTGTTGTTTTCTTAATACATTGTTTCTCCGTTACCACTTAGGGAAACTGAATCTTTATTCCTCTATCTTTGTTACCTATTCACCATATCAATATAGCCCTATATCAATGCTCTCTTGATTTTAATATCTCCTCTGTCAAACTACCATTACCCTAACTGAAGAATTCACCTTAAACCCTTAAACATGGAATGAGAGCATAACCAAGTACCTACTGTGGCAGAATATTAAGTAAAACACAGTTTCTGTATTTGTCATGCACTAAGAGAGTCTCCCAGGTGATAGCTATATCTGGCTCCGGTCAGCCAGCACTTGTGGGCACCCACAATAGTGTCTGGGTTTTGTAACTGTATATGGAATGGATCCCTGGGTAGGGTAGTCTCTGGATGGTCTTTACCTCAGACTCTGCTCCACCTTTTGTCTCTGCAGACAGCCACTGATTTGAGCACAGGGTCCTCAATGGTGCAGCTAGAGAAAGGACCCAAAGAGCTGAAGGGGTTTGCAGACCCACAGGAGGAACAACAATGAGTCACCCAGTACTCCCAGAGATCCCAGGGACAAAAGCATCAACCAAAGAGTACACATGGAGTTACCCATGGCTCCAGACACATAGGCAGCAGAGGATGGTCTTGTTAGACACCAAAGGGAGGAGAGGTTCTTGGTCCTGAAAAGACTTGACGTGGTAGTGTAGAGGAATACCAGGACAGGGAAGCAGGGGAGGGTTGATTGGGGAAGTGGAGATGGCTTATGGGATTTTCGGGGGAGGGAGGAACCAGGAATGGGGACAACATTTGAAATGTAAATAAAGAATATATCTAATAAAAAAAGAAAGAAACCAGTAGGAAAATTACAGTTATACAGTAGCAATGAAAATAATGTATGGTTGGGGGTCACCACAACATGAGGAGCTTTATTAGAGAGTGGTAGCATCAGGAAAACCATTGCATTATGGGTTCCTGGGACTGAAGCCATGTTGTCAGTTGGCACGCATCCAAGTCAGTTTTTAGCCTCATATTCTTTCCTTTTTTAAACATTATTTTTGTTTTATGTATATGAGTATTTTATTTGTGTGTATGTCTGTATACTACTTATGTACCCAGTGCCCAGGCAGGCCAGAAGAGAGTGTTAGATACCCTGGAACTGGAGTTCCAAGCGATTGTGAGCTAACGTGTGGGTGCTGAGAACTGGATGTAGGTCCTCCGGGAGAGCAGCACGTAGCCATCTCTCCAGCCCAGCTGTATTATTTTCACTGTTTAACACTACATATAAACATTTGCCAGTCCTGTGACTGAATGCGGTGGTTGTGACAAAACCAGGGTATCTTAGTCAGTTTTCCATTGCTGTGAGGAGACACCATGACCACAGCAACTCGTATAAAAGAAAGAACTCTTATTAAAAAAAAAAAATAGGGCTGGCTTACTGTTTCTGAGGCTTAGTCTATTATCATCATGGCGGGAACATGGCAGCAAGCAGGCAGACATGGTGCCGAAGAGTAGCTGAGAGTTCTGCATCCGGATCCAAAGGAAGCAGAAAGAAAGAGACACCAGGCCTGGCTAGGGTTTCTGAAACCTTCAAACCCACCCCCAGCGACACACTTCCTTAAACAAGGCCACAGAAATTGGGAGCAATTCTTTCAAATAATGCGATTCCCTAAGTATTCAAACATAAGAAACTATGGGAGAACAGTTTTTGAAACCACCATGGGGTGAATACAAGATATTTCTAACAATGCTCAGCCCTTGAGTTATGTGGTGCAGATCACAGCAGCCTTAGTTCTCAACTCAGAGCATGCACACTGCACAACCCAGGCCCTCATGGCAACAAACACTTCCTTGAACACCTCTGCTCAGTTTCTAGACAATCACAAGTCATAAAATGAAGCATTTTTTGCTGTGCATAAAATCTCCTGCTCTTACAGAAACATAATGGTTTAATTAGTGAAAATATTTATAACATGTCTCTACCGTCCTCCCTTAGTAGCATGTATGATGTTAATATATGTTTGGATTGTATTGTGTTTCCATGTTTGATTTTTAGCATTGCAGTTTTGAGTCCATGTCAGGACTTTTGGGCAGGTAGATGGACATGAAATGGCAGACAGGAAATCCGGGAGAAGCTGACTGAGGTAGTGCAGCAAACCGGAACCACTGGAATCACGGAGGGAAAAGTTCCCAGAACACGGTTGAAAAACTGATCAGTTGAAGAAGATGCAGACCTCCCAACAAAGCCCACAAGATCTCCAAGTCTAGAGTAACCATAAATGGCCAGAAAAAAAGAGGAAGCATCGGCCTAATCCACCAGACTCGATCAAGTAAGCCAGAGGCCGTTGTTGCCGTTCCTGCTCCAAACACCACTTCAGTAGCAGCGGCTTCCATTGAAGACAGAGATGGAGAACCGGAAGAAATGCCTTCAGAAGCAAAACTGAGAGTGGAGAGTCCTGGAAGGGAAACACAGGCATTAGCTGGACCAAATTGCCCTCATAAAGGAAGGCATGAGTTTTCTGATAACCAGAACTGAGGGAAACAAAGATAAAAATCTCATCTTGAAAACGTTCATGACCAGGACGGTTAATAACATATCTTGAGGGGGCTGGAGAGATGCCTCAGCAGTTAAGAGCACTGACTGCTTTTTCAGAAGTTCTGAGTTCAATTCCCAGTAACCACATAGTGGCTCACAACCCTCTGTAATAGGATCTGATGCCTTCTTCTAGTGTGTCTGAAGACAGCTACAGAATACTCCTATATATAAAATACATGAAAAATAATTAAAAAATAATATATCTTGAAAAAAAAAACCACAGTCTCTTTCAAGTCACAAATTTTCTGCAAAATGAGCAAGAGGGACGCCTGATGACCCAGTCTCCTTGTAATAGTGGTGAAGGGAGGTTCCTATAAACTTCTGCATATCACTTTTGCAATCTTTGAGATCTAAGTCACACCCTTTATTTGATCTCATTCTTGTGGGCAGGGAGAAAACATACCAGAGTGCTTAGTTAATATCAGAGGACAATTTACAGGAGTCCTTTGGTTCTCTTCTTTTATTCTATACTCTCCAGGAATTGAGCTTGAGTTGTCCATTATTGACTGCAGAATCACCAAGCTATCTTCTCAGCCCACTCCAATTCTTATCATGAATCTGGTCTTTTGTCTTCTTAAAACTGATTTCTGAGATCTTTAGAAGCCCAGTTGTTGCAGGCTGGGATTCTTGTGCGTCCATCCTCTCATGGTGGCTCCCTAACAAAAGCATGAACGAGAGCTTTTTACAAATGATTTTGTTGAGGTTTCAGGTATTAATCATAGCAAAGGAAGTAGGTTTTGTTTAAATAAGAAGAAAATGAATCAAACTTTGATTTTTATAATATTATTGACTACCATTTAGCTGTGGGAACCTACGGCCACTTGAGAGGAAGAAAAATGTGTAATGGGGAAGGGGCCATAGCAAGTCTTATAATTCAACACAATTGGTTCTCAAGGCCAGGTTGTAGGTTTATGGACTCAACACTGCACATTTATTGAGTCTGCTGCAGCCACAGCCCAGAATTGATGTTATTCTTAAATAAAATGAACACTGCAAGCCAGAAGCAAGACAACAGATTCACCAGCTGTGAGCATACTGTTTACAGATTAAACTTGGGACCAAAACCATTATATAGTCTAATTTATTACATAACTGAAGGGACTATGTTCTGACAGACATGTTAGAGGAAACAAAATACACATATAAATAACTTACATGCCAAGCAGGACCTATCTCCTCAGAAGAGTGCAAACAGTCTGCAATGCTTTATCTCGTTTTAAAAGCACCTCAGCAATCATGCTTGATCAGAGGAGATAATGTTTTTTATTTTTCACAAAGAAGCCAGAGCCAGGAGAAGTGAAGCTTCAATCTATATGTACATAATTACTTCAGGTGTTCTAGAAACACAGCCTCATTTCAAAAGAGTCCCATGGGTGTGGTAAAGATTAAAATCTTGAGGTTTTATTGTTCATGGTTCTAAGTAATTTACCTTTTGAGCAGACTATGCTGAAGCAATTCAATTGTGCACAGCATCAAGAGGGTTTTTTTTGTTTTGTTTTGTTTTTTAATGCTGTAAATTGTTTTGGCAGAAACTTTATTGTGGCTTGACACCATGAAACTTAAAATGAGTATCAGAGTTACTCTTTGAATTCTTCTAATGCTTTAAGAACCATTATTTAGGGAGTTTGTATGTTGGTATATACTACATGTTTTCAAAGCATCCATAGAGTGAAGGTACATATTTATATATATTATTCACAGAGAGTTTTCAAGGGCCTACTATTATTAAGACTAATTAGACTTCCAGATTTCTGCATTTGTTAAAGGAATTTGGTTGGTCTCTTAGTTTATTTTATGTCCTTCATTTTACTTTTTTTTTTTTTTTGGTGTGTGTATGCAAGAGTAAATATTTAAAGGCATTATAGGAATTAGTAATTTAAAGAGAGTATAGTAAGATGAGAACCATATGAAAATCTAGATATCTTTTCTCGAGAAGGATAAAGAAGAAGGATGATTGACATGTTAACTGTGGACACCTTAGATGAATCAATGTTAGGAAAGGGTAAAGGAAGAATTTGAAGTGCTAGCAATTGATTCAATTAATACTGTGAATTCTATGTACCTTTTAGAGAGCCAAATTCTTCCCAGGGGTACTGCATGGTTTTGAACTTCTGGCACAAAATATAACCGAGGGAATCATTCTGAGGGACATTTTTCACTGATGAGCACATACAATACAAAAAGATTCAGAAAGGGGTACTGAGAAAGGACAACCAGGAAAGACAAGTTCAACCCTTTTCAATGTGTAATCTGATTTTAACCAGATGCCTTGCATGTTTTGCATCTTTACTTATTTAAAAATCTTAATCATTAATTGAATGAGTCCCAAACAGTCCTTGGGAAAAAATTGGATAAGCTGAAGCCCAATGTATAAGGGAACATAAAATAGCACAGAAGTCTTCTCTTAAAGAAATGCTCTGAGCTCTGTCTAGAGGAGTCATTTATTAGATTTGCTGTTTACTATGCCTGTTTTATTTTTGTCAACTAAAAGAATACCAGAGGGCTTCAAGTGAATCATCATTTATCTCATGTCTTGACACAACTAGACTTAATTATTTTTCTGTCAATTATTTTAGAACTACTTCACCCTCTAGCTTTGTATGTAAGTTTTGTTGGCATGGTTACCAGCACATTATTCCAAGTGTATTGATTCTATTCCTCTTCAAAGCAATAAATTCCTTTTCCAATACCAGTCCAATCAAGGCTCAAAATTATAGGGCATGGTATCAGTTTCTGAGTCTAGAATTCATTGCTCAGACAAGGATTTTAAACTAATAGCTAATTTCTCTAAATAGCTGTTAAAGATTCAACAGAAAAATATTAAGTAGGGAACACATAGGAGTCTTCAAAGCTTACAAATAACTGAATTAGTTGTGAGTTAAAGAATGCTTTTTATAAATGTATAAATTGTCAATCCCAGTATTCTTTAAAAGCCCTGGGTTCAATTCTATCAAAATATTGTTTCAAATAAAGAATGCTAGCTGGATTCATGTCTGACTCTATTCTTGCCACAAATTCTCCCCTCTAGACAGGGCCCTGTCTGTTGAGAAAAGTTGTATCAGCAACTTATTTTATAAATGAATATGGGGTGTTAGATGAGATCACTGATGCTGGAATCATTAGTAACATATAAAGGGAAGAATGTGTTCTTTTCTAGCCATTGCACAAGAAAATACACTAAGTTTAGGAGCTAGTGAAGGAGGAAAGAAGAGCTTTGTCCCTTCACAAAAGCTCCCCAATAGCTTCCTGTCTATCAGTTATTTTACATAGACCAGCTATTAATTGTTCCTGTCTTCTCCATTCAGGGAACACCAGGCACAGTCTAAGAATTACTTTCCATAGTTACTTTATTCACCAAGAGTTTTCAAGAGCATGGATACCTCTAAAAACCTTGCAATGCCTGGGTTAGCTGCCCAAGAAAAGATTAATTGGCCACAAATATCAAAATAGTGGATTCAGAAATCATAACAGAAAGAGTATCTAAATTCAACCAGCCCTGATCCTAGGTAGATGGATCAACTACATTTGCAATATCAGGCATTAAGTGTGGTTCTGCTTTTTACCTTGCTGTTGGGGTGCTGACCATCAACACCCATTCAGGGTAGGTAAAAGGCAAATGGGGTCCTAGGTCCTGTTCTTCCGGTTGAGAAAAGGCAGGGACTGGGATTGAGGCTGTGTTTCTCAAACTCCTGGGCAGCCAGACATTGCTGGAAATCATGAGGAGTAGAGAATGTTGGCTCCCATCCTCCAGTGTGTCTCTGGGGACCTTGAGCAGTTGAAAATGAGGACTCATAGGCCTGTCATATGCTTGGGACAGGGGGAATTCAACTTAGCTCAGGGTGAATGCCAGGAGTGCAAAAGGGCTGGAAGAACAGCCTGCTACAGATGACTTAGGCACTTCTCTGTGTAACAAAGGCCTCCCCCACACAGTGGTCCTTGATGAAGGAGATAGTCCATGCTTGTTCAAACTGCTTTATTCATGGTGGAAGAACCAGGGTGAACCAGAGATTAAATAACTTTTGCAGGAAGGGATACCTAGGAAGGGATACTCATTGGCTAAACACTCAGGAGAACTCTAGCCTATACTGGATGTTATGGTTCTTTTAGTGGGGTGTCATAGTTACGTGCTCCAGGACAGGAATCTGGTTAGGAACTAGTTCGAACTCATGCCATTCTTGATTATGAGTTTTATCAGGGTTCTAAACTTCATTACAATTGTACCAGTTCTCCCTGGTAGCAATGTCCACTGCCCCACAGTTATGAATAGAGCATGATTACTTCATTTAGCATTCTAATTCCTTCCCTTGGCAAAGAACCCAAATAGCTTGTTATTCTACCAGCTTTAGGATGTTGTAGTCTCTTGAATTCACTTTTTCCCCCTGGTTTTTTATTTCAAATACTGATTCTCCTTTTCAAAATTCCACACTTGCTCAAAATGCCTCTACTAATTCTCATTGTACATTTGGATATTTTTAGAGAGTGATTTTTCTTTGATATGACTTCAAATTGATAGCTCAAAAGACAATTGTTGCTACTAGCTTAATATATCTCCAAGTGGAATTGAAGTAGGCTTTAAACAGGAGCAAATGTTAAATCTCTTTTCTTGCAATGATTTTCTAATAGCACTTGACAGGATTCTGGAGTTCAGAAAGGCATCACAATGAAGGTTGAAGGGCCAAACAGAAACTAGACATGGCTTCTTATCAAGATCTGTATTCCCTTATAAACTAGGCTGGGCGACTTTCATTTATTTCATGTATCTTCTTGTGCAAGCTTTAGCTTGAGAATGCTACCACTAAGTCTTCCAAGGTCCACTTGCATGTTTCATTTTTTATAAAGGAAGAATCTTGGGCTGTGGATCTGTTGAGTCCGCTAACAAGGGGAGCAGACATATACTCCGTCCTAGAGCTAGTCTCTGTGCTTAACAGTCATGTTATTTCACTGGTATATTCATGTTAACATGCAGACCATGTTTGCTTTGAAACATGAAAGTATAATAGCATACATAAGTCAAAAGAATTTTCAAGTGACACCAGAGGAGGGGGAACAGAGAAACAAATACACCCACTACATATACACATACACCACTACTACACACACACACACACACACACACACACACACACACACACACACGGTCTACTGACTACCAAAAGTTTTGACTATCTACTTGATCAATTCCTTCCTTAAGGAATGATCACATTCCCTCCTGGTTTCTTCTTTCTACATCATTTCCCTTTGTAGCAGAGGACAGAGGACTGAACACACATAAGTTGTTTATTTGCTTTTGTTTTTCTCTGAATCAACATGGGAAAACAAAACAAAACAAAAGTCTCTTGAAACAGTTTGCTAAAAATAATGACCATAGCCTAGGCTTCAGAAACAGAATCTCAAGGGATATGGATCAGATCTATAGTTTGTTTTGCAAACTGCCAGTACCACAGTAACAACAGGATCATTAATGTGATCAGCCTTTTATTGAGATCTTCATTTAGTCAAACAGTGGTTCTAGCATCCCACAGCTGTAGTAAACATTGTATGAGTGCAGATTTCTGTCTGCACAGATGACCAGAAGACTGCCAGTCTCTCCTTCCTTCCCAGTTGGCTTATTTTCATCTGGATTCTCATGGTCAATCCTGTAGTTCAGATCCAACCCCTACCCTTGGCATTACATTTGTCAGATTCAAGTATCTAGTCATAAATATTGAGCATCCATATGGCACTTTATGTCTGTTCAATATTTTATTATCACTTTTAGTAGGCTTTTCTATAAACAACTCTCCAAGGCAGGGTTAGGTTGGACCTCTCATTTGATAGATTAAGAAAGAGAACCATCGGCAAGGTCCTGGTTAACATCAGGGAGAAGACTGGCTGTCTCCAGGAGTCTGATGCTTCTATTTGGCATATTCCATCTTCCCTGTTGCGTAGCTTCATTTTGCCTATACAAGGTCATGCCCTCTGTCTCAGCCGGTTCCTCTACCATTAGGCTCCCTTGACCCTGGTTTCCATTTGAGTTCAACTATTACAGAACAGTAAAGAGGACATTGAGAAGATGCTAAGGATGGCATGTTTATTTTCCCAGCTTATTTTCTCACAGGGTCACATGAGAAGAGCTGTGACTCTGACCCAAAGTCACTGTTCCTTTCAAGGGCATACATATGGCTTTCTCCTATTTGAACTTGAAGTCCACAGGTTGAAAATGACTCTTCCTTCTTCATTAACTAGCACTGGGATACTTCATCATTCCTTTGTTTGTATATATGATACTAGAATATTTGTAAATAGTTCTTTAATTCTTCAAACTGCTTCTAGGGGAACAGAATGACCTCTGCATGTTCTCCATATCTTTGATTAAGTAGTTTATAAGCAGATGCACAAAGGAACTGCAGGTGCTCTACAGGTAATAGAAAATAACAGTACAGATGAGATAGAGATCGTAATACCTGGAGGAAGGAGAAAGAAAGATAGAATGTTATGCATTTAATAGGGTACACGCATCAAAATTCTCCTTGGAAGACAAGATGGAAAGACTCAGAAAAGAATAGCTGAGTACCTAAGGCTTTTGTTCATTACATATTTTATTAAATAAGGCACAAAATTAAGGTGATATGGTCTAGAATAGGAAAGCAGCTCTCTCCTTTTTATTTACCCACCAAGAAGGAACTATTAACTCTCAACATTATTTAAATGCTCAGATACAAGTGGCTCTTTTGGCCTAGAACTCAAGTATAGTGTTGAAGATGGGAAGAATTTACCTAGACATAATAACATGTACCTCTAATCCCAGCACATCTGTGAAGTAGCAGCTATATCTACAAACTAATTCCCTGCTAGCCAAGGCTACACAGTGAGACCTTGTCTGTACCTCTTTTAATAAGTTTCCATGGGAGCTTTGTTAACTTTGGGCAAGGTACTAATAACTAACAGTAATTATTGGTGTGATTTTGATTAGATTTGAGCCAGGAAATAAGTGCTAACTTTATTTTTTGTCACCAGTTTTCCCTTTAGTTCTGTGGTCTGTGTAAAGCCATTGCCAATGACTTAGCCTTTAACTAGTACCACATAGTCTGTGAATCATTATCAGTTTCTGAAAGCCCAGTCTTAGTTTATTTTTAATTAACCATGGGAAGTATAGTGCTTGGAAATAAGTTTCTGGAAGCCTGAGACTTTTCATTTTAAAGCTGAAATTTTTGAAATTTATCTTAAATTTTCTGTTTATGACAGTATTAATGACATTTGCCAAAGAAGAAGGTGACCTACTGATATTTATGTCTCAATGGTACCTTTGAAGCTACAGAAGGTTCTCTCATTCCCCTTCTCCTAACATCCTGTGGTGCTTAGTCTTTATTGTGAACTTGATAAGATCTCATAGAGTAATTTTAATCCAACAACATGGCTGCTCTGGCAAGGGATCATATCCAAAGACCTAGGTGTGGATGATCAAGCTGTAATGCAGACATGCCACACACTTTTAATCCCTCTGACTGGAATACAGACATGCCCTTTGTACATTCCTTTAAGGTAGCAACCATGTTTGGAAGTGATATCTACTTCTGGGACAAACAAAGCAATGATTCATAGGAAGATTTGACAGAATGAGTCATAGATAGGATATTCCTGTCTCTCATGAGAACAGCAAAAGAAAGAACTATTTAAGAGCTGGATAGGGAGAGAGTTTGTCAGTGAGTTGGGAGTGGAGTCAGTTGGGAGTCAGTGCAGTTAGAGCAGTGTAGTGGAGGTGAGTTCATTCATGAGTTTATGTAGTACAGCATAGGTCATCAGGGGCAGTTGATACCAGAGAATAAGAATGATTTTACCTACTTGGAATTTATAGATGACTCCTGAAAAAGTACAGAAAACAGATTCTATCAACTATCTAGGATTTAAATTAAGTCAACAAAAGATTCAACCACAAAAGATTTACTGATAAGGAGAGATCAGTTACAAACTCTTAATGATTTTCAAGAACTATTGAGAGATATAAAGTGATTATAGATTGCTATTGGATTAACTACTCAAGAGTTACATAATTTATTTCAAATTTTACAAGGTGATTCAAACTCACAGTCCTAGACAATTAACAGCTGAAACAGCTAAGAATTGACTCAAGTAGAGAAAAAAATAATTCAGAACTCACATGTGGACAGCCTAGATTCCAAACTTGACTTTTCTAGTTATCTTGATGTCTACTCTTTCTTCTACTGAATTCGTTATGCAGAGAGAAGACAATATTTTAGAATGGATCTTCTTTGTTTTGTTTGTTTGTTTGTTTTTGTTTTTCAAGACAGGGTTTCTCTGTGTAGCCCTGGCTGTCCTGGAACTCACTCTGTAGATCAGGCTAGCCTCGAACTCAGAAATCCGCCTACCTCTGCCTCCCAAGCGCTGGGATTAAAGGCATGCACCACCACATGGATCTTCTTAGCATATAAATAGAGTAAAAAAAATCAAAAACTTACATTGAATGTTTTCCAATGTAATTATAAAAGGAAGAATAAGACTTTGTCAATTAGGGTGTGCCCCCTAGCATAGCTGTAACCATTTTGTTTCATGCCTGCCAGCTATTTTATATTGCTAGTTTAATTTGCCTGTCAGTCATTTACACAGATAAATAACTTCACTTAGGGTAGGGTCATGTTTACCATATACCTTGTTATTTTCTGTATGTTATGAAGTTTGTTAATGTTAAGAAATTCTATACCACTCCTGGGTATATACCCAGAGGCTTTACCTGCATGCAATAAGGACACATGCTCCACTATGTTCATAGCAGCCTTATTTATAATAGCCAGAAGCTGGAAAGAACCCAGATGTCCCTCAACGGAGGAATGGATTCAGAAGAGGTGGTATATCTACACAATGGAATACTACTCTGCAATTAAAAACAATGAATTCACGAAATTCCTAGGCAAATGGTCAGATCTTGAAAATATCATCCTTAGTGAGGTAACCCAATCACAAAAGAACACACATGGTATGCAGTCACTGATAAGGGGATATTAACCCAGAATCTCGGAATACCCTAGACACAATTCACATATCAATAGATTTCTAAGAAGATGGAAGGAGAGACCCCTGGTCCTGGAAAGACTGGATGTAGGGGAACGCCAGGACAGAGAAACGAGAGGGGGTTGAATGGAGAAAAGAGGGAGGGAAGGGGGCTTATGGGACTTTCGGGGAGGGAGGAAACAGGAAAGGGGAAATGATTTGGAATGTAAATTAAAAAAAATAAAATAAAAAAAGAAACAAACAAAAAAAAGAATTAACTCTGAAATGTTAAAATTTTGTGGATCAAAGTAAAAAACCTAGAGAGAGATATTGCCAGTGCTTACATCTAAAAAGGTATATAAAGAATAGCATATATCAACCAAGAACCAAACAAACAGGAATAAAGTAGGGCAAAAAAATTAGAGGAAAATAATTCAATAAAATATTTAACGGCAAAAAAATAAAAAGAAATTCTACATTATAAGCTTCATGTAGGACCCATCAAATTAAAGGTCAATATGAACTGTTATGTCTAAAATGGCTTGAGTCAGGGCTTACCACCAAGCAATACTTGGAGCACCTGAGGATTAGCTCATTGTGATTTTTACAGGTTTAGCCTTTATAAGCTGATCTGAGAAACGTCCAGTGTGTAGCTTTCAGCTGTTGCCCAGGTCATTCAGTCTTGAGGTGTGTATTCAATAAACTATTCCTGTCTGAGTGTGTTTTTGTTGTCTGTGGGGTGACCCCTGAACTCCAACATTTGGTGCATTGGTGGGAAGCTTCCTGCTCTCAAGCACTCAGTTACTGACAGTGAATGCCACCAAGCCAGCTAGGCCCTCTTTGAGGAGCTAAGATTTTAATTTTCTACCTGCGTAGTCCTTTTTCTTCATTTGGTCTTGAGTTTTCTTGGCTTGCTCTTGTTTCTGGTACCGTTTGGTGACTCAGGTGAAGGCAGCTGGTTGTAACAATGCTCTTGGGTTGGGAGGACAGGGGATATTCAGATTGTCCTCTTGGCTACGGGATCCAAGTAAAATCTAACCCTTTGGACTTCAACTTGGTTGTGACTCTTTTCTGAGAGAGCCACTCAGTTTCAGTTGTTTTATCTTCTACTTTCAGGTGTTTTTTTTTTCTTCTCTCCTCTATCTTTAACTCCTTCTCCATGGGACACCTGGGTCATGGGACATCAGGGTCCCTTCCCTTTTCCCCCGAACTCTATTAGATGTCCTTGGTATGTTGGTCTGTCCATGTCTGTAAGTTTAAGTCTACAATTTTGTTGAGTTGTTTGATTGTTGCTCTGTGTTTCATATCAGAAGAAAAATGATTAAAACTTTATCTATTGGCCATATATCTGTTGGCTAAGCTTTAACTACTTTCAAGGATTATTTTATGGGGTAAAAGTAGATGAATTGGGACAACAACAAAAAAATTACCCGATAAACTGGCTAATAATAAACTGATAAACTACTCTTGGAACCCTGTACTTGCAGCTAGGACTCTAGCCCTGCTGGAGAAGCCCTGCTGGAGTTGCTTGTTCTATACAACTCTCTCTCAAAGGGATACCAATAGCTTCTCAGCTTCTCTGGTAAGGAAGCCGATGACTAGTCCTGCTACAAAACCTCTAGCCCGTGAGAACTGTATTCAGCAGGTACAAAGGTGTAGCTTCCTTGAAATTATAGCTGGAAGAAGTACGAGAAATTGTCTGTCTATTCTAAATGTATAAGTGTGTGTAGCCACTACATCATTGTTTCTTACTGCTCTGAAATATATACATTTACTATGTTCTGCTGTCTTGATTATAGATCATTGGTTTATAAATTTTCAGGTATATTTAAGAATCTGTAATATCTGTAACAAAAAGTTAGTTTAAATTTTGTAGGGTTAGAGTCATTCTGGGCAACAATGTGTGACATGAGTCCACCAAAGAAACAAGTCTCTAAAGATACTTTAAAATTCCCAACGTGTTAACCTTTACCTGTTCTGACACTGGCTTCAGCTTAAATGTAATGGGAATGTAAATGGGAAACTGTTATGTTCTATAATGATACACCATATAAAGGTCAGAAAAGTTCTTTGTGTCTTTATGGAGTATGCTTATAGTTTTGTGTTTTGTTTTGGTTTTGGTTTTGGTTTTGGTTTTTTGGTTATTTTTTGTTGTTGTTGTCTTTTTTGATACTAGAAGAGCTTTAATTCAAAACTGATTTTTTTTAAATCTCATACCTAACAGGAATTGATAGTCTGCAGGAGACAGGCAGGTCCTGAAGAAGGGTGGATGCAAGAGCAGGGAAAGGAAAGGAAGGAAGGATCAGACATGGGACATCATTCACATCAAGAGAGACGGGACAGAGAGGAAGCACATCTCAGGATGGCTCTTTCTACTCTGACAACCTGTGTATTTTTCAGGCTTTATTTATACATAAAATCTTTTCCTCAGAAATTTGATTCATTAATTACATAACTTTTCAAATATATTTTCTTATAGACTCTTCCTTGATTACATAAGAACATTGAAAGAGGAACAGAGCAATCAAACAGCAATTTTATGAGAACTAAACAAATAACATTATGATAAAATCAATTTTCTTTAAATATCTTCTTCCTTAAAATTAGTGTCAGGAAGCCTTGTAGTTACAAAAATGCTAAGCAGAATGATTCTATTTGAAATTGATTCTGTTTCTGTTTGGCGTAAGATTAATAGATCAAAAGTTATTTCCTACTACCAATTATATCAAACAGGTGGCTTTCTCTAAAAATTTAATCTCTCTGACCTTTATTGAATTTTCCTTCCCTTCCTCTATATTTCTTTTATATTTGCTATAAGACCGCTGTCTTTTATCTTTCTTAAAATACTGTGCAGTCCCTTGCTTAACCAAAGCGGGTATATCAGAAAAGTTCTGGTCTGACAAGTCTGTTCAGGAATGCAGGCAGTTCACTGAGCCAAGATGCCTTCCTCTGTGTCTCTGCATGAATCCTAGTTTCAATATGATTCCTATCTTTGTTACAATTCTGTAAAGAATAGAAGAACATCAGGATTCCTAAAACTGCTTACTTTTGCCTTCAGGAAGCTACTAAGGCCTGTCACTAACTGCATGATCAAAATCTCTTCCTATTCATAAAAGTTCCTTGCTTCTAAAGCTGAACTTAATAATGTAGCAATCCAATTAGAATTTGTCAGCTTCTAGAATTTCTTCTTTAATAATTTTTCTCAAATCCTCTATCTCATTCTTACTAACAATACTCATTAATGACTAAATGCTTATTCAAGTAATAAATTCTTAACTCAATTTTCTGCATAACTGTTTTCTTCTGGGGAACTTTCATTAATTTCATTCCTGTTTGCACCAGCTTTTTGTTGTCCCAGTGCTAACTTTCACAGAGAGGCCTTTAACAGTGAGAACGTAAGTATAGCAAAAGGTCCGTAGCAACTTTCCACCAAGGGCAGTGGAGGGTCAGTCCAGGTTGTCCAAGCACCAAAACTTCATCAAGCAGCATCTTCAGGATGCTTAGCATGGCCAATAGTCAGTAACCTTTCAGGTGATCAAATAATTTAATATGCTCGTAAGTATATTTAATGTCCTGCTATGTACCAATGCAGTTAATTGTAAGATTGACATTTGTTTAGTCTTCTGTTATATGTTTGTAAGGTACAATTTAGGGTAAATGGGTAGAAACAGACAGAAGCTTCTTTAACTTAGATATGCTAGCCCTCACACCAGTTAGAAATTTGCTGAATATGGCATATAATATGTTTCAACTTACCATGACAGACAGAGACTCCCAAATCGTAACAGTGACCTCCCCACCTCCCAATCAAGTCTCCAAGAACATATGGGTACAACCACAAAGGACACCACTGGGATTGTAGTATGAGAACCACTGGGCATAAGTGCCCCAATGCCACAAATGCTTCCAGGACCCAGCCTGAACTGTAGACAAACAGAAAACAACTGGAGAATTGATTGCCACAGATTGCTTAAGACAAGGTGAGGTCAGGCTCTCATGTTCTTCCTCCACAGAAAAAGCCTCTTCATCTTCTGCCCTGATGGCCAAAGGCTGCCTCTACCCTTGGTGCCTGAGAGACACAGGAGTCTGGTGTAACTGTCTAGGTCATAAAATAGGGACTAATAACTGTCATTTTAATTGATACATAGCTATTTATATTACAATTTATCCTTCTCACATCTTTAATCTCATTGATAGCTAAGCTAATTGTAGTTGAACAGCTAGAAAACAATAAGCAACTAGCTCCTTACCTCAAGGTAATCCACCACTGTGTTAGTTCATTAGTCAGTTCATTACTTAGTTAAAACTACTGGGTCTCATTAAAATGGGCAAATGGCTTTGCCTTGCTCACAGGTTTCATGTTAAAGGACATAACTTTTTGCTATTTCTTCATTGACTGCTCTCAACAATCAATTGCCTGTGTCTCATAATGAATAATTGGATACAAAATGTAAAATTTTAAATTAGTTTTAGATCTGAGGATCTAAAATATGTTTGTGGACCTAGGAAATTGTTTGAGATTGATAAATGCAAGGGCAAAACCTGAGCAGACATAAAAAAAAAAAAAAAACTTGGATTATGGTAGGAAAATAATTTAGGAACAAAAATATGCATCAGATGAAAAATGATGTTTAAAGTTGGTAAACGTGAATTATAAATGTTAGAGAGTTTAAAAAGATGCTTAAGATTGGAGGATCTAGGCCATCTTTGCCACTGTGACTGAGTAGACAGGTGCAGACAGGGGCACAAGGATCACCCTAGTGGAGGATCTCTTGGGACCTACCCCGCCAGGGCTCTGCCTGCACCCAGGGGCTCAGCAGCACTGCACGCATCTGTGCACCTACCTGCCTGGAGATATCAGCCCTGCGGGGAGTCCCGCATTTGGAGGTGAGGCGCCACCATCTTTGCCACTGTGACGGAGTAGTTGGATGCACAGGGGTCGCCAGAGTGGAGGATCGCTTGGGACGCCCTGCCTGAGCTCCGCCTGCACCCAGGAGCTCGGAGGCACAGCAGCCATCTGTGTACCTACCCTGCCGGGGAGTCATGCGGTTGGAGGGAGTCCTGCGTTTAGAGGTGAGGCACCGCCATCTTTGCCACTGTGACTGAATAGACTGGTGCAGAAAGGAGCACAGGGATGACCCTAGTGGAGGATCGCTTGGATCACGCCCGCCAGGACTCTGCCTGTACCCAGGGACTCAGCAGCACCGCAGCCTTCTGTACACCTAGTCTGCTAGGGGCTATCTGCTCTGCATTGAATCTCGCAAGTAGAGGTGAGGCCATCATCTTCTCTCCTGCCACTGAGCAGGCTGCTGCAACCAGGAACACAGAGAATACCTGAGTGTGAGATGACTTGGGACTCGGTCTGCCAGGGCCCGACCTACACCCAGGAGCTGCATAGTCCAACAACAATCTGTGCCAGAGGAAAACCGGTCACGCAGGGGTGCTGAGATAGGCCTGCAGTCACACAGGAGGGACAAGCACAAGCCAGAGACAGCAGAACCACTTACACTAGAGATAGCCAGATGGCAAAAGGCAAATGAAGGAATGTTACTAACAGAAATCAAGGCAATATTGCTCCATCCAAATCCAATTCTCCCACAACAGCAAGTGCTGGATGTCCCAACACACCAGAAAAGCAAGATTTGTATTTAAAATCACAGCTCATGATGCTGATGGAGGGCTTCAAGAAGGACATAAATAACTCCCTTAAAGAAATACAGGAGAACACAAGTAAACAGGGAGAAACCCTTGAAAAACTAAAGGAAAGCACAACAAAACAGGTGAAGGAATTGAACAAAGCCAACCAGGATCTAAAGATATAGGTAGAAACAATAAAGAAATCACAAAGGGAAACAACTCGGGACATAGAAAACCTAAGGAAGAAGTCAGGAGTCATGGATCCAAGCATCAACAACAGAATTCAAGATATAGAACAGAGAATCTCAGATGCAGAAGACATCATAGAAAGCATTGATGCAACAGTCAAAGAAAAAATGAAAAATACAAAAAGCACCTGATCCAAAACATCCAGGAAATCTAGGACAAAATGAGAAGACCAAACCTAAGGATTATAGGTATAGAAAAGACTGAAGATTTCCAACTGAAAGGGCCAGTAAATGTCTTCAACAAAATAATAGAAGAAAACTTCCCTAACCTAAAGAAAGTGATGCCCATGAACATACAAGAAGCCTACAGAACTCCAAATAGATTTGACCAGAAAAGAAATTCCTCCCGTCACTTAATAATTAAAATACCAAATGTACTAAACAAAGAATATTAAAAGCAGTAAGGGAAAAAGGTCAAGTAACATATAAAGGCAGACATATCACAATTAAACCAGACTTCTCACCAGAGACTATGAAAGCCAGAAGATCCTTGGCAGATGTCATACAGAACCTAAGGGAACATAAATGCCAACCCAGACTGCTATATCCAGCAAATCTCTCAATTACCATATATGGAGAAACCAAGATATTTCATGACAAAAAAAATTACTCAGTATCTTTCCACAAATCCATCCCTTCAATGATGAATTGAATACACCAAGAAAATGAATAATGATAATGAATGGAAAATACCAAGAAAAGGAGGGGAACTACACACTAGAAAAAACAAGAAATTAATCTTCTTTCAACAAATCCACACAAACATCAAAATTACATCAAAAATAGCAGGAAGCAACAATCACTTTTCCTTAATATCTCTTAATATCAATGGACTCAATTCCCCAATAAAAAGACATAGACTAACAGACTGGATACATAAATAGGACCCAACATTTTGCTGCATACAAGAAACTCATCTCAGTGTCAAAGAAAAACACTACCTCAGAGTAAAAGGCTGGAAAACAGTTTCCCAAGCAAATGGTTCCAGGAAACAAGCTGGAGTAGCCATTCTAATATCCAATAAATTAAAATTTCAATCAAAAGTCATCAAAAAGGACACAGAAGGACACTTTATATTCACTAAAGGAAAAATCTACCAGGAAAAACTCAATTCTGACCATCTATGCTCCAAATGCAAGGGCACCCTCATTCATAAAAGAAGCTTTACTAAAGCTTAAAGCACACATCACACCCCACACAATAATTGTGGGTGACTTCAACACCCCACTCTCCTCAATGGACAGATCAGGGAAACATAAAATAAACAGAGACACAGAGAAACTAACAGAAGTTTTAGGCCAAATGGATTTAATAGATACCTATAGAACATTTCATCCTAAATCAAAAGAATATACCTTCTTCTCAGCATCTCATGGTACCTTTTCCAAAATTGACCATATAATTGGTCACAAAACAGACCTCAACAGATATAAGAATATCGAACTAATCCCATGCCTCCTATCAGATCACTATGGAGTAGGGGTGGTCTTCAATGGCAACAAAAACAACAGAAAATCCGCATGCACATGGAAGCTGAACACTGTTCTACTCAATGATACCTTGGTCAAGGAAGAAATAAGGAAAGAAATCAAAACCTTTTTAGAGTTTAATGAAAATGAAGGCACAACATACCCAAATTTATGGGACACTATGAAAGCAGTGCTAAGAGAAAAACTCATAGCTCCGAGTGCCTCCAAAAAGAAGCTGGAAAGAGCATAGACTAGCAGTTTAACAGCACACCTGAAAGCGTTAGAACACAAAGAAGCTAATACACCCAAGAGGTGTAGGAGGCAGAAAGTCTTCAAACTGAGGGCTGAAATCAATCAAGTAGAAACAAAAAGAAGTATACAAAGAATCAACAGAACCAGGAGCTGGTTCTTTGAGAAAATCAACAAGATAGATAAACCATTAGCCAAACTAACCATAGGGCTCAGAGAGAGTATCCAAATTAACAAAATCAGAAATGAAAAGGGAGAAATAACAGAAACTGAGGAAATTCAAAAAATCATCAGATCCTACTACAAAAGCCTATTCTCAACACAACCGGACAATTTCCTACACAGATACCAACTACCAAAGTTTAATCAGGATCAGATAGACCATCTAAACAGTCCCATAACCCCTAAAGAAATGGAAGTGGTCATTGACAGTTTCCCAACCAAAAAAAAAAAAAACAAAAAACAAAAAACAAAACAAACAAACAAACAAAAACCCAAACAAACCAGGACCAGATAGTTTTACTGCAGAATTCTATCAGACCTTCAAAGAAGACCTAACACCAATACTCTTCAAACTATTCTACAAAATAGAAACAGAAGGAACACTACCCAACTCGTTCTATGAAGCCACCCTTCACAATATCCACAAACTATATAAAGTATGTTGGTGTGACTCTAACCAAACAAGTGAAAGATCTGTATGACAGGAACTTCAAGTCTCTGAAGAAAGAAATTGAAGAAGACCTCAGAAGATGGAAAAATCTTCCATGCTCAAGGATTGGCAAGATTAATATAGTAAAAATGACCATCTTGCCAAAAGCAATATACAGATTCAATGCAATCCCCATTAAATTCCCAACTCAATTCTTCATAAAGTTAGAAAGAGCAATTCAAAAATTCATCTGGAATAACAGAAAACCCAGGATAGCTAAAAGTATTCTCAAGAGTAAAGGAACTTCTGGGGGAATCAGTATCCCGGACCTCAAGCTGTACTACAGAGCAAGTGTTAAAAACTGGTATTGGTACAGTGACAGGCAGGTAGATCAATGGAACACAACTGAAGGCCCAGAAATGAATCCACACTCCTATGTTCTTCACTTGATCTTTGACAAAGGAACTAAAACCAACCAGTGGATAAAAGATAGCCTTTTCAACAAATGGTGCTGGTTCAACTGGAGGTCAACATGCAGAAGAATGCAAATCGATCTATTCTTATCTCCTTGCACTAAGCTCAAATCCAAATGGATCAAGGACCTCCACATGAAACCAGACACACTGAAATTAATAGAAAGGAAACTAGGGAAGAACCTTGAACATATGGGCACAGGGGAAAATTTCCTGAACAGAACACCAAAATCTTATGCTCTAAGATCAAGATTGACAAATGGGACCTCATAAAATTACAAAGTTTCTGTAAGGCAAAGACACTGTCAAAAGACAAAGAGGCAACCAACAAACTGGGAAAAGGTCTTTACCAACCCTACATACAACAGAGGCCTTATATCCAATATATACAAAGAACTCAAGAAGTTAGACCCCAGAGAGCCAAATAACCCTATTAAAAATGGGGTACAGAGCTAAACAAAGAGTTCTCACCTGAAGAATATCTAATGGCTGAGAAGCACCTAAAGAAATGTTCATCATCCTTAGTGAGGTAACGCAATCACAAAAGAACACACATGGTATGCAGTCACTGATAAGGGAATATTAACCCAGAATCTTGGAATACCCAAGATACAATTCACATATCAATAGATTTCCAAGAAAATGGAAGGAGAGACCCCTGGTCCTGGAAAGACTGGATGTCGGGGAATATCAGGACAGAGAAGCGAGAAGGGGTTGAATGGGGAACATGGGGAGGGAAAAGGGCTTATGGGACTTTCGGGGAGGGAGGAAACTTGAAAGGGAAAATCATTTGGAATGTAAGTAAAAAAATATAGAAAATAAAACAAACAAACAAACAAAAAACTACATGGTACTGGTACAGGGACAGGCTGGTAGATCAATGGAATAGAATTCAAGACCCAGAAATGAACCCACATACCTATGGTCATTTGATCTTTGACAAAGGAGCTATAAACATCAAGTGGATAAAAGATAGCCTTTTCAACAAATGGTGCTGATTCAAGCGGTGGTTAGCATGCAGAAGAAGGCAATTCGATCCATTGTTATCTCCTTGTACTAAGCTCAAGTCCAAGTGGATCAAGGACCTCTGTATAAAACCAGACACACTGAAAGTAATAGAAAAGAAAATGGGGAAGATCCTTGAGCACATGGGCACATGGGGAAATTTCCCGAACAGAACACCAATAGCTTATACTCAAAGATCAAGAATTGACAAGTGGGGCCTTATAAAATTACAAAGTTTCTGTAAGGCAAAGGACACTGTCAATAGGACAAAATGGCAACCAACAAATTGGGAAAACATCTTTATCAACCCTACATTCAATAGAGGATTAATATCAAACATATACAAATACCTCAAGAATTTAGACTCCAGAGAACCAACTAACCCTACTTGTAAAAGGGTACAGAGCTAAACAAAAATTTTCAACTGAGAAATTTTAAATGGTTGAGAAACACCTAAAGAAATGTTCAACATCCTTAGTCATTATGGAAATGCAAATCAAAACGACCCTGAGATTTCACCTCACACCAGTCAGAATGGCTAAATTCAAATACTCAGGAGACAGCTGGTTCTGGTGAGGATATGGAGAAAGAGGAACACTTCTCCATTGCCAGTGTGATTGTATCTGGTACAACCACTCAATCAGTTTGGCAGTTCCTCAGAAAGTTGGGCATAATACTACTGGAGTACTCTGCTATACCACTCCTAGGCATATACCCAGAGAATTCTCCAGCATGTAATAAGGATTCATGCTCCACTATATTCATAGCAGCCTTATTTATAATAGCAAGAATCTGGAAAGAACCCAGATGTTCTTCAACAGAGAAATGGATACAGAAAATGTGGTATATTTACACAATGGAATACTACTCAGCTATTAAAAACAATGAATTCATGAAATCCTTAGGCAAATGGATGAAACTATAAACTGTCATTCTGAGTTAGGTAACCCAATCACAAAAGAACACACATGGTATGCACTCACTGATAAATGGATATTAGCCCAGAAGCTTGGAATACCCAAGACACCATTCACAGATCAAATGAAGCTCAAGAAGAAGGAAGAACAAAGTATGGATACTCTGGTCCTTCTTACAAGGGAGAACAAAATACCCACTGGAGGAGATACAGAGACAAAGTGTGGAGCACAGACTGAGGGAAAGACCATCCAGAGACTGCCCCATCTAGGGATCCATCCCATATACATTTACAAAACCCAGACACTATTCTGTATGCCAAGTGCTTGCTGACAGGAGACTGATATAGATGTCACCTTGTAGGTTCTGTCAGTGCATGACAAGTACAGAGGGGACACTGTCAGCCCCCCATGGAATGAGCACAGGATCCCCAATGGAGGAGCTAGAGAAAGGACCCAAGGAGCTGAAGGGGTTTGCAACACCATCGGAGGAACAATATGAGCCACCCAGTACTCCCAGAGCTCCCAAGGACTAAACTATCAACCAAAGAGTACACATGGAGGGACCAATGGCTCCAGATATATATATATATATCTGTATATATATATATATATATATATATATATATATATATATATATACATATATACATATATATATATGTGTATATATATATATGTGTGTGTGTATATATATATATGTGTATATATATATATGTGTATATATATACATATACATATATATATGTGTATATATATACATATACATATATATGTGTATATATATATATATACGTGTACATATATATATGTGTGTACATATATATATGTGTACATATATATACATACATATATATATGTGTACATATACATATATATATATATATGTGTGTACATATATATATATATATGTGTGTATATATATATATGTGCGATATATATATATATATATATGTGTGTGATATATATATATATATATATATATATATATATATATATATATATATATATATATCGCACAGAGGATAGCCTTGTTGGACTTGAAAGGGAGGAGAGGCCCTCTGTCCTGAGAAGGCTAGATATACCAGGATAGGGGAATACCAGGACAGGGAAGTGGAACTGGGTGGATTGGTGGATAGGGGAGGGGGGCATGGGTTAGGGTATTTTTGGAAGGGGGGAAAATGTAAATAAAGAATATATCTAATTTAAAAAAAAAAAGAAGAGGATATCTAGCCTGACTCATCTGAATGGGAGGCCATTATGGTCTTTAACATATTTCACTGGTGCTGGAAGCCGAACCATAAACTTAACTCCTGTGTTTTTCCTGATTGATGACTGCTAGGAAGTTAAGTGCCAGGGGCAGGCTTGTAACCTAGAAGTGCAGATTTGTTGGGGAATAACCTGGAAACTGATGCTAGGTATTGACCTGTTAGTTAACTCAAGTTCTACCTTAGATCATGTTTTCTAAGATGGAGTCTAAAACCAAAAGTTCTGGTCTCTCAGTTAAACAAGGAAGTTAACATTAGTGACTGGGTCTTATCTGGGTCACCTGGTTTCAGAGACCTTGAGTCAGCTTTTGCAGTCAGGTTCCCTCCTGGACTCTGACCTGGAATTTAGAGTAATAAAGGAACTAAGGAGTGGGCAAGCAGCATGCAGTCAATTGAACCAAGGATACCTGGAATTCAAAATAAGGGCACAAGGGAGTGGGCCAGCTGCGAGTAGTCAATTAAGTCAAGAGAGGCATCACGTTTATGACTTGTGGGCTGTAATTTAAATAACCAGATAACAGCACCTTCTCTCTTTCATCCTTTACTGCTTAAAAGACAAAATGAAACATCCGAAGAAGTAGAACAGGAGTTGGGTTCTGGGGCCTGGGAAGAGGAGCTCAGTTTTGACCCTTCCATCAAGCTGGAACTTGTTCATGTGATGGCTGAACTCAGGAATCTATCTCCTAACATTAGGATTAATCCATTATTAGCAGAGTGAGAAGCATGGTGGTACACAGGCAGATGTGTTCCTGAGAGTTCCATATCCAGAACTGAAGACAGCGAAAAGAGACACTGGGAATGGCTTGGAAAATGGAGACTTCAGAGCTGAGTCCCAGTGATACACTCCCTCCAACAAGGTTACCCTTAGTCTATCAAGGTGAAAAGTCCTAGTTCTTTTTAATAGTGGTCCCATAGGGCCCATTTTTATTCAAACTACCACAGGTGGAAAGGGAGCGAGGATCCAGATAGCAACACGATGTTCATAATATACTGCATGTAAAAAAACTTATTTTCAATAAATAGAAAAAAATTAAATATATAAAACACTTAAGTCGGGGTAACATTACTAATAACTATTCTAAGTAAATATTGTTGAATAATTTCCTGCATATTCATTACAATAGGATGCAGTTATTATTCATTGTGAAGACTGTTATGTTGGTAAGTATTCGAACTTTTCATAGCATTATATATTGTAGATTGACTGTAACCTCAAATTAATCCCTTCTTTGTCTCAATTCTCAATAAATAGATTAAAACTTCCAAAAATTAAGCAGTTACTTTAAAAATCTATTGAGACTTTCATAATCAGCATAGTAATCAGAACCAGGAAATGAGAAATCCATAAAAAAAATAAACATCTGTAAGCACCACCTCTAATGGGAAATAGGTTGGAACTGTGGAATAAGTATAAAGAAACTAAAAGCTAATATTTTATTTTCTGGTTTATTTTGATAAGCAACAAAACACAACCCTGACATTTAATTTTGTTAAGACTAGGGCAATCAATGGCCTCATTTTATATTTAAAATGATATCTCATTGTTAAGAAAATACAAGCCAGGTCTATACCATTGCCTACAGTTAAAGAAACATCCGCCACCATCATTAAAATGATAAAGAAAAAAAGCAATGAGAAAGAGGAATAGCTGTGGTTTTTAAGTATCACTAAATATGCAGTACAGAGAGAACAGTACCAGAAAAGACCGCCCATGTGGTTATGTCCTTGTCTTACCCCAACTTCTTTACCATGACATCAACATTAAACTACTTAGTAATTATATGGAAGTAACACATGAATCATTGAAGAGGTAAGCATTACTACCAAAAGCAAGAAAAAACAAGTAATTCCCTCAGCAAACACTCTGCCAGAGGCAAAGGGCACAAACATGCACAAAATGCATGATGTGCCGGGAACCTAGCCACATCAACAGGATTACTAGAATGTTCTCTCAGAAAAAGAATCCTCCACTGGTTCAGTGAAAGATGTGAGAGTGGAGACTTCACGTTTAATTCCTTCTTAAAGTAATTGAACATGAAAAACCACCTACAAGTGAGATTGGAAGCATACCAAAAATGGATGTTGTCTACCTGCATGCTTTTGAAAAGTCCTTTCTTCTCACTGAAGTCCAACAATTGCTTTGGACCATCATCATTTACTTTTCCTGTAATGTTCTTTTTCCTCTCATAATATAATGGGAATCCTACGGCACTGAAAGGAAATTTATTTCTTAAAATTGTTCACTAACTCACTCTAAGTAGGACACAATCAAAAAGCTGCCCTAGGAAAAATCCCTCTGAATTGTTGATTTCAGGCAGGCTTCTAGTGGAAGTCACAAGTCAAAAAACTTCATAAAAAAATAAGTAAAACAAAGAATGAAAGGAGAGAGCATATTGCTTTCTGTATGTATGTCAGCTTTTCATCAGAGCAGATGAACAGCATGGAGTTTCTGCTATCCTCTATCCTTTGCTACCCCACAAGCTAAATGAAACCAGAGTTACAAATAGATGACCACCATGTGGCTGACACCTGAAATAGGTTTTACAAAATTTCCTCTGGAATGAAAAGAGCCGAGAAAAAACATGTTGCATTCATTGTGCGAAATAAATGGTGTCTTTCATTCTGTTGAAGTTTCATAAATTCTCTACAGAAACCTGAAGCATATCTATCTGTAAGAGCAATCTTATGCTCCATTGGCTGAATAAAGATGTGACTATTTTTTATACCCACTACAGCCACTTGAAGTGTCAGGCCCAAGACATATTAACTGGCCAGATGAAACTGGGAAGAGATACAAACAAGTTACAGATGGCCTAAGTTAATGCCATCAACAGAGAATCAAGCTTTGAGTTGGAGTGGCAACTCTGCTGTACTCCTTGACATGACTCCGCTGCTGCGTTTAGGAATTCCATTTTCAAGTCTATTATGGCAGCTACTCAACAGCCTTTCTTAAAGGCAGAGTATATTGCTTCCTGTCTGCCTAACATTCAGCAGGTCAATATTTGAGGAGTAATATACTAGGATATAGCCCGACAATTATGTTATCAGAATTGATAAGAAATTAGATTTTTCTTCCCCAGCTGCTCTCAGTAAAAGTTAGAAGCTTGAAAGAAATGTACTTGCAGAATGTGACCACTCAGGTGGGCTTGCTTAGAGGCATGCTTAATTCTTGATCAAACCTGGAGAATCTTCTCCAACTCTTTCTGTCATTTAAGATTAGGCTGGTTCATCTCTTCTTAACAGAAGTCAAGAGCAGAAATACAAATCAGGAGAAACAAGTATGTGTAATAATAATTTAATAACTCATGATAAGGAATATAAGGATTTCTTTAATCTATTACTATGATAGAATAAAGTGATAAAAATATTAAGTCCTAAGTATTTTCCCCCTATCATTTAAAACATAAATTTTTCCCAGCCGAAGGTAGCTCAGTCAGGAAAGGTCTTGCCTTTCAAACACAGGATCTAAATTTAATCCCCCATAACTACAAAAAAACAAAAACAAAACAAACAAAAGCTACCATGGATGGGCAGACATAACAGGCTAGTAATCCCACTGTCTCAGTTCTGGGGATCAGAGACAGGCAGATCCTTGTTGTTAGACTAGTTTATGTGAGGGATTCATTCGAGACATGAGAGAGACCCCACCTAAAACTGAAAACAAACGAACAAACAAATCATAAGGTGGATAGTGATTGAGAATAAACAGTCAGATATGAACTCTGTCCTCCACAGACACGAATGCATGCACGCGCACACCCACACACACCCCCCCCCCACACACACACACACACAAAACCACACACCACACTTGTATTTTCCATCTAGTGTTTTGATATGATTATACAACAATCAATTTGATTTCAGAAAGACTATTTCTTTATATTTTAAGAACAATCAAAAATTTTGTTAAAACTGGATTTTGTTTTGTTTCGTTTCTTTTTTTTCTCAGTAGTCATAGAAAATAATCCATTTAAGGTATAGATGTCCACCCTACAGGAAAACTGCAGAAAAGCTTTTCACCCTCCTAAGTGGCTTTTGTGCTATTGGTTGTTGCAGGTGTCTGAGTGCTAAAACCAGCTACGTGATGTGCTGCTGGCTTGGCGCTGTGTTTTGAGTTCTAGAAGGCAGAAATTTAAAAATCATTCTGCTGGCACTAAACCAGGTTTCCAGAACACATGGTTTGAAAGTGAAATTCAGAAATAACTTGAACAGAATATATTTACAAGTATGAAATGAACAAAGAGATTAGTTTTGGCTAAGAGTAAGACAAACCATTACATTAGTGATACATATATATATATATATATATATATATATATATATATATATATATACACACACACACACATACACACATATAAATATACATATATCTTCTGAGGTCAGCATCTGTTGTTCATACATGAACAAACACAAAACTAAACAAGCAGTTTTTTAAAACTGAAACAAATTTATAAATTAAATAGCTCCAAAACAATAAGCATCAAACGTGACCATTGTTAAGTATATGTAATGCTCTACCATATCTAGTTACAGGTTACAACATGAATATAATATTGAATGAAATTGTGTTAACTATATCTTGAGTCTGACTAAAAAAAAGAGCTTTTGTACCATTCATCTTTTAAATTAATAATTTGCTTTAAAATTATTGAATTCCTTTTCCCCCATTGAACTTACTTAAGAATCACTAAGTCTTATTAGATCCATCTCTAATTTTTATCAGCATTTAATAATAAACATTTCAATGAAAGAGTTAAACAGCAAAACAAAGATGCTGAGTTTGTATTCTTGTTAATTAACAAGTGTATGGGAAAGCTCTTTTGCCGTGGAACGGAATGTTACCTGATTATGTCATCTCTTAAGCTTTATCTTCAGGGTGACAGTGCTTTCTTCCACTTGTCTAAACCTAACATGCATGTTACATTCATGTGATCCTTCAGTTTGGCTCTGCCCCCGTGCACACATGGGCTACTCACCTTGACCTTCCTGGCTTGTCTTTATCAGAAAGTCTTTTGTAGTACTGGGAACATGGTGGGTGGGTTTGAAATTGCACCTTTTGTTCATCTCCAGTGTGACTTCAAGAGCCTTCTGAGTAGCAGCAGTCCCACAAAGATGAACATGAAGGCCATATTCTGCCAGGAACTTGTAGTCTAGTCACACATATACCACTGATCCCTTGCTTAACCTCTAACTGGAGTTCTTACTAATTTTGGGTTACCAATTATTGTCCCGATTAAATAAAAGAAGGATTTGGCTCAGGTTGTTTCTTCTAGACATCTGGAGCATAGAAATCCTGCATGCAGGTAGAATGGTTGAGTTTTCTAATGGTCCAGCTTTTAAATTGATTAATTTTTATTTTCCAATTTTTATTTTCTTTGGAAACAGTTTCATGCAAACAATGTGGCTCCAAGCTTGCTGAGTGGCTAAGGTTAGCTCAGAAGTTCTGATCTTCCTGCCTCCGTCTATCAGGCCCTGACCTGTGGGAATCACATGGCCAGTTTATTAACTGTTGCTAAAGTCATTGTTCTCAGTAGAGACCCATTCTAAATTACTGCTGTACCATTACCTTTACATCTCTTTTGTCTATAAAGAGATAATATAAAAAAGAAATATAAAACTGTCAGTATGGTAAACACACATCAGTCCTCAAGTACAAAAGTTCACATTCAACAGATTCATGATAAGTTTACATACAAACTAGAGTCCTTCTGGCAGTTGGCAGGTAGGCTATGGTTCATATGGTCTTTCAGGAACTGAGGCAATAATGTGGCAATAATGTATGATGGTTTCAATGTGAAATGTCCCCCCTCCCACAGGCTTATAATATTTGAACATGAGTTTCCAACTGTTTATGAATGATGTTTTGAGAGGTTATGGAACATTTTGGACTTGGGACCTTGTTGGTAGACTCTGTTGCAAAGGATGTTTAAGGTTTATAGGCTGCTTCTGCTCTTGGCACATATTCTCTATTTCTTGTTCACCTGCATGCTCCCATATCCATGGCCCAGCCAAGCTAGTCTCCAAGCCTTCCACTCTTTGATGGATTGTGGTCCTTTACATTATTAGCCAAAATAAATTATTTCCCTAAGTTACTTCTGTCACATATGTTAGTGACAACAACAAGAAGAGTGGCAAATGTTCACTGGCTCCACCACATTTAGTAATGGTTATCACCATTTTGGCACAGAGAAATGGTTGTATTATGATGTAGGCTTTATGGTTACTATAATGTAGGCCTGGAAGAACTCTGCTAATTTCCACTTCTCCTCCAGTAGCAAAAACGTTTTTCATCAAAGTTATGTTTAAAGTCAACTGAAGCCAAAAAGTTGGTCTTTTTCAGTATATTGCAAAGAACCTCCTTTCCTAACATTGTGAGAAAATATCCCAACAAAAGAAAAGGAAGGAAGAAGAGGTTAATATGACTCACAAGTTCAGACCACAGATCATCATTGAAGGGAAGTCAAAGAGGCAAGACTGGTGAACTCTTGACAAGTCATTGACCTTTATGAGTACAGAGAAAAAAAATAACATGTGCTTGTTAGAGCTCAGCTCATTCTCTCCCTTCCGTCCTTTCATGGTCTAACCCTATGACATGCTGTCACCTACATTCAATGTAAGCTTTCCAACCTCAACTAACACAAGTAAGAAAATCCCAGGCAGAAATGCCCACATGCCAGCCTCATCTAGGCAGTCCCTAGTCATGCCTTCCTCTGGTGATTTGAGATTGTGTTAAGTTGACAATCACAACTCTTACCAGCTGCTTATTTGAATAGTGACCATTTTTATTTTCAAATATCACCTGTATGTTGGATTTCTTACTTTCTGCTTTGTCTCTTCTACTTCTCTCTTTCTAGTTATTTGTTGGCCTTTACCAATAACTAAAACTGCTAGAGATTTTAGGGAAGAAATAGGATTAACTCTTTCTTCATTTACTGTTCAGTGGCATCTCTGTACATTGTAGATACAAAACTCCCTTCAGTTGAATCTTCTGATTCTGCAAGTGTGGATTCACCTTTTAGTTTACATGTTCAAAGAACTCAGAAGCATGTAAACGTAACAGTCCTCTTGAAACCATATTTGATTTCCTGTCATTCATTTCACCATATACTTACACAACACACACACACACACACACACACACACACACACACACACACATCACAAAAACTATCTCCCCAAGCTCTTGCTACACTATTATTTAGCTTCCTATTTAAGATAGAGCTCTTGAAGTTTTTCTTGGTTCTTCTGACTTCTACCTTTCATACCTACCGCTGTCAGCATGCATATGCAATAGATTCATCACAAAAATACGTGATAAAGCTGTCTGGTTCTCTCTGCCTTTACAGCCATCACCTAAGCCATAAAGTCTATCACTGCATCTACACCAATCCATCACATACCTTCTTATCTTCTGTCTTTTCTCTACTCTTATCTCTTTCTGTCAATTTCCATGGCAGCTAAAGATTGAGATACAGTAAAGGAATCCTGTCCTCCCTTGGTAAAAGCCTTTGGTGGCTCTCCATCATCTTGGTAAAGGAATTCACAGTCTGTATTTTACAATGTTCTGAAATAACCTGATTTTTTTTCTTTTGCTTCTTCAATTGCCATGTTATATAACTTTCCCTTAGTTATACCTTCCTGATTTCTTACCTACAGAAATCAATACCACACCTAAGGATTTCTGTACTTCTGTATTATTTTCCTTCTTCAGGTCAGAGCTGAGATATTTGTTCCTCCACAATCTATCTCTAACTAAAGTAGAAGAGCCATGTGCTAGATTATTTATTTTACCTTCAGTACTTGTCACTATTTGTAAACATATTTATAAATGTATTAAATTACTTATTTTATCTCCCCAAATATGTAAATTATCTTTCAGTGTATGTTCAGTATTGTGTATTACCAACCATATTATAAGGTTTCAAATACACACATAGAGTTAACCCAGTGCACAATAGATTAGCTTGTCCTTTTGTTTCACCACCACTGTGAAGGTGAATAGAAAAATGCAAAGAACTTGAACCTGTATTCTCAGTGTCTTTGTCACATTCAAGACTCATCACTGTTTTGAAATATAGGGAATGGATAGAGACTACTTAAAGCTAACAAATCAATAGAGAACTACTACTGGAAACACAACTTTTAAATTCACAATTCACAAGAGGAAAAGGTCAATACACAATAGGGAAGTGCTATCAGTCTAGGAAGTCTTAGAGTCAGTCACAAGGAAACAGGAGGAACAGAGACAGGAGGCTGGAAAATAGGAACTTTTATTGGAACAATACCAGAGCGGGCAATACAGGGAAGGTGGGCTTGGGATTAATTAATTTGAATGAGTCTAGACTGTTGCAGGAAATAGGGCATGACCTGGGTTGTCGGGCCCTTGCTTCTGGGATGAGTAAAAGAGCTTGGTGGAGACCTGGAAGTGAGAATGAATGAAAGAAGTGGTTGGGTGGAGTCTGCATTGGTCACGATACTGGACCATTTCTTACTCTCTCCTGGAGTTCACTATCCCTTGTGCATGCCACCTACATTAGGATCAGCAAATTCCATGAGTCTCAGAACCAGAATGCCAAAAACAAAATAAGGGTTTATTTTGAATATGTCATTCTTTGATAGGTAAGCCTCAAACTTCACATCAGAAAACTGAAGATCAATATCACTGTAGTTCTTTCCCTAACTCAAAACTTAGTAGTTTAGAGATTGCATAGATGAAAGGGCTGTTTGGAAACCAAGTACCAATAATGTGAAGATGTCTTCATTTTTTATAAAAGCAATGCAATCAAGAAAGTATAGGAGCTGTGTTTCCTTCCATATTGTTAATTATTTGTAAACATTTGTCACAAGTCCCCCCGCCCCTTGGGATTGGTGATCTGATGAAATTCATCATAGTGTTGATTAGGGTAGGAGGAAAGTGTTAGTGTGAAGCCAGTGAGGTGAGCAGCTCTAATAGACCTGACCTCATTAGCCTCCTGTCCTGAACCTCAGAATTGAATGGCCACTAGCATATCCCTAGCACATAAGCAAAGAATCGTGTATGTGTGTGTGTGTGTGTGTGTGTGTGCATGTGTGTGTTCACTGAAACAACTAATTAAAAGAAGTCAGTGAGAAATCAAACAAAATATGGAAATATTAATACAGGGAAATTTTGCTTTGGTAGACTTAAGACTACATTTTGAAAAGTCATAAATATTTGTCTAATATCACATGGAATTTAAATTAAACTAAAAATCACTAGGCTGCTAAAGAGTGGGATTCCACACATGGAAAGAGGAATGCTCCCCTGCAAACCATCATGGTTATAGTTTCTTCACTGTCTATTTAACCACGTTCAGATTCTGGTCATCATCACATTGAATGCTCAGGCTGACCAAAATGGTGAATTTACATCTAACCACTTCGCTTGTTTTCTTTTTTCTTTTCTTTTCTTTTTTTAAGGTTTTATATTATTTAAAATAAAATGCATTTATACAGTCTTTAATTCATGGATTATTGGACAACACTGGTAAGTCCACCCCTCCCTGGCGACCTTCTGGGCTCGTGAGTTAGGAATTGTCTAACTAGCACCAAAGCAGATGTAACAGCGCAACAGACTAGAACACAGCCGGTCCAGGCTCTAATTAAGGGCATCACGGCAAGTCACGAGCATCATGGAGTCATTCGTAATTTAGCAAAAACTGCATATTAATTATATACTTTAAAAGCATTTAGTTAATGTAAGGATGCTACATTTAAACCATTTCCTAGTTGTGAATAGTTTTTTTTCTTTTTTTTTTATTTTATTTTTTTAATTTACATTCCAAATCACTTCCCCTTTCCCATTTCCTCCCTCCCCGAAAGTCCCATAAGCCCCCTTCCCTCCCTCTTTTCTCCATTCAACCCCCTCTCGTTACTCTGTCCTGGCGTTCCCCTACATCCAGTCTTTCCAGGACCAGGGGTCTCTCCTTCCATCTTTTTAGAAATCTATTGATATGCGTATTGTGTCTAGGGTATTCCGAGATTCTGGGTCAATATCCCCTTATCAGTGACTGCATACCATGTGTGTTCTTTTGTAATTGGGTTACCTCACTAAGGATGATATTTTCAAGTTCTGACCATTTGCCTAGGAATTTCGTGAATTCATTGTTTTTAATTGCAGAGTAGTATTCCATTGTGTAGATATACCACATCTTCTGAATCCATTCCTCCGTTGAGGGACATCTGGGTTCTTTCCAGCTTCTGGCTATTATAAATAAGGCTGCTATGAACATAGTGGAGCATGTGTCCTTATTGCATGCAGGTAAAGTCTCTGGGTATATGCCCAGGAGTGGTATAGCCGGATCCTCCGGGAGTGTCATGCCCAGTTTTCTGAGGAACCGCCAGACTGCTTTCCAGAGTGGTTGTACCAGCTTGCAATTCCACCAGCAGTGGAGGAGTGTTCCTCTTTCTCCACATCCTCGCCAACAACTGCTGTCTCCTGTGTTTTTGATCTTAGCCATCCTGACTGGTGTGAGATGGAATCTCAGGGTTGTTTTGATTTGCATTTCCCTAATGACTAAGGATGATGAACATCTCTTTAGGTGCTTCTCAGCCATTAGATATTCTTCAGGTGAGAACTCTTTGTTTAGCTCTGTACCCCATTTTTTAATAGGGTTACTTGCCTCTCTGGAGTTTAACTTCTTGAGTTCTTTGTATATCTTGGATATTAGCCCTCTGTCGGATGTAAGCTTGGTAAAGATCATTTCCCAGTTAGTTGGTTGCCGCTTTGTCTTTTTGACCGTGTCTTTTGACTTGCAAAAACTTTGTAATTTAATGAGGTCCCATTTGTCTATTCTTGATCTTAGAGCATAAGCTATTGGAGTTCTGTTCAGGAAATTCTCCCCTGTGCCCATATGTTCAAGGTTCTTCCCTAGTTTCCCTTCTATTAGTTTCAGTGTGTCTGGTTTTATGTGGAGATCCTTGATCCACTTAGAATTGAGCTTAGTGCAAGGAGATAAGGATGGGTCAATTTGCATTCTTCTGCATGTTGATCTCCAGCTGAGCCAGCACCATTTGTTGAAAAGGCTATCTTTTTTCCACTGGATGGTTTTAGCTCCTTTGTCAAAGATCAAGTGACCATAGGAGTGTGGATTCATTTCTGGGTCTTCAATTCTGTTCCATTGATCTACATGTCTGTTACTGTACCAATACCATGCAGTTTTTAACACTATTGCTCTGTAGTACAGCTTGAGGTCCAGGATACTGATTCCCCCAGAGGTTCTTTTACTCTTGAGAATAGTTTTAGCTATTCTGGGTTTTCTGTTATTCCAGATGAATTTTTGAATTGCTCTTTCTAACTCTATGAAGAATTGAGTTGGGATTTTGATGGGGATTGCATTGAATCTGTGTATTACTTTTGGTAAGATGCTCATTTTTACTATATTAATCCTGCCAATCCATGAGCATGGCAGATTTTTCCATCTTCTGAGGTCTTCTTCAATTTCTTTCTTCAGAGACTTGAAGTTCTTGTCATACAGATCTTTCACTTGTTTGGTTAGAGTCATGCCAAGATACTTAATATGGTTTGTGGCTATCGTGAAGGGTATTATTTCTCTTACTACTTTCTCAGCCTGCTTATCCTTTGAGTATAGGAAGGCTTCTGACTTGCTTGAGTTGATTTTATATCCGGCCACTTTGCTGAAGTCGTTTATTAGCTGTAGGAGTTCTTTGGTGGAGTTCTTTGGGTCGCTTATGTATACTATCATATCGTCTGCAAATAGTGATAGTTTGACTTCTTCCTTTCCAATTTGTATCCCTTTGACCTCTTTTTGTTGTCTAATTGCTCTAGCTAGAACTTCAAGTACTATATTGAAAAGATATGGAGAGAGAGGGCAGCCTTGTCTAGTCCCTGATTTTAGTGGGATTGCTTCAAGTTTCTCTCCATTTAGATTGATGCTGGCTACCGGTTTGCTGTAAATTGCTTTTACTATGTTTAGATATGGGCCTTGAATTCCTGATCTTTCCAAGACCTTTAGCATGAAAGGATGCTGAATTTTGTCAAATGCTTTCTCAGCATCTAATGATATGACCATGTGGTTTTTTTCTTTGAGATTGTTTATGCAGTGGATTACATTGATGGATTTCCTTATATTGAACCATCCCTGCATCCCTGGGATGAAGCCTACTTGATCGTGGTGAATGATCGTTTTGATGTGTTCTTGGATTCGGTTGGCAAGAATTTTATTGAGTATTTTTGCATCGATATTCATAAGAGAGATTGGCCTGAGATTCTCTTTCTTTGTCGGATCTTTGTGTGCTTTTGGTATTAGTGTAATTGTGGCTTCATAGAACGAGTTGGGTAGTGTTCCTTCTGTTTCTATTTTGTGGAACAGTTTGAAGAGTATTGGTGTTAGGTCTTCTTTGAAGGTCTGATAGAATTCTGCACTAAAACCATCTGGACCTGTGCTTTTTTTGGTTGGAAGACTTCCAATGACAACTTCTATTTCTTCAGGGGTTATAGGACGGTTTAGATGGTCTATTTGATCCTGATTTAATTTTGGTACTTGGTATCTGTCAAGGAAATTGTCCATTTCCTCAAGATTTTCTAGTTGTGTTGAATACAGGTTTTTGTAGTAGGATCTGATGATTTTTTGAATTTCCTCAGTTTCTGTTGTTATCTCTCCCTTTTCGTTTCTGATTTTATTAATTTGGATACTATCTCTGTGCTCTCTGGTTAGTCTGGCGAAGGGTTTATCTATCTTGTTAATTTTCTCAAAGAACCAACTCCTCGTTTTGTTGATTCTTTGTATGGTTTTATTTGTTTCTACTTGATTGATTTCAGCCCTGAGTTTGATGATTTCCTGCCTTCTACTCCTCTTTGGTGTATTTGCTTCTTTTTGTTCCAGGGCTTTCAGGTGTGCCATTAAGCTGTTAGTGTATGCTGTCTCCCGTTTCTTTTCAGGGGCACTCAGGGCTATGAATTTTCCTCTTAGCACTGCTTTCATTGTGTCCCATAAGTTAGGGTATGTTGTGCCTTCATTTTCATTAACTTTCAAAAAGTCTTTGATTTCTTTCTTTATTTCCACCTTGACCAAGTTATCATTGAGTAGAGCATTGTTCAGCCTCCATGTGTACGTGGGTTTTCTTTTGTTTTTGTTGCCATTGAAGACCACCCTTATTCCATAGTGATCTGATAGGAGGCATGGGATTATTTCTATCTTCTTGTATCTGTTGAGGTCTGATTTGTGACCAATTATATGGTCAATTTTGGAGAAAGTACCATGAGGAGCTGAGAAGAAGGTGTATTCTTTAGCTCTAGGATGAAATGTTCTATATATACCAGTTAGTTCCATTTGGTCCAAGGCTTCAATTAGATTCACTGTGTCCGTGTTTAGTTTCTGCTTTCCTGAACGATCCATTTCAGAGAGCGGGATGTTGAAGTCACCCACTATTATTGTGTGCGGTGCGATGTGTGCTTTGAGTTTTAGTAAAGTTTCTTTTACGAATGAGGGTGCCCTTGCATTTGGAGCATAGATATTCAGAATTGAGAGTTCTTGATGGTGGATTTTTCCCTTGATCAGTATGTAGTGTCCTTCTGTGTCTTTTTTGATGACTTTAGGTTGAAAATCAATTTTATCCGATATTAGGATGGCTACTCCACCTCGTTTCTTGGGGCCATTTGCTTGTAAATTTGTTTTCCAGCCTTTTACTCTGAGGTAATGTTTGTCTTTGACACTGAGGTGCGTTTCCTGCATGCAGCAAAATGCTGGGTCCTGTTTACGTATCCAGTCTGCTAGTCTATGTCTTTTAATTGGGGAATTGAGACCATTGATATTAAGAGAGATTAAGGCATAGTGATTATTGCCATCTGCCATTCTTGACGCTATCTTTATGTTTGAGTGGTTATCTACTTTTGGGTTTGATTCAAGAAGGTTATTATCTCATTTTTTCCAGGGTGTTGTTTCTCTCCCTGTATTGGAGGTTTCCACCTATTATCCGTTGCAGGGCTGGATTTGTGGAAAGATATTGTGAAAATTTGGTTTTATCATGGAATATCTTGGTCTCTCCATCTATGGTGATTGAGAGTTTTGCTGGGTATAGTAGTCTAGGCTGGCATTTGTGCTCTCTTAGTGTCTGCATGAGATCTGCCCAGGATCTTCTGGCTTTCATAGTCTCTGGTGAGAAGTCTGATGTGATTCGGATAGGTCTTCCTTTGTATGTTACTTGCCCCTTTTCTCTTACTGCTTTTAGTATTCTTTCTTTGTTTAGAACATTTGGTGTTTTGATTATTATGTGACGGGAGGTATTTCTGTTCTGGTCCAGTCTGTTTGGAGTTCTGTAGGCTTCTTTTACGTTCATCGGCATCTCTCTCTTTAGGTTAGGGAAGTTTTCCTCCATAATTTTGGTGAAGATGTTTACTGGCCCTTTAAGTTGCAAATCTTCACTCTCATCTATACCTATAATCCTTAGGTTTGGTCTTCTCATTGTGTCCTGGATTTCCTGGATGTTTTGGGTTACACGTTTTTTGCATTTTGCATTTTCTTTGACTGTTGAGTCGATGCTTTCTATGGAATCTTCAGCACCTGAGATTCTTTCTTCCATCTCTTGTATTCTATTGTTGATGTTTGCATCTATGACTCCTGATTTCTTCCCAAGGTTTTCTATCTCCAAAGTTGTCTCCCTTTGTGATTTCTTAGTTGTTTCTACTTCCTTTTTTAGTTCCTGGATGGATTTGCTGAGATCCTTCACTTGTTTGTTTGTATTTTCCTGTATTTCTTTAAGGTATTTTTGCATTACCTCTTTCAGGATTTCTTCCTGATGACCCATGTTCTCCTGCATTTCTCTGAGCGATTTTTGTGTTTCCTCCTCATGGGATTCCATCTGTTGATCCATCGTCTCCTGCATTTCTTTAAGCAGTTCTCGTGTTTCCTTTGTAAGGGCATCTAACCGTTGATTCATTTCTTTAAGCAATTTTTGTGTTGCCTCCTTATGGGCATCCATCTGTTGACCCATATTCTTCTGCATTTCTTTATGCCAATTTTGTGATTCCTTTGTGAGTGCATCTACCCGTTGATTCATCTCGTTAAGCGATTTTTGTGTTGTCTCCTTGTGCGCCTCCATCTTTTGATCCATGTTCTCCCGCATTTCTCTAAGCGATTTTTGTGTTTCCTTTGTAAGGGCTTCTAACCGTTGATTCATGGTCTCCTGTAACTCTTTATGAGATTTATTTGTGTCCTTCTTGTGATCCTCTAATAGCATCATGAGAAGTGATTTTAAATCCAGATCTTGTCTTTCGGGTGTGGTGGGGTATCCAGGACTTGCTGCTGTTGGAGAGTTGGGTTCGGATGGTCCCACATTACTTTGATTTCTGTAACATTCCTACGTTTGCCTTTTGCCATCTGGATACCTCTGGTGTTAGTTGGTCCTGCTGCCACTGGCTGTTGGTTGGACCTCCTGTGAGCCTGCAAAGCTATTTCTGCCCCCCCTGGATTACCAGGATTCCCCTGGCACCGATTTCTGGGGCCTGCCTGCTCCTGAGTGACTTTGGAGTCCTAATGTGCCTTGCCCCAAGTGATCTTATATTGGGGAGGCCTTGCACATCTAAAGGCTCAGCCTAGTGGATTCCTGGAGCAGAGGTCGCCAAAGGGAGGCTGGTAGGCTCCTGCCCTGTGCAGGGGTGTGTGATCTCTCCTGGGGGGGGGAGGGGGCGTCCCTCTGCCAGGCAGAAGTCCCACAGCAGAGCTGGCGCGCTGGTTACTGCAGATCAGCCCAGCACTTGGGAGCCATATACACACAAGCCGCCTGAGACCCAAGCGATATTATGCCTGTCTGTCTCAGAACCTGGCTGTCCCAACCTCCCAGTCACTGGAGCAAAGATGGCGGAGGGCACTCTCTGTGGTGCTGCTCACCCTGTAGACGTGATGGCCCGCCGATCTGGCACCCAGACGACCACAGCGCTGACCCGTTCTCGGGCACAGACGGACGCCCCAACAGGCCATGTCCCAAGTGATGTTATATTGGGGATAGGGAGCTTGGGGTACCTGTCTCTTCAGCGCAGTCTGCGGGAACAGAGGTCGCGGAAGGAAAGCTGGTAGGCTCCCGCCCAGTGCGGGGTCCCTCTGCCAGTCAGATTGCGCACTCTTAAGCCAGGTGAGAAAGGGAACTCTGCAATGAAGACACCATCAGCTACTCACAAGTTAAAGAGAACGGGGATTTCAGGCTCCAAAAAGAAAACATCTAAGGCCACAGGAAACCTTGGTCCAGTCCGCCTGCCAGCAGAGGCTATTCCTGTATCACGGCCCAAAGCTAAGAATGGAAAGAAAACGAATAGTTTTTTTTTTTTTTAATAAAGACTGTACAATTTTATAAAATTTGTGTTTGTACATTAGTTACACAAAATGCATACTTCATAGATCTTTACTTCATACTGTAACACAAAGGTGCTGCCTTTCCTAAAAAATGAGAAAGATCCAAACTTGGGGGATAACAGAAAGTGCTGAATGCACACTCCCACCACATCCACATCATTGTGGAATATTTAGTCTACCAGGTCACTCTCTATGCTATGTTAACAGTGTTCTTATAAATGTCTAACTTCCCTTTCCCTGCAATTCCAGGGTGATTTAATTCTGTGTCTTGAGCAATTCAAGTTCTCTTAAGATTAAACAATACAAGATTTTATCTAAAAACAAAGCAATCAAGTAAAAAATGACTTTAATTAAAGGTTTCAATGGATCTAAGATTTCCAACTAGAGTTCTCTGGACAAATAATTCTCTATAAGTGTCCCACAATGCTTGCTCTAAACCTCCTCTTCACAGTCTTCCCAGCACATGCAATTCTCTCTTGCTGAATAAAGAGAACAGACACCATTTGCAGGAATGTGGAGCTGAGCATACATTACTGAACCCAATTTCCTCAGCCCAGGTTCAGACAAGATTTTTTTCTTTTATTCAAAGCGATCCCATTTTCTTCTGTTTTTAGAAGCATATACCTATTAGTTTTAAAGTCATTTCTACTAGTTATTTCTCAGTGCCATCAAGAGCTCTCATTCTAGCATATTAAAACAGTAAGGAGATAAAAATAACAAAATGTTACATTCCAAGTATCTCTCTCTTTCCTTTCTCCCTTTTCCCTTGCTCCCTCCCTCCCTCTTCAGAATCATATTTCTCAAAATATTCTTTGTACTTTGCATGTCTTTCATTTCTCATCCACTCTTCAACACTTTCTGGATAAGTTAGTGGTTATTTCCCTCTGCAATACTATTTTTGGAGACTTGTCCATGGTCTCAATAAAATCAAAGCTTATGGGTTTTTCTCATCTGATCTTTCTCTTAATCATTCAAACCTCTTGAGTATTCCCCTTTAATTAAAACGTATTTTGAGGAGATTCACTGTTAATCCCTCTGGCCCACCCCAAACTCAAATCATTGCTGTCAAATGTGTATGCTTGTCCTTTTCTGCCTAGGCTGCTAAAGAGTGGGATTCCTCAAGACATCCTGAACTCACACATACTCTCCATACTGTGTTCCTAAGAAATCTCCTTGATTTGCAAATTTAATTATTATTAGTATGTGGAAGATTCATAAATACACATTTTCTGCCTAAGCTTCTTTTCTGGGCTATTGCATATCTGAATATCAATTTAAACCTTTTAAGTAACCCAGAATATCATCAAAGCAAATAAGATTAAACTAACTCTGCTTTCTTTCCCCAGCCTCTCTTCCAGAATATCCCATCGTAGTAAATGGCTTGCCATTCATCCAGTTGTAGAAAACACCAATATGAGCAATCATTCTTGATTTTCCACACACAGTTCACAACAGCCATGTTACTTTTATCTCCTATACTTTTAAATTAATTTTTACTTTCAATAACATAAAATTGAATGTGAGACTTCCTACATTTTAAATGCCAGGGACCAAACCTGGGTACTCTTCTATAGCAGTACAAATCTCTTAATGGATTGTCCATCACTCCTTCTCCTCTTCTACATTTTTAAAGTCTATCTATACTTCTCCATCTTTTTATTAACACCCTTATCTAAGCTACCACAATCAGGTCCTAGTGTCAGAGAAGGAATAGAACCAGAATATTTATCCTTTTACCACAGTGGCTTCTAATCATGCTTTCATGTTGGAAACACTTGAGAAAAATTGAAAAATGTCAACACTCAGTAATTACACTTATAAATTCTTCTTAGAGGTTGGGTTTGAATGTTTATGGTTTTGTGAAGCTTGCCCAATGATTCCTATAGTCACACCTCATCAATGATACTAAACTGATCAATAAAGTTAATGACAAAAGTAAAATATTTAAATCTGGGAAATAATATGTTCTGTTGTTTAACCTTCTATTGTTGTTAACATTCTCATGTTTGCATGGCCACCCAATGTTTTTAGGTCCTAGAAACTATTAATGTTATTTTTCCAGAGAAATGCATGGTTGTGGATATATTTAATACTAAAGGTTTTCATATGGAAAGATACTTCTGAACTATTCAGATAGGTCTAAAATGTAACCACAGGTTTTCTTTTGAAAAAGTCAAACAGAAAGACTTGACACATGGTGGAAAGAAAACAGTGTATTATGTTGGATACACAAAAGAAATGAGGTGATAAGACTGCAAGCTATGAGCTCTAAAGCTACCAGAAACTGAGAAGGAGCAACACATTTCTTCCAGAGATTGTCCCCTTTACTCCTTGATTTTAGGCCATTAAATCAGGCTTTGATCCGTTAGTCTTCCTCTAAGGAAGTATTTACTGTTGAAATCAAGGAAAGTTGTGGTGATTTGTTTCAATGACCATAGAAAACTGATACCTTAGACATCAGCATGATTAGTCTACAAGGGATTTCCCAAGGTCACCAAAGTTACTAATGGTGGAATGACAGCAAGGTTCTTCTCTTACTTCTCTGTTATTTTCACAGTCCTCAGGATGTCCTATAAATGTTTTGGAAGTTACTCACTTTGTCTCCTAGATGCTTGAAAGTTCCATGTCTTTCTTTCCTTCTCTGTTTCACTCGGTCAAGATCTATGCCCATTCATGATTCCAACAGTCACCTGTAGAAGGTGCCTTAATTACTTCTGACTTCTGACACTCTGAAGCTTGAACCTACCATTTGTGATCACTGGTAGTCTATTAGAATATATTCCTTGGATTTTCTTAATTATATTTAAGATATCATTTAATGCCTCATGCAATTTGAATTATAATTATTCAAATCTTAAGAAATGACACCTACACATTATGAAGATTAAGTATCATCTCTAAGAAAGCATAAAATATTCTCTGCTGTGGGATCATTCCTTCAGAACACTAATGTCACCATCATTAAGATTCTCTTTTACATTTATTTATGTCATGAACCTTTCTCTAGAGATATAGTACAGTGGTAGAGAACTTACCCAGCAAGTATAAAACCTTGTCTAGCACAACAGAAAGAGAAGGACGAGGAGAAAAAGAGGAGTAAAACACAGGAGGAGAAAAGCAGAGGGCAAGAGGGAGAGAAGAAGGGGATTACTTATTAAACAATACTATGTTTCATTGATTATTCAAGTAATATTCAAGTAATGGATTGCTCCCACATATCAAAATCTTTCAATCCTTCTGTATGCTGTAATAATTAATTCCCAGGATTACAGTAGACTCACACTCATATCCAAGGATTCATCATTAATAATGTCATTAACATTTTTCATTTTAGGCTTTTTTCCACCTAAATCATTAGAAGACTAAATTCACATTTTTTAATTTATTACTCTTAATTAATCAAGTAAATATATGTTATACTTCATTCCTTGTATTGATTTATAGTATCAGGAGATATAAATAATTCTTTTATTTCCTAATAGTTAAGTTAGCAAACAATTCAGATGTAAGACCCAGAAGCCCCTATGGTGAACCTGACATGAATACTTCTTCCCTGAGTTACCTCCCTGGTACCTCCGATGATATCAGGTACCATGCAAACTTCCAAAGGAAAGAAACAACTAACAGTCCCACCCAACTATGGCACTATTATGAACTACAACAAAGACCAACAAGGCAGGTAACACTCAGGTATCTAAAGTGGCACACACTCCTTGGCAGAAACCCATTGCCTCTCTAACTAGACTTAATATCTGTTCAAAAAGAAGAAATGTCTGGTCCTGAGAATTTAGCCAACTACTGGGGCTAGTGAAGTCATGGATCTTAGAGGACAGTTCACTTTAATAAACCAGAATAATCTCTAATGCATTTTTTACATATTTGTCCTTATATCCAGAGATAAGTGTAGTTTTCACCCCTTATCAAGGAAACTTCCTTTTGCAACATTACAGAACTTAGAAGCACATTTTCAGGAAACGCATCTCTAAAACACCCCTGTACATAAGGCTCAGGGAACGAGACTGAAAAGGAGCAGAGAATTGTAAGGTGCAGAGGATTAGTGAGTTTAGTATGAAATTGTGTCTCTTAGGAATGTTAGAACCTACGCCTATAAAGTCTTACCAAAATAACTATTTTCATATTATCTGAACAACAACAACACCTTAGACATACTAAAATAGGGAGAAAGACATAAAATCTTTAATCATAGACCAAGAACTAAAAAATAATAATTACTCTTTTTAATCTTTAAAACTTTTGTTAATATTAAAATAATTGGAAAAATACAGTGCTTCTAAATACTGCCATGTACCTTATTGATATCAGTGTGCTACAGACATAAGAACTGAGAACAATTAATTCATGAAGCATGTAAATTAAAATAAATGATAACATACAAACAAAGTTACCATTGTCAGAACTGAAATTACTTTTATTATCGGTGGATCCCAGTTGGAAAGCATTGTGAAATGAGGAAATGGTGATTGATGGGAAAGGCCCACGAATCCCAGGAGGATTCTGATGCTTCTGGTTGCAACACAGTCAAGATGCAGAAGATAATTGAGGATTCTCTAGCTGGTCTAACACATGTGGTATGTGATACTTAGTGAGAGGACATACAGTCATAAAGAAAAGAGGGAGTACCAACATGATAAGAATACAGGGACACAGAGTTCTAGCGAGTAAAATCAGGTCACATTCTCATTGCTTAGCTGAAGACTTAATTCCATAAAAAGTGAACTATATTGACTGCTGTGGGTGTTCTGATATGTTTTTCTGACTCACTGGTTTTAATAATGTATACATTGAAACTTTGAGCAGGTAACTTCAAAAATAATTTTAGAGTTTGTAGAAAGATTTAAATATGCTATTAGCACCATATATTGTTACTAGAGCATTCACTAAGTAACAAGGAATACTTAACGAAAATATAAGAAAGTTGAATTTAAGAATTATATTCTATAATAATCTGACTCACAATTTTTTGGGATTTTTTCTAAGTTTTTTTTATTTACATTCCAAATGATTTCCCCTTTCCTGTTTCCTCCCTCCCCAAAAGTCTCATAAGCCATCTTCCCTCCCTCTGTTCCCCATTGAACCCCCTCTCGCTTCTCTGTCCTGGCATTCCCCTACATCCAGTCTTTCCAGGACCAGGGGTCTGTCCTTCCATCTTCTTGGAACTCTATTGATATGCGAATTGTGTCTAGGGTATTCCGAGATTCTGGGTTAATATCTCCTTATCAGTGACTGCATACCATGTGTGTTCTTTTGTGATTGGGTTACCTCACTAAGGATGATATTTTCCAGTCTGACCATTTGCTTAGGAATTTCATGAATTCATTGTTTTTAATTGCAGAGTAGTATTCCATTGTGTAAATATACCACATCTTCTGAATCCATTCCTCCGTTGAGGGACATCTGGGTTCTTTCCAGCTTCTGGCTAGTATAAATAAGGCTGCCATGAACATAGTGGAGCATGTGTCCTTATTGCGTGCAGGGGAAGCCTCTGAGTATATGCCCAGGAGTGGTATAGCAGGATCCTCCGGGAGTGTCATGCCCAGTTTTCTGAGGAACCGCCAGACTGCTTTCCAGAGTGGTTGTACCAGCTTGCAATTCCACCAGCAGTGGAGGAGTGTTCCTCTTTCTCCACATCCTCGCCAACAACTGCTGTCTCCTGTGTTTTTGATCTTAGCCATTCTGACTGGTGTGAGGTGGAATCTCAGGGTTGTTTTGATTTGCATTTCCCTAATGACTAAGGATGTTGAACATTTCTTTAGGTGCTTCTCAGTCATTAGATATTCTACAGGTGAGAACTCTTTGTTTAGCTCTGTACCCCATTTTTTAAGAGGGATATTTGGCTCTCTGGAGTCTAACTTCTTGAGTTCTTTGTATATATTGGATATTAGCCCTCTGTCAGATGTAGGGTTGGTAAAGATCATTTCCCAGTTTGTTGGTTGCCGCTTTGTCCTTTTGACAGTGTCATTTGCCTTACAGAAACTCTGTAATTTTATCTGACTCACAATTTTGAAATAAAACTAAAAGACAGGTTATAACACTTCCATTTTGTATGTGGAGAAACTGAGCCTAGGGGAAATTAATTATCTTCCTTAATGTAGGCTACCAGAGAACAGAAATGTTTGATTTATGTCTTTAATTATTTTAAGAAATTTAAAGGAATCTTGAAACATTAAATATATTTTTCATGTTTTCTTTCATCCTTGGTTTTCTGACTTTTTAAACTAACACCAATGAGCTAATCATTCTTAAAACACTACTCTCTAGTCATCAATTAGGTTCTATGCTTAAGTATAGCTAATGAAATGGTCTGTGTTTCTTCTTGTTTCTACCACAAAATAACCAGGATGAAAACATTCTCCAAAATACACATTTATATGTACACACAGTGCAAATACATGCTTTATTCTCATATCAGTAGGATTTATTATAATCTACCCAGCCCCATGCTAAAATCTAAGTGCCATCTTTAACTCGTTACTCCAATTGTTTAATCTTTTAAATAATGATAGCAAAAAATTCAAAGCACTTGCCCACTCATGCCCCAACTCAGCCTGTGCGGAGAGAGAGGAACATTAACTCCTAGTACCTTTTCTGCAAATTCTGAAGCAATCACTACCTAATTCCACATGAACAAGGAAAAGAGTTGACACACAGAGGAGTTTGTATTCTAGTTCTATATATTTCATTTTTTGCTTTCCATGGAAAGCAATTGTTTCTACATGTTATTGTTTCCTTTCTGAATTATCACAGAGAGCTCCTAGTTGGACTTTCTGCTTCCAGTACTGACTCATTCCTATTTGTCCTGGGCATCACTGTGGACTCAATGCTTAGGATCTTCTTAAGACTTGTCCTTTGATTATTGTTTCCTATGTGCAGGATTTAACATCTTCTGTGTGGCTTACAAGGCTCTGGGTAGGTTGGTACCCACCCCCCTCGCATTCCTACACTTCTTGCCTCCTATTTAATTTTCTAGTGAGGTTAAATGATTTGCAATCTGGGAATTTTGTTTCTGTGCCACTTTACTCATCATGTGTTTATAATCGTGTTCACACCATTGCCAGAGAGGTCTTCCACTAACATCTCAATTTGTTCCCTCCTTAAGTCATCTAGAGCAATGCTTTTACAAAGGATCATTGTCAGCTCTGTTATAACATGCCCCTGGGGTCAAAAACACTTTATTAGACTAAAGAGTTTTCTTTATTTTCAAAGTATTTATCATTAATAATAATACTAATATCATCATCATTATTTGTGTAAGCATAAGAATTCCAGTGCTCACAGAGGCCAGAAGTGTCAGACTTCCCTGGAGCAGACATTACAGGCAGTTTGTGAGCCACCTGATATGGGTGCGGGTCACCAAGCTCCTGTTGATGAGTCTAGATCTGTCTAGGTCAATCTAGATCCATGTCTCTGGATCCTATGATTGTATGATCCTCATCCACGCTTCTACATCAGAAACAAGAATACCTTTCTGTGGTTGTTTGTTTCAATGGTAGTACACCTGGAGCTAGCCTACAGTAATAAAGCCTAGTGGATGTGTACATTGGACTTCCTCAATCTCAGTACTGACTTTACAGGGAGACTGAGTAGATGTTTGTAAAATGATCTAAATGGCAACAATGGTTGGTAATAAAGTATTACACTTTTGAAGATGTCAGTATACTTTTATTATTTGCTTAGTATCTTAACCAGAAGAGTTGTCACTACTTTACCATGCGATTTTTTTTATTATTTATTTTATTTTATTTTTTTAATTTACATTCCAAATCACTTCCCCTTTTCCGTTTCCTCCCTCCCCGAAAGTCCCATAAGCCCCCTTCCCTCCCTCTTTTCTCCATTCAACCCCCTCTCGTTACTCTGTCCTGGCGTTCCCCTACATCCAGTCTTTCCAGGACCAGGGGTCTTTCCTACCATCTTTTTAGAAATCTATTGATATGCGGATTGTGTCTAGGGTATTCCGAGATTCTGGGTCAATATCCCCTTATCAGTGACTGCATACCATGTGTGTTCTTTTGTGATTGGGTTACCTCACTAAGGATGATATTTTCAAGATCTGACCATTTGCCTAGGAATTTCGTGAATTCATTGTTTTTAATTGCAGAGTAGTATTCCATTGTGTAGATATACCACATCTTCTGAATCCATTCCTCCGTTGAGGGACATCTGGGTTCTTTCCAGCTTCTGGCTATTATAAATAAGGCTGCTATGAACATAGTGGAGCATGTGTCCTTATTGCATGCAGGTAAAGCCTCTGGGTATATGCCCAGGAGTGGTATAGCCGGATCCTCCGGAAGTGTCATGCCCAGTTTTCTGAGGAACCGCCAGACTGCTTTCCAGAGTGGTTGTACCAGCTTGCAAGTCCACCAGCAGTGGAGGAGTGTTCCTCTTTCTCCACATCCTCGCCAACAACTGCTGTCTCCTGTGTTTTTGATCTTAGCCATCCTGACTGGTGTGAGATGGAATCTCAGGGTTGTTTTGATTTGCATTTCCCTAATGACTAAGGATGATGAACATCTCTTTAGGTGCTTCTCAGCCATTAGATATTCTTCAGGTGAGAACTCTTTGTGTAGCTCTGTACCCCATTTTTTAATAGAGTTATTTGCCTCTCTGGAGTTGACTTCTTGAGTTCTTTGTATATATTGGATATTAGCCTTCTGTCGGATGTAAGGTTGGTAAAGATCATTTCCCAGTTAGTTGGTTGCCGCTTTGTCTTTTTGACAGTGTCCTTTGCCTTGCAAAAACTTTGTAATTTAATGAGGTCCCATTTGTCTATTCTTGATCTTAGAGCATAAGCTATTGGAGTTCATGCGATTTTTAACTCAGTAATATATAGCACAAATTTAGGCTTGGAGGTCAGACACTACCACATAGTAACCAATTACATGAGGATGCTAAGGTTACCATAACAAAATATCACAGACTAGATGCATCAGAGAAGAGAAATATTTTATCACAGTTTGGGAATTAGACAGAATATATTAAGCAAAAATAATGTATTGTCCTGCTGTTTTGGAGCTTATAAATCTAAGATCAATGTAATCCTTCTGGGGCCTCTTCCTTACTTTCTAGATGGCAAGTAGAAGTGTGTGTGTGTGTGTGTGTGTGTGTGTGTGTGTGTGTGTGTGTGGGTGTGTGGGTGTGTTTGTGTTTTTATGTGTATATGTGTATGTATGTGAGTGTGCAAGTGTACATGTGAGTGTGTGTGTGAATTTCTTAGCACCTATTTCCATAAAGACATCAGTGTAATAAAGGCTCGCCTACATGACTTCACTTTAACTGAGTCATCTCAGCAAATGTGCTATGGGGTATGGGTTTTAACATCTAAATTTATGGAGAGGAATACAATTTAGGCCATAACCCAAGGTAATAGGCCTCAGAATTTTTTTAATAATACAATTTCTAAAAGGTTAAATGTGGTATGGTTCCATTTATTGGACATTTTAGGAAAAGCAAAACTATAAGAAGGAAACAGATTACTTAGAGGCAGAAGGTCAGGGTTCAGCAAAGATTAGACTTGACATGATAGTATATCGGGGGAAGTATCTGGAGAAAGTGAGCAGATTTAATTGTTCTGTATTTTAAAGCTTTGGTAATTGTATAAGGCATTTTTCAAAAATACAGTAAAAATAAATATTAGAACACAATATGCAGAATAGTTTATGAAATCTCCCCTTATTTCTCATTTTGAAAATATATATTGTATCTGCAATATATCATAAGACTTTCATTATTATGCATGTCTATAGCCTATGTATATGTGCCTGCTAGCAATATATAAGAAAATATTTTTAAACTGCATTCTAAAGGAGATCAGATGTCTCAAGGTGGAGAGAGTCTTAGCTTTCATCGAATAGTTTCCTACAATGACTTTTTTATTGTATTATAATAGTGTAATTAAGTCAAATACTAAACTAAGTTAGTATGGATGTATTTTAATGTTGTGACTTAGGAGCTTAAAGTACATCTTCATCTCTGATCAGATGAACTCTAAATACCCTTTCTTTATATACCAGCATAATAAGAAGAGGTAATCAATCTGAATGTCACTTGGAAATAATGGCAATCTGAAAACTGAGGCTGGGACCTTTTCCTGTTCAAGAAGAGATGATAACACTTATTTTGCCAAACCCAGAAATCAATGAAGGTGAAGGCATCAGGTTGCTCCAGCAATGAAACCTCCCTAACTCTACCTGCAGTAGTCACTCCAGTCTGTTGAAGTATAGAGACGTGGAAAGTATAGGATTACAGTGCACAGAGAGACAGATATGTAGATAGAAGTTTGAAAGACTATAGATGATGATAGACAATAATCACGACACATGATTGATAGAAGATAGACAGATAGGTAGTAGGTAGATTAGATATTAGGAAAGACAAATTAGGAATTTCGTGAATTCATTGTTTTTAATTGCAGAGTAGTATTCCATTGTGTAAATATACCACATCTTCTGAATCCATTCCTCCGTTGAGGGACATCTGGGTTCTTTCCAGCTTCTGGCTATTATAAATAAGGCTGCTATGAACATAGTGGAGCATGTGTCCTTATTGAATGCAGGTAAAGCCTCTGGGTATATGCCCAGGAGTGGTATAGCCGGATCCTCCGGGAGTGTCATGCCCAGTTTTCTGAGGAACCGCCAGACTGCTTTCCAGAGTGGTTGTACCAGCTTGCAATCCCACCAGCAGTGGAGGAGTGTTCCTCTTTCTCCACATCCTCGCCAACAACTGCTGTCTCCTGTGTTTTTGATCTTAGCCATTCTGACTGGTGTGAGATGGAATCTCAGGGTTGTTTTGATTCCTAGGCAAATGGTCAGAACTTGAAAATATCATCCTTAGTGAGGTAACCCAATCACAAAAGAACACACATAATATGCAGTCACTTATAAGGGGATATTAACCCAGAATCTCAGAATACTCTAGACACAATACGCATATCAATAGATTTCCAAGAAGATGGAAGGAGAGACCCCTGGTCCTGGAAAGACTGGATGTAGGGGAACGCCAGGACAGAGAAGTGAGAGGGGGTTGAATGGGGAAAAGAGGGAGGGAAGGGGGCTTATGGGACTTTCGGGGAGGGAGGAAAGGGGAAAGGGGAAATGATTTTGAATGTAAATAAAAATATAAAAAATATAAAAAAAACAAAAGAAAAAATATTCCAATAAAATAAAAGGAAAGACAAATTGAAGATGATAGATAAGATGATAGATATCTGATTGATGATGGATACATAAAAAGATATGCCTCTATTAAAATTTTATTTAAGCTTTAGTGAAACATGGAGGCAGAATTAATCACAAACAAGTTTAAGCATAATGTTGGTAAAGGAAATTTTGTGCTTTTTAATGATGGGTCAGCATGGCCCTGTTGTGAGGCATTATTACCTCACTTCCAGTCATAATAGCTATCATCAAGAAACTTAAGAAATATTGGAGGAAATTTTGGGAAAGAAGATGTGTTATTCAGGACCAGTGAGAATGACAACAAAGCCACTATGGAAATCAGTTTAGAGGTTCCTCAAAATTTGAAGTGGAATTACCAAATGATCCAGACTCACTCTGAGCAGGTGCCCAGAGAACTTTATATTGACCTACAGAGCTACGCTCATAGCCATGCTCATTGCCATTCTATAGTAAGGACATGGAGCCAACCTTCTTACCCATCAACAGAGGAATGGACAATGAAAATCTGGTACATGTATAAAAGGAAATATTATTTAGCTGTAAGCAAGAGTGAAATCCGGAAATTTGCAGGCAAATGGGTAGAGTTGGAATGCCTGAAATTAAGAGAGATTACCCAATCTCAGAAGGTAATCAAGTACATACTCTCCTTCATATGTGAACTCTTGGCTATAATATGTACATTGTTTACATGTAATATATATGGGTTTGTATAATTTATAACTCATAAAGGAGGCCAAGAAAGAGTAACAAGGGGTCATGAAAAAGGACTGAATACAGGCAAGAGGGCAAAGAGTCACTGAATAATAATGGAACCTTATTAATTTTAAACATCAAAATCATATAATAAAGCATATATATGTTACTATATATTTTTTTAAAATTATCCACCAATATTTACATAATATTCATTTCTTTTAGATTGGTATGCCATTTTTTCTTTATTTTTTCCGGATTTAATATGTGGTTTCTTGTTTTAAATTAACTTAATATCATCAAAAAGTTCTGAGTGAATCAAGTTACAATAAAGCCAGATCCTAATTATTATACAAAAAAGTTTTCCTAACTTATATCAGGTTAAGAGACCCTGGAAAGTCCATGGCAATATCCCTGTTCAAAGCCATAGGCTTGAAAACCAAGCAGCTAGGTTTTTTTGAGTTCATGTCCTAGTCTGAAAGCAAAGGACCAAGAACACTGCTGTGTAAATATAAGAGAAAATGGATGTTCCAGCTCAGTCAAAGACCCACATTTACCCTCCTTCCAAACTTTGTCTATGTAAACCCTTCTTGGATTAGATAGTGATAACTTATTTGGCAATGGACAATCTTTTAAATGGCCATGACAACAAATATCACATCTTCTACAAAATATCCTCACGGATATTCAGGGGAGAAATGTTTTACCAACTGTTAGGCATTACCTACTGTGTTCAATTTGATGCAAATTCATTCACTGCAAAAAAAATCTTACCCAAGAGTAGCTGGGAAGAAATACAGAGGATGCAGATAAAGGAACAGTGAACTTAGGAATTTTAGCAACCTATCTGCTTTGCCAGGCATGTAATAGTCAAAATTATTTCAGTCATTTTCCACAAATTCCTTTCACATTACCCTCATGTTTACTATGGTTTAAATGTTCCTATAATTATGCATAACACTAATAGAGAACAAAGGAAAGGAGGATAGAGGATACGATATTAAACCCACTCTTCTTGCAATGTGAGCTATAGGACATATTTTCACTCTTTCCTGAAACATTAATGTTTAATTTGTTATTCTCCCATTAGGGAAGGAGTATCTACTGCCATTCATGATAAGCCTGAGGTATGTTTCCTGGGTGCTATGTTAAAAATCAGATACATAACATGTACTAGAGTATGAAAATGCTAAGAAATTCTATTTACAATCAAACAAGAGAGCTGGGCAGAATGACGCCTTTAGATGTGTACTCAAAGGCTTTTGTCCTGTTGCCACATAATCTTCACGTGATTATTATCTCTAAGCCTCAAATTGCCTGGCAATGACTGATTATGGATCCATCTACCTAGGGACACATTTAATCTCTTCTTTAACCAATTTAAACTTTATGCAATGCAAACTTTTAAAGTCTGATATGTGTTTGGAGAGTTTGCGAACCCTTGGGGTGAAATACAGTTTCTTGCAAGGCATCATTTGTACTTGTCGTTTTCCAATATATTTGCTGAAGAGACCAAAGCCCTACAGTTTTTGTCCGATGTAGTTTTAACACATAACCATGTGTACAGGTGTTATATGAGAGAGAGGTAGAAGGGTCTGTCTACTGAATGTGGTGTTGGATAAGGAGGATTAAGGTTAAGACAATGTCTTCCGCAAAAGTTCTTATTAATTTTGATTGTTTACCCCAATTTTAATAAACTTAGTACAACTTTATTTTCTTGGGCAATAAACAAAGTGAAATTGCACATCCCTGGGTTTGCTCTGTGTCCCTGTGCTCTAGTATGTGAAAGTAATGCAGAAAGTTCCCATTTTATAATTATGCTTCCACTTCTCCTTTAGAGCTAATTTTTTTCTCGTATTGGAAATGTACAAGAAAAAAAATCTTATAATGTCCTCACTTCCTGTGGGAGTCAATAGCTGCTGGGGTTAATAACCAAGCAGTATATTGTAAGGTATAATAGTGTTTCCACAGTTTTCAGAAGAAAATTTTAATTTGATAGCCAGGAATTTTAACTATGGCGATGCAGTGGTAAAAATTAAATATAAGCTTTAACAAGCGACTCACACTGTGGGAGAATATTTCATGTGAAATCATTAGAAAATTAATGTTTACCAAACAGAGGGGTGTGTGTGTGTGTGTGTGTGTGTGTGTGTGTGTGTGTGTGTTTGTGTGTGTGTGTGTGTGTGTGTGCGTGTTGAAGATTTATAAATAGATATCTTTAGAGATTAGACCATTGTAGAGTTTAGGGATTCCTCTTTCTTCTGTTTTTTCTTTCAAATACTTTGTCTGCGATCAAAATATCAGGGTGTTGGTAGTATATCTCATTAATAGAGTCTTACCTAGCATGTATAAGGCCCTGAGTTTGACCTCCAATCATGAAGAACAAAACAAACACATCATGGGATGTAGGTTATGGCTGCAGTCATACTGGTAAATCTTACTCATTACTCTAAGTCTTTCAGGAAAATGATGTTTTAATCTTTTTATCTCCTAATTCTTCTCTGTCATGAAACATTTTAGGAGAAAGAAGGTGGGAAAGTGAATTTTACATATAAGGTCTGAAACATCTTGGAGAGTAATAATAGGCTATCCATTACATTCAATGAAAGTGCATTAAGTGATTATTTTCCTGGAACTAAATCCCATCTTTTTAATGTGAAAGGTAAACCCAACATAAACTAAAACTTGGAGTACTGGTCAGAAATATAGTCTTTCAATGTCCAGACTCAGAAAACATCCTCATACAAACTTTATACTTTGCAAAGATCTTTAGGGTTTCTCATTTATTAGAGCACATACATTTGAAGCGCATTATACCATTCATAATGGAAAATGCAGCAATCAAAAGGGAAGGGTCACTTTAGACTTGTTGAATTTTAACTTTGTCAGGTTTAGTAAACTGACTGCACTCTAAAAACTCAGGCAATCATTATTATAAGGAATATTAATCATCAAAAGTTCATATGTTCTAAAGTCTCATCTTGCCATAAGACAATTGTGGATGAAGCTCGAAGATGGATCATTTCCATCTCAAAACAGAAATACTTTTAATGCTTTGGAAACTAGTGAAAAACAAATTAATATAAGAATCCATCCTTTATTGATTCTTAACTCCAAATTTAAGGTTGAATAAATGGTAATGACTCAGGCTACTCCTTCAAAATAGGCCTTTGAAGATAAAAGGAAAAGCCCATTCTTGAATGATTCAAGACTTTTTCTTTTACTATATAGTTATAAGGTTATATATTAAAATTTTGGTTTTGGCATTTTATCTAGTCACAGCCATGGGAATAACTTTGATTAGGACTGCCAAGTCTGTCTTTATAGAATCTGTAGTCCTTGATCAAAACTAGCAATGTTCATGATGATAACATATTCAGGCTTACACTATAGTTGAACCCCATTAACTCAGGGCATTTGGAGCATCTCAATAGAGACTACATTTAATGGCTAACATCTATATTTAGTTTGTCAGGATCTACAATCACATGGGAGATATTCCTTTCAATATATTTGCTATAGAGTTTCTACATTATGTGGGAAGACCCACCCTAGATGTGAGTGACTGTTACATGGCCTTGGGTCTTGGAAAGAAGTTAAGGACTAGCGTTTTATTGCATCTCTTTCCTGATTGCAGATTCAAATGTGCAAATTGCCACTAGCTCCTACTGCTATAGCTTCCTGATTGTAAATGAAATGGATCAACAGACTCAAGCAACCGTGCCCATCCATGGCTTCCCCATTGAGAAGAACTATGTCTTCAAACTGTGAGGAAAAAGAACAGCTTTTTCTCTTAAGTTGCTTTTGTTGAGTATTTAATTAAAACAATGAAATAAGCAACTAATATACAACCTCTTACAACTCAGGAGTACTATTTATGTGAATAACAACCTCAATATTTCTTCATTGTTGATATGTCCAACATAGGGAAAGCATGATCATGCATGATCTTATTTAACACTGTCTTAATAGAAACATTAAAATGTAGCTTGCTCATAGATGAGGCCTTTCTGAGACTGTAATACATGAAAGGTGTGTCTTATCCATCCATACTGTGGATCTGTTTGAGGATTTCTTAAGCTTGGTACTGTGACAATAAAATATATAAATAAATGAGGAAAATAAAAGTTCATTAGAAGCCAGTACAATTCAGTAGAAATAATTGCTTATCATTTTATCAACATAATTAAGTATAATCATGTATTATACCTTTGTGTATATAAAAGAATATATTCATTATAGACATATACATACATAAATGAAAAGACAGCAGAAGAGAATATGCCTGAAAATATCAAACTGAGAACAACAACAACAACAAAAAGCTAAACTAGAACAGCATTAACTTAGGTTCATCTTAAAGCACGTGAAAGGAAAGGATGTGTTTGTTCTAGACTGGGTTTCCCAGAGGATTTCTTAGACTGTTTTTACATGCTTGTACCAATTTCCCACCCCTTACCATTTTACAACTAAGCATTCACTTTCATGCATTAGAGAATGTGACCAAATTGTGGCGATATCAGTCAGAAAATTGTATGTTACCTACTCAAATTGTATACTTTATCTATGGTGCTTTTTGAATGATTTGCTCAAGTTATATTTATTTCAACATCCGAAGTTACCAATCTTGATGAGGAGAAAATATACAAGCATTCTAATTCCTCAAAATGGACTTAACATGTGCACTCTGCCATAATCTGTGATCAAAGCTGCAGATAATAATTTAGCATAGTGCCTAAACCAATATCCAGATAAGAGTCATCACAAGAACAGGTAGGAGCCATTCCCGTACCCTCCCTCCTCCCCTCCGTCCTCTCAAAGATGCTTTCTAGGAACAAAGAACCATCAAAGCTATAACTGCCATGCTATGCAGAATCTGCCCCCTTCAGAATTGGATCCATTTTAAACTGTCATTGTTACTCTGGAGGATCAGAATCACAAAGCATTGAATTCTCTCTCCCAAACCAGTTCCCAGTGCTGGACATGGTAGGGCACTTTGTTTTGTTGGTACACTGGCTTGATTTTGAAGAAATGTAATGATATTGTTTTTAGATTTATATATAGTTAAGCAAGTATCCCCGTTGATTTATAAGGATTCATCTTCTAAGCAATAATTTCATGTCTCTATGTAAACCCTATGTTTATTCTATACTATACCTATACACATATTTTATATACATATTGTTTAGAATATATATGTATACAAATGCATGCATTATATATGTGAATGTAATATATATATATATACATATAAATATATATACACACACACATAGCTTGTTCAATACTCTTAAAGATACTGGCCACTAATTCAAATCATCTTAATGAAAAAAAAATGTTTTCTGATTTGAAAAACATTGCATCTAAATAATTCTTCACTTCATGGTATGAGTGGTTATAATCCAGGACACGAATCAGCATTCTTATTTCTCAGACAGCAAGCTTCTTTTTCCTTTCAGGATAATGAAACCCCTAGTTGAAGTTATATTTCTCTAACATAGAAATGTATTAAGTTAAACCATTAACCAACTCCCTTATTCTCTGTACCTTGCCTAGTTATGGGTCTTCAGGTTAATCACTGTCTACTGCAAATAGAAGCTTCTCTTTTGAGGTTTGAAAGATTACACTAATTTTCAGGTAGAATAGTATGTCATAAGGTATTGTAGTTCCCAATTAACACTACTCTAATCGACCCTGGCTGCGGAGGTGGCATTCCTTGCTACCCACACCTATGCTCTGGGTTCCTGAATGAAAGACAGACAGACAGACAGACAGACAGACAGACAGACAGACAGACAGTCTCACACACACACACACACACACACACACACACACACACACACACACAGACTTTATATTTTAATATGCCTTAAACCCTACAATATTCCTGAGTTATTACTTGCTAAAACCTATATTCTATCTTGGCTGCCCCCGACCCAGACCTGTATCCTCTCAGGCTGAGTTCTCCAGCACCTACATGACATCTATGTTCTCTGTCTGGCACCTCTCAGGCATGGTAGCTACTCCTTTCCTGGCGTGGCGGCTGTCTCTCTTCCTGCTCCTCCCTCAGCCTCTTGCCTGAGAATCCTAAAATCCTGCCTCTGTATCCCTGCCCAACCAGTGGTCACCTGCCACTTTATTTATCAATCAAAATCAACTGGGGGCAGGGTCCCTCAGTATCTTATGTGTAGACATGTGGATTCTCGTGTAATTTTGGGAACCAAATCCATAGCAATAAGGAGTCATTTAGCAGAGTCATAGTAGCATATCCTCCCCTAGGGTCACAGTATGCCCTTTCTATCCACAGGCTCTTGGCTCTTTAAACAGTGCTGGGTACAGGTTTCAACTTTGAAATGGGCCTTGAATCCAAGCAGAAATTCCCAAGAGATTTATACTATTATACCAGGGCCTGTCTTTCAAGGCCAGTTATTACAGCCCACAAAGCTAATAATAGCAAGGGAAGAGTTATTGTTATTTTTCTCTTCCTGAAGCACACGTAAAGCTCAGAGAGGGTAAGAATCTGAAAAATTTCAGCTCTTAATGAGGCATCTATATCATATCATATCATATGCACCCAGGCCTCAAGGATCAGTATAGATAGAAGAATTAATAGAAAGATTATTTGAACCTGCTGTGCTAGATGACTACATGAAAACTGTTTGCTGGACCTGGTAGACCAGATGCATGTATCAAGTCATACCAGCTGTGGTAGAAGGCATAAGATCTGCGCAGCCTCAAGCCAGACAAAACCCCAGCATGAAGAGGGTAGATAAGCACAAAGCCCTAGCCCTAGCTAAGGAGCAAGTAGAAATGGAGAGCTCCCAGGTAACTGATAGAAAGTGAGGGTTGTTTACTTTTTAAAGAGTGTTTCTACAGAAAGATCAGCCATTCTCTCTAGCAGATGGCTTCACATTCTAGGGTGTAGGGGCAGTATGAATTGTACTTGATGGGAAAACTATACAGTACATAAAATGGAATAGATAGAAAGTGAAGGTAATCTGGTAGGAGTTGAGGAAGGGAAGTGAAAGCATCAAAACAATTGTATGAAATTCTCAAAGAACAAACATAAAAATGAGAGAAAATTAAAACCCAGTCTCATTTTTCCTGCAACATTCTTAGGTTGATCTCTCTTTAAAGGTTGAGGAATGCCCTATTAAATTGTATGAATTTTGAGTCTGGTTAATTTTATTATGAAGTTTGTAACTTACCTGCAATTATTTATATTAAAGTTTATCAAAATAAACAAAAATTCCCACAAAAATCTCTAAACCAGATACAGAACCTAGTTGTGAGTTATTATTCCTTTCTTCCAAAGAGGGTAGTTATTATTTCTCCATACTTTCCCACTACCTTATCATGGTGGCTGCATCTATATCCCAAACAATATGAGAGAAGCAATCTATCAAAACACAGAAAGATGCATAGCCCAGATTCCCGGAAAGACTAGGTATCTACTCACCTTAATAGTATTTTTAAGAAAGAATATGCAATTCAATATTCCTATAATAGACCAAAGGTGGTTTATTATCTGATACTAAAGACACTGTCAGAATAATTATAACATCACAGTAGGAAGAGGCACACAGAGCTTTGGTCAATGGATACCAAGGTTCAATTAGATAGAAATACAAACTTTTGGTTTGCTATTGAACAGTGATATGACTAGAGGTGGGGATTATGTATCATATATCTCAAAAAGTGAGAATAAACACTACTGAGTATTGCAATGTAAAATTTGAAAAGTTTAAGGAACTGAACCAGATAATACATACCATTTATAACTGTTGTCAAACCTCTGCATTATTCGCTACTCTGCACAGCTTCTCTGTCTTTTAATGTATGTATGATTCAAAACTTTTCTAAGCTAAACAATTTTTTAAAAATTAATTTATGCCTTAAGAATCAAATCAAGTTGACTGTGGCAATGCTTTCCAATCGTTTCCATTTTTTTTTAATACTGATTACAAACTAAGTGGAGTAAAGAGAAGTAGAAGAGATCTTCCTAACAAGGTATGTTTTTAAATGCAACATAATAATATTGAAAAAATAGAAAAAAGTGATAGAAAGGATATTAAATATTGAACTTATATAAAAATTCCAAATGAAGTCTTTTCAGTTCTTTCCTTTAATGAGGAACTTACGCTCACTTTCATGAAAATAGACTTTTATGTTTGATTTTATGATTGAGCTGGCTACTGGCAATTCCTGATCATGATTTTTAATATTTCCTCAAATCCTTGAGAGTCACATCAAAAACTACTTTGCTCACATAGAAGTCATAAAAAATTTTAAAACCATTTCCTACTTTTATAGCTGCTTAAAAACTAGCAAATTGAAATTATACTCTAAAAAAATTTAAAAGCTCTTCCCTCTCTCCCACTAAGTAATGTGCTATTGACCTTTATTATAGTATTGCAAAGAGACTTCATATCCAAATAAACATTTGTATACAACATATTTCAAAATAACAGGCATCTAATTTTCCATGTATGCATCCACTTTTCCCGTGGGTCTATTGCAGCTAACCTGAATCCTGCACAGCCTCCATCAAAGGCACACAGGGGAGTCTCCTGCTTAGGTCTCAGCCTAGCAGCTCCCTCCTGGCTTCTTTCTCCCTCACCCCTGCCAGGTTACCATTCTCAATGTAGGCTCCTTCTGAGGTAACCTCAGGCTGCTTTTGCTGAATATGGATGACACTTGGGAGTCAACAATAGAAGACAGGGTTGTGTAGGTGAGACACTCAGCCCATGAAGGATCATTGCATTGCTATAATGAACAGAAAATATGAACAGGGCCTACTGAACCCATAATATCTGCACCCACACAACTTCATACCAGGAGCATTTCTGTTGGCTTTAGGCAACCTAAGAACTTCACTTTTTAAATGAAATTTTAACATTAAATTTCTAGTAGTCTAACTCAGCAAGAAACCTTAGCAGAGATAAGTCTGAGGAAAAACAGTCTTAGAGTAACACAGATTTAGACACAGTTTTCATTAAACATATGTGAGGATGCACATAATATTATTGTTGACCAACACAGTGGTCTATTGACAAAAACATTGTTCTCTGGAGCAAATGAAGTACATGTTGTACTGGCTGGTTTTGTGTACTTGACACAAGCTGGAGTTACCACAGAGAAAGGAGCCTCCCTTGAGCAAAGGCCTCCATGAGATCCATCTGTAAGGCATTTCCTCAATTAGTGATCAAGGGTGGGAGGGCCTATTGTGGGTGGTACCATCCCTGGGCTGGTAGTCCTGAGTTCTGTAAGAAAGCAAGCTGAGCAAGCCAGGGGAAGCAATCCAGTGAGCAGCATCCTCCACGGCTTCTGTGTCAGCTCCTGCCTCCAGGTTCCTACTCTATGTGAGTTACAGTCCTGACTTCCTTTGGTGATGAACAGCAATGTGGGAAGTGTAAGTTGAATAAACCCTTTCCTCACCAACTTGCTTCTTGGTCATGATGTTTTATGCAGAAATAGAAACCCTAACTAAGACACATGGGTTTACTAGAACCATACGCAGTGATTAAAAAACATGGCTAGGCTATTATTGGTATAGATTCCTCTTCTCCAAGCCTTTGAGAACACAGGAAAGGGGTCCTCAAGAAAAAACAAGAAAGAGAGCTGGAGATAGTTGGAAATGTGTCTCATTTTTGTTGTCCATAATTCTCTGGCCTTTCACATACTCTGCAGCTGTGGCTCACAGATTCTTTTTTTTTTTTTAACTCTTTTTTTAATTAGATATTTTCTTTATTTATATTTCAAATGCTATCCCCTTTCCCAGTTCCCCCCCCTCTCCTGGAGACACCCTATCCCATCCCCCTCCCTGTTTCTATGAGGGTGTTCCTCTACCCACCCACACACGCCCACATCCCCGCCCTCAATTCCCCTATACTGGGGCATCTATCAACCCTTAATAGGACTAAGGACCTCTCCTCCCATTGATGTCTGATGAGTCTATCTTCTGCTGCATATAGAGCTAGAGTCATGTGTACTCTTTGGTTGGTGGCTTAGTTCCTGGGAGCTATGGGGGTCTGGTTAGTTGATATTGTTATTCTTCCTATGGGGTTGCAAACCCCTTTAGCTCCTTCAGTCCTTTCTCTAACTCCTCCATTGGGGACCCCCATGCTCAATCCAATGGTTGGCTGTGAGCATTTGCCTCTGTAAGGCTCTGGCAGGGCTTCTTAGGAGAGAGCTATATCAGACTCCTTTCAGCAAGCATTCCTTGGCATCCACAACAGTGTAAGGTTTTGGTGACTGTATAGGGGATGAATCCCCAGGTGGGACAGTCTCTGGATGGCCTTTGCTTTAGTCTCTGCTCTACACTTTGTCTCCATATTTGCTCCCATGAGAATTTTGGGAGTCCTTTCTAAGAAGTACTGAAGCACTCACACTTTGGTCTTCTGTCTTCTTGGGGTTCATGTGGTCTGTGAATTTTATCTTGAGTATTCCGAGCTTCTGGGCTAATATGCACTTATCAGTGAGTGCACACCATGTGTGTTCTTTTGTGATTGTGTTACCTCACTCAGGATATTTTCCAGTTCCATCCATTTGCCTAATAATTTCATGAATTCCTCATTTTTAATAGCTGAGTAGTACTCCATTGTGTAAATGTACCACATTTTCTATTTCTATTCTTCCATTGTGGGACATCTTGGTTCTTTCCATCTTCTGGTTATTATAAATATGGCTGCTATGAACATAGTAGAGCATGTGTCCTTGTTATATATTGGAGACTCTTTTGGGTATATGCCCAAGAGTGGTAGAGCTGTGTCCCCAGGTAATACCATGTCCAATTTTCTGAGGAACTGCCAGACTGATTTCCAGAGTGGTTGTACCAGCTTGCAATCTCACCAACAATGGAAGAGTGTTCATCTTTTGCCACATCCTCGCCAGCATCTGTTGTCACCTGAGTTTTTTATCTTAGCCATTCTGACTGGTGTGAAGCTGAATCTCAAGGTTGTTTTGATTTGCATTTCTCTGATGAATAAGGATGTTGAACATTTCTTTAGGTGCTTCTCAGTCATTCAGTTTTCCTCAGTTGAAAATTCTTTGTTTAGTTCTTTACCCCATTTTTTCAAAGGGTTATTTGATTCTCTGGATTCTAACTTCTTGAGTTCTTTGTATATATTGGATATTAGCCCTCTATTTGATGTAGGATTGTTAAAGATCTTTTCCAAATCTGTTGGTTGCCATTTTGTCTTATTGACAATTTCCTTTGCCTTATAGAAGCTGTGCAATTTTATGAGGTCCCATTTGTTGCTTCTTGATCTTAGAACATAAGCCATTGGTGTTCTGTTCAGGAAAATTTCCCCTGTGCCCATGTGTCTCAGGGTCTTCCCCACTTTCTCCTCTGTAAATTTCAATGTATCTGGTTTTATGTAGAGGTCCTTGATCCACTTTGACTTGAGCTTTGTACAAACAGATAAGAATGGGTAGGTAGATTTACATTTTTCTGCATGCTGACCACCAGTTGAACCAGCATCATTTGTTTAAAAGGCTTTATTTTTTCCACTGGAAGGTTTTAGCTCCTTTGACAAATATCAAATGACCATAGGTGTGTGGGTTCATTTCTGGGTCTTCAATTCTATTCCATCAATCTTTCTGCCTGTCTCTGTACAGATACCATACAGTTTTTATCTCTATTGCCCTGTAACACAGCTTGATGTCAGGAATTGCAATTCTTCCACAAGTTCTTTTACTGTTGAGAATAGTTTTCGCTATCCTGGGATTTTTGTTATTCCAACTGAATTTGTTTCAAGAGATGCTGAAAAAATTTAGCATCCCTTCATGTTATAACTCTTGGAAAGATCAGGAATTCAAGGCCCATACCTAAACATAGTAAAAGCAATATACAGCAAACCAGTAGCTAACATCAAACTAAATGGAGAGAAACTTGAAGCAATCCCACTGAAATCAGGAACCAGACAAGGCTTCCTACTCTCTCCCTATCTATTCAATATAGTACTTGAAGTTCTAGCAAGAGCAATTAGACAACAAAAGAAGGTCAAAGGGATACAAATTGGAAAGGAAAAAGTCAAACTATCACTATTTGCAGATGATATGATAGTATACTTAAGCGACCTGAAAAACTCCATCAGAGAACTCCTAAAGCTGATATACAACTTCAGCAACATGGCTGGATATAAAACTAACTCAAACAAATCAGTAGCCTTCCTATACTCAAAGAATAAACAGGCTGAGAAAGAAAATAGGGAAATTACATCCTTCACAATAGTCCCTAATAATATTACATACCTTGTTGTGATTCTAACCAAACAAGTCAATGATCTGTATTACAAGTACTTCAAGTCTCTGAAGAAAGAAATCGAAGCTCTCAGAAGATGGAAAGATCTATCATGCTCATGAATTGGCAGGATTAATATAGAAAAATGGCCATCTTGCCAGAAGCAATCTACACATCCAATGCAATCCCCATCAAAATTCCAACTCAATTCACCATAGAGTTAGAAAGAGCAATTTCTACATTCATTTGGCTCACAGATTCTTAACATAACCATCAAGAGACTGATTTATTTGGTTAGCACCCTTACAAGTCCTAAATCATTAAGTTTCAAAAGCTCATACTATGCTACCTGCAGTGTAACCTAGAAGAATAATTTCATGCATAGTCTTAAGGATCCCAAAGTCACATTAGTAAACTTTTTTTGGGACTGGAAATGACTTCATACCCAAAGAAATATATTCTATGAATAGGAGACAGGACGAGTCCATTCAGCAAGTTTAAAACACTTTGGGCTCAATGCTTCCTGCTCATGCAGAAGACTCAAGCTTGGTTCTGAGAACCCAACATGGATGGTTAGATTATTACTCTTTATGGTGTAAGTTGCAGCAGATACAACTTACTTCTCAGGTGTACATACACATAAACACATACATAAATACAAAAACAAAATAAATCTTATTTTAAAACGTCACCAGAAAATCTAGAAACTGTCCCTGGTTTTAATGAAGCCCTAATGTCAGCCACAGCTTAAATAAAGTCTTATATACACAAAGGCAAAAACATTTCAAGTAGAACACCTGAAAGCAAATAGAAGCAGAAGCCCTCAGGAGGCTCAGCTGGGTTTCCATTTGTGTCCCTGGATAGCCTTGCAAAGTCACCTTAAGTGAATCAATCAGATTTTGTTCTCTAGAATAAAATATAATTCCCTTAATCTCTGAAATTTCTCCCCAGCTCACTCTGCTATACAAAGCAAAAAGACCCAGCCTATGCAACATTAGACAAAATTGCTTTATGCTTTTATATTGAAGTCTCCATCCCATGTTGTGATTTGTTTTACTTGCTTTGGGCACTGGGTCACAACATTACCAATTTTAAGTGAGTATTACAATTAAGAAACTGTTTTAAAGAAGACCAACAGTATCAACTAACCTGGATCCCTGGGAGCTCCCAGAGGCACCAACCAAAGAGCATTCACAGGCTGGTGTGAAGCTCCTGACACATGTAGTTGAGGGCTGCCATATCTGACCTCTGTAGGAGAGGGTGCTCCTACTCCTGTAGAGAATTGATGTACAAGTATAGGGGGACAAGGTGAGGGATGCCTTCTCAGAGGTGAAGGGGAAGGGAGATGGGGAGGAACTCTGCAAGGAGGAAAGGGGGGCAACATTTAGGATATAATTAATTAATTAAAAGAATTGTGTTTTATTTTCACCCCTAGATTTCACCTTTGTGGGCAAAAGATATTAATCCTTTGGTATTATCCAGTCTAAAAACCTATACTCCTTTATCATTTGATCCCCAGAAACCAATAAAAAACAAAGACACAGCCCTCTGCTTTGGAGGATCTAAAATTACACCATAATAGTAAGGCAGACCAGGACTTTTGTAGTAGTGTATATGCTGTCAATGAATTCTGAAACCATGAGTTTATGTAGTGTTACTGCTGATATGAAGAAACACCATGATCAAAAACAAGTTGGCAAGGAAAAAATTTATTTGGTTTTCATTTCTACAATATAGTCTATTCATGAAGGAAGTCAGGACAGAAACAGGAAAGTAACTTGGCAGCAGTTGCTGGTGCTGTAGCCATGACTGGGTTTGGCTTACTGGTTTGTTCCCCATGGATTTTGCTCAGTTTGCTTTCTTATACAACTCAAAACCACCAGTCCAGGGATGGCACCAGCTACAATAAACAGGGCCCTTCCAAATTAAGACTTAACCACTAGTTAAGAAAATGCCCTACAGGCTTGCTTACAACCTGTTCTTAATGGAGACATTTTCTCAATTGCCATTCCTTCCTCTGAAACTACTTTAGCTTCTGTCAAGTTGACAGAAAATTCTCCAGCACACCATAACTACACATAGAAAGTTGGAATGGTCTCTCCCTTTTCTATTGCCAGAGAAGCCAACAGAACACATCTGAGCAAGGACATAGTCTTCAGCATGGTGTAGAAGAGGATTTCTAACATCATACTTCAATGACATAAATATCCTAGTTAATACCAAAACTGGCCATAACAAAGTGTTCAGAGTTCCAAGAATACACAGGCTCCACGTTTGAATGAGCACCATAATCAATACTTGATCTTTCTTATCCTGATCTATGCCATTATTTGCTAATAACACCAGAGTCCTTGTTTTCTCATGCTTAGTTCTACATATTTATCATGTTTGCTCGTTCGTGCCCTTCTGCTTATCTCTGAGAATTTGCTCCTTTGTGATGCACTCAGTTCTCCACCAGCATGCCTCACACTTTATCAGGCTCTTACTTCTTACTGTGAACATAATGAACACTTACTTTCCCTCTTCTTCAAGATAAAAAAGAAAAGAAAGTTATTTGGCATGAGGACAAATAATCTTTTGATTCCTTGCATGAATAATCCTTTTATGCACCCTAATGTCTATTATTTTCCAGTGAAAATATTAACGGAGTATTTATGTCAAATTATGGTTATCCACATTATAGAAATATATGTTCTGGCAACCTCTGAATGGAAATTTTGCAGGTAAATTCTCATTAAAATAGTGAACAAATCCCTCTCACCATCTCTTTCTCATCTTTTCCTTCTCTCTCCCACTTCCTACATGCATCCATGGACAAACACACAATAAAATATAAAATAAGACACATCTGCCCACAGAAAGAAAAAAATAGATTTAAAGAGTCTTCTGTGGCTAACGAGTTAGAATTCTCAAGGTTACATTTAACTTTCAATGGCTAGTCCTTTTGAAGGGCAAAGGGCATACTTCAGGACACTTAACATTCTAAGAATGGGTTTGCTGCCATTGTTTTCAGCACAAAATAGCATTATAAACACTGAAGCTGGCAGAACTCTTTGGTTTCAACAATGGATTTACGTGATGTCACCTTTTTGTGCTAAAAGAGACAAGGAAAACCAGATCTGGATTTTATCACAATTTATGAGCAAGATCTTTAGAAGTTCTCACCTCCTATAAGATGTTTCCAAGGCAGATGTAGGTTCAGATACCCCCTTTGACTGAGCCTGGGGAAGCACCATTGATAAGATGACTTATGATCTTCCTGCCAGTACATCACCTAAAGAGGCTCAACATTGGGTGGTCTCTGACAACAACCTCCAACACTCTACTCGCACATGTTTCACAGACAGGTTTTTTTAATTGGAACTTGGTAGAATTTTTATTACTTATTATTTTTTATTGCTATATTCCCATTGCAAAAAAAATGACTATGTTAAGATTGATAGGGAGTTGGGGCTATAAAGGAGAGCTTAAACATCTTGTGTGAAGTTCACACCTGAAGGTTTTTGTATTGATTTGGAATCAATAAGCAAGGTATTTTTAGAGAGTGTTTTGCAGTTGGCTGTGCTGACCAGTTTCTGCCTGGAATGTTTTCATGCCTGTGTACTGTGCACCTTCAGTTTCTAAAAGAGAATCGAATGGGTTCATGCCACTAAAGTTTGCAAGTGTGCCACAAGATCTTCCATCTTCCTTCCACTCTTTCCCCTACATTATTTACCATCTTTAGTAGGATAAAGTAAAACATTACTTAGTACTTTGGGATTTATTGTGTCTATATACAATACAAGACTTTTCTAGGTGAGTTTTTGTTCAAAATATTGTGATTTTTTTTCTATAGTGATGCCTCAGTATGAATTTATTGTAATTAGTAATCAGATAAATGAGTGAATAAATTTTTGAACAAATAAATAAAATTAAAAGCAAAAATAAATATGAACGATTTATTGAAATGATTTAGTTTGGTTGTAAAGATACAAGATATTTCAAATGAAGCTATCTTTTGCTTTTGTAGCTTGAAAATCAAAATTTTAAAATTAAATTTAAAATTTATGTCAATTTTTCCAACATCTCTTTTTTGCCTATTTGATGCTTATATTCAATGTATACTTTATGTTCTCCCACATTTTATGCTGATATTTTATTTTTAACTCTGTATTCAGTCTTTTAAATGTATATGTGTGTGCCTGAATGAGTTCTTGCAAGGTGTGTATAGGACCTCTGATGCCAGAGTATCAGAGTCCTTGGAACAAGGGTAACAGATAGTTGTAAGCCACCGTGTAGGGGTTTACAGCAACTCCTGCCCCCACAAGGACAATATATTCTCTTAACCCTTGAGCATCTTTCCAGCCCCCTATATTAACATTTGAATGTGCTCTTTCCTTTCTGCGACCGACCGCCATGCCATCCAGACTGAGGAAGACCCGGAAACTCTGGGCCTTGTGAGCCATGGCCAAGGCCACATAGGTAAGCACTGCAAGCACCCAGGAGGCCACAGGAATGCTAGAGGCGTGGATCACCACAGGATCAGCTTTGACAAATATCATCCAGGTTACTTTGGAAAAGTTGGTATGAGACATTACCACTTGAAGAGGAACCAGAGCTTCTGCCCAACTGTCAATCTGGATAAATTGTGGACGTTGGTCAGTGAGCAGACATGGGTCAATGCTACAAAAAACAAGACTGGAGCTGCTCCCGTCATTGATGTTGTTAGATCGGGCAACCACAAAGTTCTGGGCGAGGGAAAGCTCCCTCAGCAACCTGTCATCGTGAAGGCCAAATTCTTCAGCAGAAGAGCTGAAGAGAAGATTAAGGGTGTTGGAGGTGCCTGTGTCCTGGTGGCTTAAAGGCCACTCCAGGGGTTAATTAAATGCTAACATTTTCCATGTGGTCTGAGTAGGTTCTTTGCATCCTTCCTTGTCTGCATGTTGGGAATCTGCCTAACATTCTAGGAAGATGTGAGGTGTGGGCCCTTGATAGAGTCACTCAGTCTGTGGTAATAAACAGTCCAACTTCACACAGTTATAAATACCTACATCCCTGTGTGCTCTATATATGGGTCTCAATGTTCGAAGAATTGATGAATATCATTACTTTCAGCCCAAGTGAAGAAACCTGGTCTCAAAACATCCTGAGGACCAGAAGTGAGATGGGTTTTCCTATAAAGCTAAAGTTCTGTGAAAAACCTTGCCATTCTGGGACACTTATTACTGGACAGATGAGCATGGTAAACTTGAGGGGGGGTAGCAGGTCCATCCAGCTTCACCTTCTTGATGGCATCCAGGGGTTCCTAGGGAGCATACCTACCTGCAATAGGACATCACAGCAAACTGGTCGGGAGTACTTCAGAACCAGAGCTGTGGCCTTCAAACTATTAGAAAGACGAAACATTATGTAAAGAGTACCTTGGAGTAAATAAAACCAAGAATCTGGAAAAAAAAAACATTTGAATGCAAAGTAAAAAAAAAAGAAAACGTGGCTTTTAAATGGAAGTAGATAAGTCATACAGAACTTGATTAAAGGGTTGATATTCATCATCTTCATGATACTTGACTTAGGAAAGTTGAGAACAATTCTTTAGATAAATGTTCTTCCTACTTAGGTTCTGTGCATTATGTCTGTTGAGGCTTTCATAGCTTCTAACAGTAGCAAATATGTATTCATTCAAATATTCATACTCATTTGTTTTTACCTTGTGCTGTAGATGTGGCAGAGGGACTTTGTTTTCTTCGTACTTGTATCTTCTCCATTGCTCTAGGTATCATGTATAAGTAGTGTGCCAATCAAGTTTCCTCAGAGAAACAGAATCAGTAGTGTGATAGGAACTTATAGCTACTCTTACTAAAAGACACTGACTCTACAGTTGTGCCTGTAGATGACCAAAAGGTAACTACAATTTGGTAGTAATGCATTTATATTTTCATATGTCCCATTTACTATTTAAACTCTAGTTGAAGTATGCAGATATGGCTAATCTCAGTTGTCAGCTTGACACATATTGTGAGTAGAAACCTTGAAGAATTATTATCTCAATCCGATTGCCCTGTGGAGATGTCTGTGGGCATTTTCTTAACTGCTTGTTGATAGAGGAGTTTCCAGCCCAGTGTGGCAAGTGTCATGTCTCTGGAGTTGGACTTGAGGCTGTATAAGAAAGGTAGCTGAACATGAGCCTGGAAAGAAGCCAGTGGGTAGTATTCCTCCATGGTCTCTGCTCCAGGTTACTGCTTGACTTCCTGCCTTGGCTTCACCTAATGGTAAACTCAAAATTAAAGAAGTGAACCCTCTCCTTCCCATATAACTGTTGGTCACAGTGTTTATCAGAGTAACAGAAAAGGTGCTAGAGGAGGCATGCCTTATGTCTAAGTAATATTTGTCTGCACTCCCCCATTTCCAGTGCTGTAGGTGTCAAGAGTAACTACAATGTCTCCAATATTTAAAGTATGTCATAATGAAGAGATTTTAACTACCAGATCTTACACCTTTCTGTTCTAGAGTGTGTCCAGTCACTGCCTGAAACTTAAAGCAACTCATTCTGTGTCACTTAGCTTCTGACCCTTTCACTATGTCAACCTCTCATGCAGTTCCCTTGGATTCCAGGAAGCAGAAGTTATGAGGCATAAATAACCTCTAACAAGAATAGCAATCCCTTCTGTGCAGCAGGAATATTCTTATCCAAGGACCTACTTGACCAGTTAATGATCAGGCAGACCACAGTTTGGCAAAGAAAACCTACCCACACATGCTTCTTGCTGATGAATTATGTTTCCTCTGTATTTAAACCTAAATTTTTATTGGTATCCTGAAAATAAACATTGGGACATTGGACCTTTATTCCTTCCCAGGAGGGAAGCATAGAGAACAAAGCTCTTTTCTGTCTTCACAAATGTCCATCAGCTCAGTTGTTATAGGCAGCTGACCCTGAGTTATCGTGCCTTTAGGAGCTAAGGCTTTAGTTGGAAACCGTAAGACTCCAGTTGTATAGGGTATGTGGAAGTGGGATTGAAGGGGAAGGGAAGAGAGATATTGTAAAAAGTAAATAAATAAACTTCAATTCTAAAGAATTAACTCATTCAATTGTAGTGACTGAGATGTTTCTAGATCCACTAGTGATAAACTTTGGAGAGGAGATGGTATAGATTTATAAACATAGAATTATAGACTTGATTATAGCCAACAATTGTAGACATTGACTTTGATTTCAGGTCAATGTCGAGTTCCAAAATGGTCAGGAAAAGAGGAAGAATGATTTCTTTCCTTACTTAGCCTTTTTGCTTTACTCAGGTCTATAATGGATTGGTTGATGGAAACCACATTGAGAAGGGCAATGTTCCTTGCCAACTCTACTGACTCATATAAACTCATCAAATAAGAGCCTCATAGTCACAGTAAGAAGGGTGTATGATTAAATATGTGAGCAATGACAGCCCAGGAAATCTGACATTTGCAGCTAGCCATCACAATGTATGTGTGGCTTGAGGGGGCGGGGGATAATCCTGACCCATTGAAAAATCTGATTTTCAGTGACTTAAGTAACATGAATCAAAGTCATAATTCCAGATGCCACTTGCATTGGTATCTTTTCTTGCTGCTGTGACCTAACATGTTACAATTAAAGAAAGGTTTGCTTACATGGCTCACAATGAGGGTATCCAGTCCCTCATTATGGGAAAGGTATGTGTGTAATAGGAGTAGGATACAGATGATCACATTGAACCTGGAGTCAGATTTCAGAGAAGAGGGCACTATGCTTCAGTTCACTCTGTCCTATTTATTCAACCTGGGATCCCCATGATAGTACCACTCACATTTAGTGAGGCTCTTTCTTCTTCCATTAACCTTTGTGAAAGCATCCTTACACACAAACTCAAAATGTGCATCCCTGGGGATTCTAAATGCAACCAATGAGTGAAAGAAGATTAACCATTATGCTACCCTATTTCTCTTCAGACATAACAAATTTATCTCAAACTGTTGCTCACTTCTGTATCCTATTAGTTTTATGTGAGCCACATGGAAAGACAAGAAACAGGTCCAGTTCCTGTCAAAAAACTTTCAAAACCCAAGCTTTATCCAGGATGCAGCCTTAATAATACTATGAAATAAACCCAAGCATAGAACACATTAGGGAGTAGAAGAATTATTTACATTTAACAATTAAATGATTATAGAATATACTACATACTTTGAAATTGTGGAATGTTAAACTAATATCCATATAAATATTATGGGACAAATTGAGGAACAGCATGTGATAATTTAGTGAACTCTACTGGAAACCCAAATGGCTTCCTTTAGAATTTAGAATATTTTGGCTTTGTGTGTCACAAAGGACCTTCCTATCTGCAAATCAAATAATCACCTCTTGACCAATGGAGTCTATTTAAGTCTTACTCATTTGTCTTTATCATAGTACTCTCAAATAGTACCCAAATAACTTAATAGGAAACAATTTCACTGTTGGTGCAACTATACTAAAACATGTTTTTAGTTTCTGGGAAATAATATTCAAACTCAAAATATAAACGATGAAGGTTTACATTGCATTACTTATCGGGAACACTGGTGGTAAACCGTCTGCTCTACTGTCATCTGGATTTTCTTCCTGTTGATGAGATAAGAGAACTCTCCATATCCCAAGAAGGTATTAAAGTCACAAAGGCACCATAGCACTTTGAACAGAATAGATATAACAGAGCAGCACCATAACTAGGTCCTTAAATGTCACTTACGTACCCTATTAAGCTCGCCCTGGCCAAAGGTATGACTACAAAAGGTCAATGTGTGTGTGTGTGTGTGTGTGTGTGTGTGTCTGTGTGTGTATGTGTATGAATACACACCTGTTCTATGACAAATTATCCAAAAATTACTCCCATACCTACACACACACATACACACAATTCTTTACCTAATTCAGGAAGAGGTAAACTCAATAACTTAGAAAAAGATAGAAGTCAGTTTTACATTTTGTTCAAAGGAGTTTTATGTCTAAGTGCAATAATAATTTTCCACTTCAGAAAAGACATGCTTTTCCCAACACATGTGATAATTCTTAGCTTAAAACAAAGAAGAAATATACCACACCTTCTGTATCCATTCCTCCGTTGAGGGACATCAGGGTTCTTTCCAGCTTCTGGCTATTATAAATAAGGCTGCTATGAACATAGTGGAAAAGAACACACATGGTATGCGGTCACTGATAAGCGGATATTAACCCAGAAGCTTGGAATATCCAAGACACAATTCACATATCAATTGATTTCCAAGAAGAAGGAAGGAGAAACCCCTGGTCCTGGAAAGACTGGATATAGTAGTGTAGGGGAATACCAGGACAGAGAAGCAGGAGGGGGTTGACTGGGGAACAGGGGGAGGGAAGAGGACTTATGGGACTTTCCAGGAGGGGGGAACTGGGAAAGGGGAAATCATTGGGAATGTAAATAAAAAAATATAGAAAATAAAATAAACAAATAAAAATTAAAAAAAAAAAACTAAGAAGAAGAAGAGGAGAGGAGGACAAACACTGCCAGGTGTTTTTTTGCAGTCTGTAGTTACCTAAGGCATCACAAGAGCTCCTCAGTCCTCTGGAGAGGGAGGAAAGGAAGGAAAGCTGAGTTTGCTGTCAATGCTGAGTCCAACATCTCCCTTAGCTCCTGCACTTTTGGCCACACAGAGTTGTTTCATCGCATCCTCTGGGGTTCTGCCACCAAGCTCTCTTTGTTCCTGCTTAGTCACCACATACCACAATACTAAAGAAAATTTAAATCGACGTTCTGGTGGCTCTACTATTTCTAAAAATCAATTACATACTATTATTTTAATCTTAATAATACTACTTTACCTACCTATAGAATCTGACGTTTATTTTCTCTTTCAATTACCTTTTATGGCTTTTATGATATCCAGTTGCTCCTGGTTCTTCTTCAAGCTCCATTTGTTTTCCTCATTGTCTCAAACTATAATGTTTCCAGTGCCTTAGGGTCAGTTCTCAGATCTTCTCTACTGTGAGATCATTCATAGTAGATATCTTAATATCTACTATGAATCCATGGCTGCCATGGTCATCTGTATATTCTGTCACAGATCTGCTTTACAAGCATGGACTCTGTGCTGCCTGACCCCAGCCATCATTTCATTAAACAGCCCCAGAACCTATTGGAATGCCCAATAGGTCCCTTGCCTTCAATATGCTAAAATGTGACTTCAGTTACCACTATATGTTGACCATATCTTTCTATAACACATTCCAGATTCTTCCTCTTACAGGAAACATTTGTTTCCTTTAGCTGTTCAAGTCAAAACATGCACCCTCATGATTGACTACCCTATCTTTTCCATAACCTAGTTCCTCAACCAACGTTTTTAGCCCTGCTTCAAAGGACAAATGTTCCTTGCCTTAAAATTGCAACATGTCATTAAACAAACCCATGTAGGTTGCAAATACTAGAAGTCAAAAGTATGATGAATCCACCTAACCATAGAATACCATAGATTAGCAACACTGACAATTACAGACCACCAGTCATTCACCTTCATGATCACATAGCTTACTGGGAACAGTTGCTATGTGCCATGCCTTAAGAAATAACAACATATTTCCATCCTTTGTAAGAGATAAAAATTGAATAAATGTTATTGAATAGTGGATGCCTAGTATAGGGTGATTTTCTAATGTTACCCAGCCCTTTAGAAGTACCCTCACTATAACTTAAGAACGCCCCAAAATTATCCATCTGGTGATGTATCTCTTTGTTGGTAACAGTCGATTTCAATTTGTTTTTGTTTCTAAACAATAAAACTATCCTTAAATGCTAACAGTTGTTTTTTTTTAACTTTGCCTTTTTATCAATAGTTAATATACAGTTTTCTGTTCAAAAGGTTTATTTGTGGAAAGGTTGGGTGCCAGCTCACAGGGCTTTGAGAAATCATTAGATGAGTGTTCTCTCACCTCATCAGTAAGTAGCACATGGAAATATAATGTGAGAGCATTATTGGGATGCTTTATAATCTAGGAGGGGTCTTTTATGGGGAATACATCCACAAGTGAGGTTTGCCCTAGGTGAACTAGTTTGCCCTTTTCTCTGTCACTCTCCTTCGTAGTCACCATTGGATAGTCAGCTCTGATCCAATCTATGAAGTCTGGTAAATTGTTCTATTCCCCAGCAAAGAGAATGGGACACTATGAACTGAAACACCTTCAACTGTGGACCACAGGAAACCTTTCCTTCCTTTAAGCTGATTTCTCTTGGATATTTTGCCACAGTGATAAAAGTCCTCTGAACACATCAATTTGTATCCCTTAACTACATCAGTAATTTCAAATGTTCAGTGCATGTGCCACACACACACACACACACACACACACACACACCTACATATGAAAGTATCATATTTCACAGAAGATGAATTCAAAGACAATTTGTTCCATGTCCCTACCTCTGTGGAGAATTCTACACACATAAGAACAAATGAACACTGAAGGTCACTCAGGGAAGAAAATATGGAAAGACAGATATCCTAATTTATAACATCATAGGACAGACTCAAGAAAGCTGGAATGAGATTGAAATCCAGTGTCTCAAACAATGATGGCTTTGATAAATAGATCTCAAGCTCAGTAGTAAAAGTTTGTGTCAATGTGTAATGTCACCCATAGGCGTCCATGGTTGAACACTTCATTTTAGCCCTTGGTACTGTTTGGAAGGTTGTGGACAATTTTGTGATGGGTTCTTGATGAAGAATGCAGGCCACTGGAAGATGGGCACTGAGACTTTATAACCCTGCTCTGTTTTTTGTGCATTGTCTAATTCCAAAGTGTGGAAATAGTATGATCAGCCAACCTTGTATTCCTACCTCATGACTTCCCTGAGGGCTGTAATCTTCACCACTGTGGTAGATTGTATGTCTATGAAATTGTAAGGCAGAATAAGTCCTTTATTTCTGAAATTTCTTTTGTCAGAGAATTTACTACAATAGCGTGAAAAAAGAAACAGTGCACATACTAGATACAGAAAACATAAATAGTAGATAAAGATAGATAGATAGATAGATAGATAGATAGATAGATAGATAGATAGATAGATAGATAGATAGATAGATAGAATGAGACAGATAGAATGATAGGTAGATAATAGATGATACAGAGAGATAGAAATCAAATTTCCATTTTTTCTGACATTGATCAAAAACTGCTGCTTTCCAATACATTAGTATTTATCTACAACTGAGAAAGTCTCTGATAATCATGGCTAACTGTGTGTGTTTTCTTATTATCTGTGGTCCTCAACCTTCCTTTCCCTTCTGAAATGCATGTTCACAGCACAGATACTTGAATCAATTACCTTCAGGAGACTGAAATAGAAACAAAGCCCCACCATAGGCGAAGCCGCTGGAAACAAAGCAAACTGTAACCTTGTTGACTGTCCTGTACTTCCTAGACCTGCTGTTCTAGCTGGCAGGTCCCTGAAGCAAGGACTCTCATTTTATTTAAGGTTGCATTTTAACAACTTGCCAGGAGTGAGCAAATCACTTGGCTGCCAATCACACAAAAGCAGGGGGAAGACTGGTCATTCTTTGCTATGAACTTTCAATTATTCTTACTTATATGTAATTCTTCAAGGCGAAGCACTATCACTATGTCTTGATTAGCTACTGCATCCTGAGAGTTCAGTAGGATTCCTGGTGCTGATGATCATCTAACACTCAGCCCTGTTCTGGGTTGCTCTGGGATTCAAAAGCTTTCTGTGTTCTGATGGAGAGGTCTGTGGGTCCTCTCACCTGTTCTGGCAGATGAAAGTTTTCAGAGCCTGTTGGGGACCATCGTTGCTCTTTTACCTGCAACTACAAATCTCCTAAGAATGTCTTAATTTTCTAGATATAAATTACAGTCTTTCTTTGAAGTGCAGGAGGCATATTATCTTACTTATATTCATTTTCATCCTGAAAATATTTAGGGTAGAAATGGTAACAATATGAGTTCAGTCGGTTGAGTTGAACCATAAATCAAGGTACAGAGAAGTGAAAAGAAAAATAGGTGTGTGTGTGTGTTTTCATATTTGAAGACTAAATGTTTTTTAGTCCAAAAGTTACAAAAATCTCAGAGAACAAATTTCAAAATGTAAAGTCTTACTGAAATTAACAAATATATGAATTATAAATCATAACCTGAAATGGGAAAGGAATAGTTAAGAATTCAATAATAAAACAAATGTACATATAGTTATTGAATATGACTACAAAGCAAAGTGAAAAATAAGAATTATTCCTGGAAGGCAAAAATTATTCATTAAAACTTTAAGTGTGGTTTAATGTTTAGAATTGGACTAAAAATATCTTTCTGTAAGAAGAAATTTAAGAATGTAGAAGAGAGCAAAGGCAAATCATGCTGCCTGTTTTATGAGTGTATGTGTATGTATGTGCATGTGTGTATATATGTGTGTCTGCCAGTTTTGTTTGTATACATGTGTCTTTTTTAATATTTGAGTGTTTAATATACATGTGTATATGTATGTGTCATTTCTTAAATATTTCATTTTACTAATGTTGAAATTTAGAGACAAGTGAACAAAAATATTTAAAATGCATAATGAAGAGTAAAAATAAAATTTATCATTCCTACATCAATGGAGAAGTAAGATAAAAACAAATGATTGGGGCTGGAGAGATGGCTCAGCGGGTAAGAGCAACGACTGCTCTTCCAAAGGTCCTGAGTTCAAATCCCAGCACCCACATGGTGGCTCACAACCATCTGTAAGGAGATCTGATGCCCTCTTCTGGTGCTTCTGAAGACAGTCACAGTGTACTTACATATAATAATAAATAAATCTTTAAAAAAAAATGATTACCAGACTTGTAAGAGGGATAAATAAGAAAGTACAATTCACAAAACAATTTATATGTTTGTATGATCATAAAATAAAAAATTGAGGTGCATACAACTTTTATGTATAAATATATAATCCATTCCTCCATTTATCCTTATTAATATATGGACATGGACATGCAAAATATGACTTAGACCTTAAGTTTTAGAACAGGTGAAAGTATCTGAAAACAGAGTTGACAATGTTTTATGTGTGGCCTTAATATTGTTTGCTTTTGTTATACTACTACAATTTGTGTAATTTTGTGACTCCCTTTGATGTTTAAAAGTCTCAATTTTACAGTGTATCTGAGGGAGGCAATCGTTAGGTAATCAAATTTTAAAAAGACCGTCAAGCTGTGGTAAGGCTCTAGTGAAGAAATTGCCTAGAGGAGAGTTTTCGGTCCCTGCCCTTGCTCCCTGCTCCCTGCTCCCTGCTCCCAGTGCTCTTTAACTTTGCCCTTTTCTGCTTATAAAACAAACAAAGAAAATCAAAAAAGAAGTGATTGAGAACAAAGTAATATTAAGACCCAGGTCACAGAGGCTGTGGGATCTTAGGCAAACTGTAACATTTCAATCCAGCAAAACAAAAAACTCATAAGGCACAGTTATAACTTCAACATGAAGGTAATGGTTGGTACTTTGAGAAAGTATTAAGACATGGTGGTGAAAACTTCATGAATGAGGTTACTGTTCTTACAGTGGACCACAGAGATCTTTTAGAGGCTCTTTCTTCATTTTTATAATACATTATAATTTTTTAAATTATAATTACATAATTTCCCCCTTCTTCAAACTCTCTTACCCTCCAACCATTGCTCTCCCTAAAACAGTACATTTTTAAAATATTAAAGAAGTGTTTGTGTGTGTGTGTGTGTGTGTGTGTGAGAGAGAGAGAGAGAGAGAGAGAGAGAGAGAGAGAGATGAGACAAGTGTATTGGAGTCAGTTCCACCTTTTAAGTGGTTTCTAAGAACTGAACTCAGGTTGCCAGGCCTATAAAAGCATCTGTACCAGATGAGCCATCTTGCAGCTCATACCATACAATTTTTAAGCCTAAACATGAACTATGATTTTTTTTTAATGGATCAGAAGTTCTCACGAGGATGTGTGAAGAGTAAGAAAATTACTAACAGAATGTAGCTTTTTAGTTTCTGGGTACTTACACCATGGGAGCCCCTCCTTCTAGGCTGTGAAGACTGGTGGTCCGATATGAAAGAGGAGACCTAGAGATCTCTGCAGTGCTGCCACCCTGACCCCAGACTTCCAATCTCCAGATTTGTAAGACACAAATGTTTCATTTTCAAACCATCCAGTCTCTATTCCTTTCTATAGTGTCCCAAACAATCCCGTGAGCAAAGACTCTCATGAGCAAATATCTATGTGAAAACACGATGACAAAGACTTATATGAAGAGGCTGAAGCCTGGGCAAGGTTTGAGAATCTCGCCAAGAAAATTCCAAACCCATGAAAACTGTGTGTGACTCTATAAACATGGATTTGCAGAAGCAGATGGGCATCTGGGTCATTATAAACCTTATATTCCAACTTTAAGGAACCAGGACAGATGTAGCCTGCCATCTTGAACTTTGATAGCAGGAATGAAATAATAACAATCCTTTACAATACAATAATCTAGATTATCATTACATGAGGTTATCTAGAAATAGAACCCAAAACATTCCTTATAGTCAGTCATGGCACTGATCCACTTAACAATGCTAGGCATTATTTTCATTTCCCAGCAAAGCAATACCTCACCTTCAATCCAAGACATGGTTTCTTAACTACTGGCCTCCATACCTAATAAGCTTTTATCCTCCTAACTCTTTGGCCTCAATTCTATTGGTGACTGTGACTCCACTTATTAACTAACCACAGTCAGGCCATTCCAAAGACCAAACTGCTTTATTAATTACAGTTTAGTTTTGATGATTCAAAGTGCATCTTTTTTAGCATATTCATGAAACTACCCTTTGGTACTGAAGAATTATGGAAGGGTTTGCTGCTGCTACAACTGTCAGCATGTGCAAGGGCTTTGATGATTTTATAGGACCATATGCTAAGTTTCCATGATGCTTCAAATATCTGAATACGTTTATAGAATAACACACGTAAAATGTGATTGGTGGAAATTCATAATTTGGGAGCAATATTAAAACATTAATTTTCTCCTAAAATTTGACTAAAATAATAAATTGTGTAGCACCTTCCTGTATGTTAATCAACAATTTTCTAGCAGATCAAGTCTATCATGAAACATTGGGGCAGCAAGAGATAGTAAAATTCTTAAATGTGAAATCTATAATAAATAATACATGCTTATATAATAAATAGTGAAGAATGAACCACTTACAATAGCAAGCACCATGTACTATTACTCCATACAATTGACTATGTGGAGCAGTTTACATATTTTAACTTATATACTCTACTCAACAATCTATCATTGAAAATATTGCTAATTTATAGATTAACACAATGTACTCCAAAGAGATTTTTCCAGGTTTAGAGTGAACTTCTTAGAAATGGCAGGCAAGGACTAACAGGAAACCAGTGAGTCTAAAGCCAACCTTTCAAACACATGTACTCTCTTCCTAGGGCTACTATGGCAAAGTCACAAAACATTGGTACCTTAAAACATCAGAAACTTACAGTCTGATGGTTCACCCAGAAGTCTAAAGAGAGGATATGACTGAAGACTAGGAAAAGTCATCCCTTGCTCATCAAGCTTCATGTACTTTCAGGTAATGTATGAAGTTCCTTGGGTTGTAGAGACAGCACTCCAAGCACATGACCATCTTCTCCCTGAACTAGTACATCACCATCCCTGTACCCATGCTTCAGAATACATTTCTTCTTGCATAATGGTCTCAATCTTACTGAATTATGACTTTACCTGAAGACCTCACTTTAACCTGGTGACCTCTATAAACACTAAAGGATCGAACCTAAGACCTCTCGTGACAAGCAGACGTGCCACAGCTGAGCCACATCATCAGACTTTCATGGCTCTGTCTCTAAATCATATTACATTCTAAGCTAGTGGGATTTAGATTTCAACATATCTTTTTTGTTAGGGAATGGGAGGATACTATTCAACCCATAACTATTTACCATCTAATAATTATTTTTCCTAAACATATTTAAAATCCTATCTTAACATTGTAAGATATTATTTAGAAATTTCATATCTCAAGATGCTTCATTTTAGTAATAAAGTATTAAAATAGAACTAAAAATTCACCTAAAAGTTAGACTGTTTTAGCAATTCTAAGATGTGAGAAGACAATAATTTGAGCACTGAAAGCTTATTCTACTTTTTATCTTGATTTTTACCATGAATTTAAGATTTCCGGAGCTGAGGTCTGAGACCTTCAGGATGTTCTTTCTCAGTGAAGCCTTGAGATGGGAAAGTTCCTCATTAACAACTTTATGAACATAATTATCTCAGTGACTGAAATAGTTTAGCAGAATTAAAAAAAAAATCAGAAACATCAGTTCCTGAATCCAAGTCAGTAAATTACAAGTTAGTTTAACACTTTCTGCTAATGTTTGGATGGGGCATAGTGAGAAGTCCCTTTCTGTCTTCTGGGCTTTATGTACTGTATAGGCCATTGCTACAGTGTCTTAGCACTTGAGAGACCAAAACAAAACTTTTTCTTTATGAAATGTAAAAGTTTATTATATGATTCATTTGCTGTGCACTTTAAATATGACTTTACAATACACTGTTCTTCTAAAGTTATTTTAATTGTGCTTAGTCTGCTTGTGCAAATCCAAGCAATCCAGAAAGAAGGGAGCTTCCTGTGTTTATCGTGCTCAAATTGCATCAGGACACCTGACCACTATCTCCTTGATTTTTCTTAAATAACAAGAGTCATCTACAAGCTTTAGGACACCACGTGACTTGCAGGAACAGTTCCTTATCAAATTCTAAACCCATTATGCAATGAATAAATTTACATTTCAAAGAAAAGATGCAAAATTTTGCATCAGTCAAATGTAAAGTTCAAATGATTCTTAATACTTACAGAAAATGTTTCTAAGATGTTATCATTAATTCCATGAGAAAGCGATTGCACAAACAGAAAGGTAGACAGGAGAGCATAGACTAGTCCATTAAGAAATTCACATATCTTTAGATATACTAGCACTAAAGCAACACAATGAGATCTATACTATGTAATGACATCTGTCTATAGAAATATACACATGAGCACACACACACACACACACACACACACACACACACACACACATCTCTCTTTTTCTACCACCTCACAACTTTAGGATTTGGGGAAATTATTTGTCTAAAGAATTAAGTATACTATTAATTTAATATCTATTGAAACCTTACAATCTCATGTTCAAGGAAAAGAGCAAAGGAGACATTTTATGTTTAATTTCTAACTATTTCTAAATTTTATTTTAGTCTGTGAATAAGCTGGAAATTTCTTGGGGTTCTGTTTCAATCAGAATTTAGGGATCAGGTGGCTTTCTGATTGTCAGGCTTTTTAAAAGTTAAGACAACCAGATATTTTGCATTATAATTTGTATTTCAAATGCATGTCAGCAAAGTCTACACAAACTTTTCTAGAGATTTAAATTTTAAATTCTCTGACCTGTCCCTTACTAGCATCCTTGCCACTTCAAGAGTATCAACAGGTCTGTGAGATACCAAGTTTTACCAGAAATGTCAACTTCTGGGGAGAAGGAGAGAAGATGAAGGACACACTAGACATAGTGAAGAAACAGCACAATAAATATCAAATAAGAAAAGAAAAACTAAAAAAAAGTGAGGTATATTTATGTAAAGCAATACTATACTGCTTTAATAAGCTACATCAATTTGTGTCTGGTTAACATTTGTTAATCATCCTTAAAAGATAATATAAAATGCAATTTTATTAGATTGTATTATTTAGTCTACACCATGTAATTACATATATAATACCCAAATGCATATAAATTATACAATTGTATCATAGAAAACTATGGTAATGTACTGAGCAGGTATGCACTTTCATAGAGATTTGAATAGTAATGTCCATGTACAATGTGGAGTGAATCTGAATTAAGGAGAAAACAGTTTATCAAATACAGAGAACACATGCAAAACTTATAGATAGTAAATACTTAGATAGAGAGGTGAAAGGCCAAAAAGTAGGTGACACCACGGTTGTCTACACAAGACTAGGTATGAGGGTAACCTCCCTCATAAAATGTTGGTGGTCAATGACAATCACAAGCCATAGCAGCAGCAGAGGGGACTAGTTTTAATGACAGCACTTTCACGGACCTCTCTTGTCCAATATACACTCAAAGGTAGGCCTTTTTGGGATGTTCCATTGGCATGCAAGACATGGAAAAACAAGAAGACGAAGGGTTAAATACAGACCCATCAGGAGAAAAAATAGGATATCCAGAATATAGTAAAGTCCGTATCCTTATTATGAATTATATTACTAGTCAGATAAAAAAGAGACCCCGCTCTGCAGTATAAGGATTCTGGACTTGGTCCCCATTGGGAGGATCAGGGCCAAAAAAGAAAGAAATAATGAAGGAAAAGAGTCAAAAGATGTGCTCAGGAGAGCTAGAAGAGCCAATGACCCAGGCTAGCAAGTCTACTAAGGGTATAGCTCTTTATATCCTTCAAATGAGAAACAGGAAGCAAGCCAGTAAAGAGAATCAGAGAACAGAATTGCAGGGAGCTCAAGGTACCTCCAAGTACCTATTAGTAAGGTACATTCTGGGATGTCAAACAAATCATTTTACTCTAGCACTTGTCCCCAGGCCCTGGCACCAGTGCATAGCTGACCGTGCACAGCATGACCCTGGCTAAGATGGAGAAATGCCCACATCCCATATCAGGCCTCTGGATTATCTCCAAGTCAGTCTAGCCCCCAAGTGAAAAGCAGATGTGCTAAGAGATGAATAGACATACATGGGATTTTGAGGGTGTAGAGAAATATATAATTTAGCAGTTCTGATCAATCAGCCTGTCCACTATAGCTAAAGAAAACACAACAGATACTGGCTAAAGTGAAGGGAGGAGAATTCCCTGATTTAGTTCACATTCATGAAGGCCTTGGATATGTGGAAAGTTCAGATAGAAAGCATGCACATAATGAAGAGTAAACAGTAGGCAAAAAATTATATGTATAAGTAATCCATTCAATTGATAGTTATAAGGCCAAGTAAAGTATTGCTAGAAAATTATACAGAAATATGAAACTATGGAAAGAAGCACAGATAGGTGAAAAATATGCATACTATAATTATCAAACCAGGTCCATGACCAAATCATTTTTATTTCCCAAATGAATAGATAAAAATTAGGTTACAAGCCGGGCAGTGGTGGCGCACGCCTTTAATCCCAGCACTTGGGAGGCAGAGGCAGGCGGATTTCTGAGTTCGAGGCCAGCCTGGTCTACAGAGCGAGTTCCAGGACAGCCAGGGCTACACAGAGAAACCCTGTCTCGAAAAAAAAAAACCAAAAAAAAAAAAATTAGGTTACAGAGTTGAATTGCTAAATTGCTGTGATTACATTCTGATTTCTCAGAATACCTAAAGATATTATGAAAAAGGGTGGGTTTTCGTCATCCTTGCATGTTCAAGGCTGGAGAGAGTGAGCCATCACTGCCCTCCAGCATCTAGAATGTGCTCTCCTGGAGTCTACGGCAAATTATGGGAATCAGTGAAGGCACTTGGAGAATTCTTGCTTAGTATTGCAACAACTATTTCCCCTAAATTCTGAAGGCCTTATTGACTGCCATTAGTTATGTATCTACAACAATCAGAACTCCTAGAAAAGTCCAAGGAAAGTATATAGTAGCTGCAATGTTATCATCTGTTAACACTCAGGAATTTAGTTGTTGCCAGCAAATTTTCACAAGCATTAAATTCTATCATTTTCTACTAAGACTGTTAACAAATAGACAATTGCTCATTTGTCTTGAATGGATAAGTGGTAGGCAACATGGTAAATGAGGAAAAGTAAATTTGGCAGTTTTTGTATTTAAACAAGCAATTAATAAAGAAAGGGGATGTGTGATTGAAATATCTGTAACACCCAACACAAGGCAGAACACAGTTGTTTTCTCACCTTAAAACCCCTAGAAATGGGACACACACAGGGAGATTTTTCTCAAAGATGCTAATTATATTTTTAGGCTACAGCTATTTTAATGAGTTTTTTTTTTAATCTTTAGAAATAGCTGACACAATTTTCTTTCATTTCCTTCTGGTGTTGTTTCTTACTTTTCATTATTTTAAAGACCTATGTTCTAAAATGTCAGCTGAGAATTTCAGTTTTAATAGTTTTAACTTTATTTATGACAAAATCCAGAAATATAAAATTAATGTTAGCCCCTTATTCACCAAAAGGCACAGGGCATCATCCATCCAAGTCCTAGATTAAAGACTCTTGTCTTGTGGTAATAGCACTCTAAGATAAATTTTAAATATGTATTCTAGGTGCCATGGTTCCTTACAGTCTAAGTATGCTTAAGTATGTATGTAAGCATGTTTAAGTATGTCTTATAGGTGCATAGGTTCCTGGGAGAGTCTAAGGACCTATCTGTTAATGCAGGACACATTAGGCAAGATGTTGATATTGTACTGGTAGCAGACACTGACAATCACCTAGACCAGCAGGTTTTCAAATTCAGCAAGGAAGGAAAAGGACGCAGATATTGAGTTTCCATAGGCCCAATGCAATGTCCAAATGTGTGCTTCTATTTTTGGAGGGGTTTGTAATTTATTTTTATTATTGTTAGCATATCTCTGCTGCACAAAGTTCCAAGTAGCATTGTGAGATGCTTGTGTGCCAGGGACCTTCCTGGCATCACCAATACTGAGGAGGACACGGAGATGGATGAAGGCCAAAGACTGATGATCTATGGCCTTGTAACTCTCTCTTACTGTTCTGTGGGCCAGAAGCTGACAGCTTCTGCAAACTTAACTCTTTCTTATTGTTCTGTGCGGATAAGCACAGGTGTCTTTCCTCTGTAACTCTTTCAATCTGTTTTCTGCTAATTAATGCTGCTTTCTTTTCTCTATTGTTTAAGGACCTCTTCCTAGCCAGGCAAGAGGCTTCCAAACCCATTAACTCTTCACGAACCAGAGAGAAAAGAAAATGAAGAAAGAGAGAATTCAAGCACACACACATACACACACACACACACACACACACACACGCACGCATGCACAGAGAGAAAGAGAGAGAGAGAGAGAGAGAGAGAGAAGCCTGTCTTCTCTACTCCACAAGGGTTCATGTATACTTACATACACATGTAACATATACATACATATCGACAAGCACAATGAGCCTGGACTCAGTAATAAAAAGGATGGAATTATTGTATTTGTAGAAAAAAATCAATAGACCTGGAAATCATCTAGGGCAATAAGCCAGATCCCAAACATACTATTTTCTAAACAAACTCAGAGATGATTGTGCTGAACCTGCATGGTGAACTCGCTCTTTTTGTTCTTTCATGATCATGCTTCAGGAAGCACCTTTTATACACATCCTTGTATGTGGGATACAGAGAATTTCAAACTCAATGTATTACCCAAAGGAATTCAGCATTTAGAACATTCGAAACACTGATACCCTTCTCCCCCCTCAAAAAAAAAATAAATTCAAAGATGATTAATCATCCCAGACAACACAATAAGGGATATGTTTGCCAATTAAATGTTGACATTTATTTATGAAAATTTGAAGTGTGTTTATAGTGATTTTTACCAATTCTGCTCTATATTGCTATGCAATCAAGGAGAAAAAATAGTATCTAACATTTTATGTATTTATGGTATCAATATGTCAAAACTCTATTCCTGTGTGTCAAACTCCAACAGATGAACATTTGAAATTCATCTTCAAGTTTGATTAATAATGTGATGAGTATTTATATTTAATCACTGCCTGAACTCAACTTTTGGTAGGTAGCTATGTAGGAGTGGGATGACCAAGTTATATATTATGTCAGCTTAAGTTCATAGCATCTGCCATGTAATTTTCCTAAGTGGTCCTGACATTTTTCTCCCCCACCAATAATATGTGAGATTTTCAAAGCATGCTATCAACAATATCCTATATCAACTGTCTTTTGAACGTCAGCCATTCTAGCTGGACTATTATAGCTCATTTTAGATTTAAGTCAAACTCTGTGCTGACTGGGGCCGCACAGCATCTTTTCTTCTCCCATAGTGGCAAATGTTTTCATCTTGTGATGAACCTGTTCGAATCTTCCTGCATATTTTGCATTAGCTGCCTTTGCAATACTCTATGAAGTCTTTCTATATTCTTTAGAATCACATTCTCATGTATGTCTAACCACTATTTCTTCCAGGTTGCAAATTGTCTTTCCATTTCCTTCAGCAAGTTTAAAAAGCAAAAGTATTTATTTTGATGATGCCTTTTGTACCAAGTACTTTTCATAGTTTACAATTTTACGTATTTAGATAAATTTTGCATAAATGCATATTACAAACAACTTTTTATGTTTTTTTCTGCTTTTATGTTTTTCTCCCTCATATAACTTAAGGCTTTTAATAAATTTGCCTATTTCTATAATGTCTGGCCCTAAGTTTTTACTCACAAGATAAACTCTTAATTTCTATGACACTGAAGTATATATGCATGCAAAAAGAAAAAGTTCAGTTCCTCCTTCATTAGCATCTTTCACACATCATAAAGTTGTTGCAAACATCCTATGGTAGGGCCAATATGTGCTCTTCAGCTATTCCTTGTATAAAATTATACTGAAGACTATTATGGCCAATTGATGTTTTCCAGAAGACTCTAATCTGAATCAATTTCAATCTTCGTGCTGGGTTCTCAAACTCTGCCTCAATCATAGAGTGCTTTTCCCTCTGGTCACAGCTGCCTGCTTCCTATTTAGCACATTTGAGATATGTCTGCCTGTAGCTGTAGAACCTCTCTCCACACTTCAACTTCATCAGCTCTGATAAGGCCAGTCTCTTCAGATATACCCAGAATCTGCTCAGACTTTATCAGAGAGCAATGCAAATAACAGATCTTGTACTCAAAACTATAACTGCATAAATACAAAGCAAAGAGACCAGGGCTTACCACAAATCTATGACTTTATTCCATATAAATGTAATATGATGAAATTCAGAAAGACACATTTATCCACATCAACTACATGCAATACACTGTGCTTATTATATGCCTTCCTGTCTAGAATCTTTGTCAGAATACACTACTTTCCCATTTAAATATGTGAAAGCCATGAATCATTCTGATTTCATATTAGTGTAGAAAGTTTGAAAACAACACATCCTCACAAACAGAAAATATCTGAAGAAATTGGCAGTCATAGATTTTCATATACTCATCAGAAAATCAAAGTCTCCAAGGAAACCACTATTCTGGTATCTGAACAGGTTGTAGAGAGTCAGATTGGCAGGAAGTTTAAATAATGATTGATGAATTGCTGAACGCAGAGTGTAGGCTGCTTTCAGAGTGAGCAATCTTTAGGTATACAATTTTAGTAGCTTTGGCTCAAGGTAGCCCATCAGCTTCTCATTTATCTCTGTTTTCAATATGACACATGCAGTAAAGCCTATTACATAATATAATAATGTTATATTGTTATATGATTACATCATATTATTACTTGATGTAATGATGCTAATACTAAGCAAATCAATTAATCACAGCAAGACCAGACTCATAGAACCTAGAATGACAATCACTGTTATGTCAAAGGCTTATTTTCTTGTTTTAAAAAGCCTCTTATCACTGTGATTCCAGGATGTTCACAATCTGCAGAGAACTTCACTGTAACCACGTGCTCGTGGTCCTACTCTTTCTTTGCCTATAGTCAATTTTCTGACGCTTTTAAGCTACCCCAAGGCAACAATGTATAATGATATACGGGGACAATGGTATCATAATAAAATGACTCTTTGTATAGGCCAGTTGAAATATTAATTAAAAAGAATAAAAATTAAGAGCAAATGGAAAGAATTCTGTCCTCTTATCATCACATGGCTTTGCAGGGCATACTGTTATTTTAAGACAGTCAGGAATGTTTTAGAATATAAGAAAGATTTTACATTGAAATACTGTTTGGTAAATTTTAAAAGGATTTAAGAAAAGTTCAATAAAATTCAGCTAATTTTTTCAGAGTGGTATTGATTTTTCTTTGTGCCCCATCTGAAACTTACATAATTTCTGCTAATGTTGATTCTGAGGGCAGTTATCCTATCCAGCTCCCCACTTCTTCCCCAGTTTAGAACTAAACATTCATTTACCCACCATACTTATAATGCTTTCAAGCAGTCCCTATTCAAACTCCAATTTCTGTTTCTGGGGGCTTCCAATATTTCCCAATTGATCATGGGGTATATTTTACTCTCTCTACCTCTGTTGTGGTGTTGATGGAAATAGTGTGAGTACTGTGGTGCTGAGGAACAGCTAAGAAGATGACTACAGTTCTTACCAAGCAAACAGGCAGAGGACATTCTAACTAAGCATCTTCCCTCAGGCGTAGATTCTTTCAGATGCCAGAGGTCAGCTCATCTTTTCCATCTTTCCATAAACTATAATCCCAAATCAAATGTCATGGAAAGATCAAGAAAGAATCAAAGTTAAATGTGAGTTGATCTCAAGGGCCTTACCTTTATCAGAAGTAATAAACAATAACTAAGCTGTGATGGTTTGAATGAAGACAGTCCTCAGAGGCTCACATGATTGAATACTTGGTCCTCAGTTAGGAGAAGCATGGCACTGGGACAGGCTTTAAGGTTTCAAAACCCATGCCATTCCTACTTATCTTCTCTGCTTTGTGATGTGCCTCAAAATGGAAGCTTTCAGCTACTGCTCTAGCACCATGCCTGCCTGCTGCTATCCACCCCATCCTGGACATGGACTCTGACCTGAAACCTGAGCCCATCAAAATGATTTCCTCTATAAAAAAGAATCAGTTATATATATATATAATATATATATATAATATATATAATTATACATAATTATATATAATATAATATATATTATAATTATATATATAATATATAATTATATATATAATATTATATATATGCATGTGTGTGTGTGTGTGTGTGTGTGTGTATTGCAGAGTAAGGCAAAGTTCATCATTTCTTTCCTCTTTCTCCCTTTCTCTTTCTTTCACCTTAATTATTATAACCACCATATGAGTAATAATATTCACGTAGGTTGATGGAATGGCAAAATCCAGATTCCTTATAGATAACTATATACATTAAACTAGTTGACTTATTTTAAAACATAGAAGTTCATTCATGTCACAACACACAAGACCTCTGACCATACAGACTCACAACATAGTCATTAATCATTAGAACTCAGAGCTCAGCCGGGCGGTGGTGGCGCACGCCTTTAATCCTAGCTCTTGGGAGGCAGAGGCAGGCGGATTTCTGAGTTCGAGGCCAGCCTGGTCTACAGAGCGAGTTCCAGGACAGCCAGGGCTATACAGAGAAACCCTGTCTCGAAAAACCAAAAAGAAAAAAAAAACCTCGGGCGGTGGTGGCGCACGCCTTTAATCCCAGCACTTGGGAGGCAGAGGCAGGAGGATTTCTGAGTTCGAGGCCAGCCTGGTCTACAAAGTGAGTTCCAGGACAGCCAAGGCTACACAGAGAAACCCTGTCTCGAAAAAGAAAAAAAAACCAAAAAAAAAAAAAAAGAACTCAGAGCTCAAGCTTCCATGAGGTTCATGGAAGGGCCTTTAATGCTCAACCATTTCAAAGAGAACCTGAAACATATTGCATGTAAGTGAAACTGGATTCGAGCTGTGGATAGGTGGCCAAGTGTTGTTGCACATCTGATTCTGGAGTATGCAATCAATACATGAATGCTCATGAAACACACACAATAGTCATAAACATAGTCACAATTCACACTAGCACACTCAGCTTACATTGACAGCAAGTATCTTTTGGCATCGGGCAGAATAAATGTTTATTGCCCATGCATTTCAGAGTCTTGCTGCAAATAGTTTGTTTTATCCCCAAAGGGTCTATTCAGATCTCTATTTACTAATAGTAAATGCTCATGACTTCATGCCCTTGACACTTCCTTGGGCAATTTCTTTAAGATTCTGCATCAGATCAGATACTTTCCTTCTAAATGTCAGCCAAAAAAAAGGAAGAAGAAAAGAAAAAGAAACCTCACAAACCACTAATCCTGATATTGAAAAGTGGATCTCAGTTCTCATAAAACTCTGAACCACTCAGAACAGCAGTAACAAGTCACAGTTAGTGTTCCAGGTTGTGCTTGTCACAGAATATTTTCACTAGAAAAATAATACTCTACAGAACAGTAAATAAACCTGCCAAAAGTGGTTTGCTCTTTGTATTCCAGTTCAGTAGCTTTATCTTTATCTTCATGTTCTTCTCCAGCACTCTGGACATCAGCATCTTAATCTGGAACATTGTCTCAACAAATACTTTCTAAATTAGCTGAGACATCTCCTTTTGATGATTTTTTTTACCATTAGTTACTTTAAATTTTTGAAACTACACATATTTAGCTTAATGACTTCATGTGATAAGTACTCATGAAACATTCTGACCTGGTCTCATTTTGAAGGATAAAATAGGCATAATTATATTTTTATACCTTCTATAAGCTATCTTCCAATAGACAAAAATAATTTTGGAAAAAAACATATTCTTAAATATCTCTTAATTTCTCCATCCACTGACACATTGTTGATTTGCTTAATTATTAATGATTGGGGAATTTAAGTCTATGTAAAAGTGCAAGTCTATTTTTTGAAATTGTTAAATTATATGCAATATATATATCCAGAACTTGAAATAATATGTCTGGTCAAAGGTTTGATTATGGTAACTTAGTGTAGAAGAAATAACTCTGATATCTGCAAATCATGTCAAAGTCAAAACAAAGCCCTACTCAAAGTCAAAGTACAACTAGAAATTATTTCCAAATAGAAGTCTTGAATCAGTCACTTCATGTCATTCTTGATTCGAATGTAAGTACTGGTCATTGAAAAGGAAATCTCTCGACTTGCCCTTTTCAGCTACATATCTAGACACCAGGTATAACATACATGCTCTAGCCCCAAACACAGCCTTGCTTAAACAGAGCATCTTTCATATTGTTCTGAAGTTCATGCCAAGCAAACTAAACTAATTGATCATTGTATTCTGCTTCCAGCATCATTGTGGTTAGGATGATCTAGTCTTGGCCAGAAAACTTCTGCTTACATCAGTTTGACTTGCTTCATTGATAGTAGATTAAAACACACAAAGCTTCAACCCTTTTATAGGTTGTCTTTTGGACTAGGCTAGCATTTCTGTCACATTGTATTAAACCCAGATCTGAAGTTCTAACTCTATATCCTTAGTTACATTAATTACAAGTAGAACACACACATGCATGCACACACATACACACACTCATACACACACACATACAAACACTCTCATACATGCATACATACACAGAATCAGAAAGACAGACAGCAAGAGACAGAGACAGAGAAATATGATATTTCCTATTCATCTAAGTTTATACGTATGCAGAAAATACAAATATAAAGAAACAACAACTTATTATTTAACACATTAAAGTGCACTGTTATTTTTTCTCTTCTTAATATAAGGACACTTGGTAAATATTTTTTAAAATAAGTAATAATAATTTGCTAAGAATTTTCAGTGTTTCCATTTAGGATTAGAAAATCAATTTTACAGAATATTTTCTAATTATCTTTGCAATAAAAATTTGTGATTTTAGGGTTTGTTTGTTTGTTTGTTTGTTTTATCAACTTGACAGAAACTGGAGTAATCTGTGAAGAGAGAACTTTAACTCTTTAACTGAGGGATTACTTCCATCAGAAGTGCCCTCCATCCAGCAAGTCTGTGGGGCACTTTCTCGAACAATAATTGTCATAGGAGGGCTCAGGTGAAAGTGGCTAGTACTACCTCTGTGCATGTAGTCCTATATAAGCAAAGGACTGAGCAAGTCATGAGATACATAATAAGCAACAGAGATACATTATAATTGTGTTTGTTTTGATAAATCTCACTACCTCACCCGCCAGGTTTTCAAGCTGGTTATATCAAAAATACTTATCTTTCTGATATTTTGGTATTTCCATAAAGCTCATGATATATAGATTTCTAATGAGTTCTTGCCTCCTTGAGGGTTTCTGCAAAACATCAGAGAATCTTAATTACTAAGAAAAGAGTATAGAAATTAAAAAAGTATTCTCCTTTGCATCTCAATGAATATTACTCTTTATATAAGTATACTAGCCTCCCAAGGCTACAGTGACAAAGTCCTACACATGCAAAGAGCCAAATTGTTTCACAGTTGTAAAGAATAATAAGTCAAAAATGAAAGTATTTTCAGAGTTGGTTCACTGAGGAAGATCTGATAAAGGCTTATCCAATACCTGCCTCTTAAATTGGGGTAGATTCTGGCAATACCTGGAGCTTCCTTGGCTTGCTAGAAAGCTCTCAGTCTCTGCCTGTCTTTTAATGGAGGATTTTGAAATATCTGTCTAATTCCCTTCTAATAAGGAAGCCATTGTATTAAGGTCTAACACACTGAACTATGATTCTGCAAAGACTCTATTTACTGATCAATAGCCTCAGGTATATATAAAATTTAGGGACACATCATTTAACATAACAAAACTAATTTTATATTCAAACACAATGGCCCAGAGTGGCTCAGTTGGTTAGAGAAGACCCATAGTCTAACATTAATCTGTTCCTTGTGTGTAGTAGGTACCTTCCTTTGATGGACTTCTCAGTTTTCCTTTGTTTATATTTTCAAACACAAATACCTGCCTTTGATGCTTTCTTAAATTGAAGCATCTCTATGTTTTAGAATGTGTCTCCTTTGTTCAATGAGCTTCTGAATCCATAGCCATCTCTCACCCAATCTCCCAAAACAGCACCAAATAAAATCACATTATAGCTCTCCAGTAGAGCAACTGTTATGATCGAGAGGAACTTCAGAGCAAATGAAGATGCTTGTCATTTTATGAGATTTATGCATGTAGATATGCTTACCCTTTGGTATCTTGAGGATTGGCTCTGCTTCTGTCTGCAGATGCCAAGGCCACGATCATAAGAGTCTCAGTCCTAGACTTGTGCATTCTCTCTCTCTCTCTCTCTCTCTCTCTCTCTCTCTCTCTCTCTCTCTCTCTCTCTCTCTCTCTGTCTCTCTCTCTTTCTCTCTCTCATGCACTGAGGTATCTCCCATGACTTGAAATGTTTTGTACACTGTAAACATTATGTAAGCAGCTGTTAAAACTATATTGTTAGAAAATAGCAAAGAAAAATCCTTACATATTTTGCATAGACATGATTTTTCCTTATTTTCTACCTTCAGGAACTCTGCATTTTTAAAGACACCTCTACATGTGAATTTGTTTGTTTCCCACACTTGGCATTTGTTTTTTGTTTTTTATTTTCTATATTTTTTTATTTACATTCCCAATGATTTCCCCTTTCCTGGTTCCTCCCTCCCCGAAAGTCCCATAAGCCCTCTTCCCTCCCCCTGTTTCCCATTCAACCCCCTCTCGCTTCTCTGTCCTGGTATTCCCCTACATCCAGTCTTTCCAGGACCAGGGGTCTCTCCTTCCATCTTCTTGGAAATCTATTGATATGTGAATTGTGTCTTGGGTATTCTGAGTTTCTGAGTTAATATCCCCTTATCAGTGACTGCATACCATGTGTGTTCTTTTGTGTTTGGGTAGGCATTTGTTAAACTTAATTTTTCTTCTAAAAGTTTACCAAGCAAAACCTTCCAGAATCATTCAAGCAAAAAATCAGACCAAATTTAAGATTGAGCTTGCATTGATTTATATTTTAACTTATCTGTTAACTGTTAAACACCCCCCCACACACACACACACACCAGAAGCCAGAAATACTCTTTACTGGGAAAATAGGCCATTTGAATACCAGTATAGGGAAACTTTCCATTACCAATGGATTTTAAACACAAAGTAAAACCAGTGAACAATTTTATCTTAGTTTCTGGTGCCTACATCTATGCTGTTCCTCTCTGTGGCACCTTTGTTCTGTTGAGGATGCACTTGAACCCTGTGATTCATATTCACAGTCACTACTCTACAGTGTTCTGCTCACACAGACAGCAGCAACAAACGAACACAGCCCTTTCCCTGTAGCAATTAACTTATAAATCATTTATGCAAAATGGTTTGGATTAAGAAAACCAACTCTCCCTTGGGCTATAACATGACTCACATGTTAGAAAGTTCATTTTTATTTTTATCTTTTTTTTTCTCTTAAGCCAACAATGTAATTTAGAAGAGGTAAATGGATTCGTTTTAAACAATTGGTAATAACTTTGCTTTTTATGCCTTCTTCCTTAGGCGATCTAATTTCCTTCTCTTCTTTCAGCCCTAGAATAACAACACATACTCACATTTATATATTTTATGCACAATATCATTTGGTAATCAAGTATTATAAGAAGCTCATTTTCTGAAGCATGAACTAGATATATAAACACAGATCCATGACCTGTAACATCCAATTTCAAATCTTTTACTCAGAAATAATGCCCTAACAGGTAACTCCAGATTGAATTGTTTGCAATCAAAAACATCAGATGCATAATGTGAATTTGAAAAGATTCAGTCACCTTGCATAGTAAAGGAAAATAATGACTTAAATGGCTTTTAAATTCTTTTTTATGCCTAAATTTAGAGCTTGAAGACCTTTAAAACAATTTCTTACATGAGGAGAAATAAGAAAATATTTTTAAAAGGATGCAATGCATATACTTATTGAAATTATGAGTAAAATACTTTGAGTCAAATTACTTATTCCTGATTAATCTAAAACAATGGGGTTCTAATTAACTCAACACATAATACATACATAGATAGTAGGGCTAGATGTCATTTAAGCTGTGACATTGTATATCTGGTTCCAAAGACTGAGTATTCTCAGTCTGGTCCTCTTCACTGATACTTGCCCTGAAGGCTGAGAACATTTGCTTTGACACATTTTAATTTCTTACCAGCAAAGTCATGCCTGCTTTCTCAACCCCATAATACTTCTTTGTTTACAGATATTAATATATAGATATTTTTATGTATCTGGATGTATTGTTTCCATGTATTTATTTGCTCCATATGTTCACAGAGGACAAAAGAGACCATAGGAGTCCCAAGAACTGGAGTTATAGCCATTCCTAGCTGCCATGTGGTGCTGGGAATCTATCTCAACTATGGAATTCTAAGAACAGGGCAAACAGTCTTCCCTAGGAAAGATCGCACCAATTGGTTATCTAATATCAAATGGTCAATCCTGAAAATAACATACATGGTGTGGTGGTTTGAATATGCATGACCCAGGGAGTGGCACTATTAGGGGTGCGGCCTTGTTGGAGTAGGTGTGGTCTTAGTGGAAGAAGTGTATTACTATGGTGGTAGGCTATGAGACCTTCCTCCTAGTTGCTTGAGGAGCCAGTCTTCTCCTAGTGTTCCTCAGATAAAGATGTAGAACTCTCAGCTCCTCCTGCACCATGCCTGGTCTGCCTCCATGCCTGGCCTGCCTGGATGCTGCCATGTTCCCACCTTGATGATAATGGACTGAACCTCTGAATCTGTAAACCAGCCCCAATTAAATGTTACCCTTATAAAAGTTGTCTTGGTTATGGTGTCTCTTCACAGCAGTAAAATCCTAACTAAGACACATGAGTAACATTATATGAGTAGGTTGTAAGTAGTATGAATTTATATATTTAGGAACACACACACACACACACACACACACACACACACACACACACACACAAAATTAAAGAAAAAGAGGCCATAAATTTGAATGAGAGCAAGGGCAATTTGGAAGGAGGACAGGAAAAGGGGATCTCTTAATCAGTGTTTTATGGTTATGAAGAGACACCATGACCACTTAAATCTTATTAAGGGAAACATTTAATTAAGGCTTATTTACAGTTTCAGAGGTTTAGTCCATTGTCTTCATGGTAGGGAGCATGGACAGGCAGACATGGTGCTAGAGGAGCCGTTGAGAATTCTGCATCTGGATCCACAGGCAACAATAAGAGATGCTGCTCTTGACACATTTTCTCTAAAAACCTGTACCTATTCCAACAAAGCTACACTCCCTAACCTTCTCAAGTAGTGCGAATCTCTGCTGGCTGAGCATTAAAATATATGAGCCTATGGGGTGCATTTTTTCAAACCTCCACAGGGGAAAATGATGTAATTATATTATCTCAAAAAAATAATACAAATAAAGAAGATCATGGTAGAACAAAACCTACATCGATCTCTGATTTCTACACTCACATGCTTATATGTGCATGGGCAACTAAGCACACATGTGTGAACATACAAAAATGCAAATAAACATTTTTAGATAACCAAGAACATAATTTGAAATAAAATATGTGGTAAATACGAGATACACATTATTTCTATAATGTGTTAAGCTCATTGCCTAAGAAGAGCAATCATTTGAAAAATTGGTCTGGCTGGGACGAAGGAATAGATAAGAATATCGTTATGAAGTTATTGTCAGATGTTAGAAGATATTTGCAAATTACATGAACCTCTATTCACATTCTACATAACCTTGGATTTTTCTAACTGAGTGAATTAGATTGAATTGATGGTCACTCATCTCCAGGAAAGGACTGTGTTTAGCATATGTCTACGACCGATACTATTCCCCTAGCCAGGGTTATTAACTCAAGAATAAATACAATCTGTCAAAAGTATACTCTGAGCACCGGTTTCATTTTTTTATCCTTGTGCATGGTACCAACTCACTTGATCTAGTTTTTCCTTAGGTCGTACCTTAAAGTAAGAGTTAAATCAAGCATTAACATTTTATTAATAGCGCATAAATTTGTAGGGGAGAGAAATGAAGCTGTAAACAAGACTGGAAGAGAACATGACAATATGCTGTGACCCTTTCTTAGACTGAGCAGCACTCTATAGTGAATATACACAGCAGGTTGACCAGTGGGCAGAGCACTGTGCCCAGATGAGCCCCCTCTCCACAGTTCTTCAGGAGCTGTGCTCTCCACAGAGTGAAGAGACTGTAGCCATGTCCCATGTGACAGGCAGTCCAACCCTTGATTATTATATCTCGGTACATCTTCTCTCAACTTAGCTCCCTGCTTCTCTTTCCAACACTCTACGAACCTGGACTTTCACCTCTGAAAATACATGCTAACCACCTTCATTTTTCTTCTCATTTTCCTCTCAAAAATATCAGAACCAAGAACAGCAATGTTTAAATATGTTTTAATTTTCTTTCTTGTCTGTTTATGCTTATGGGCTGGCACTCATGTAGACACAGGATGGCAATCACCACAGGCTTGCCCATAGTGATATGTTTTGTCTCATTAATACTTTTTAAAAAGTATTGCATGGAGAACAGATGTCAGCTCTAGTTTGCTAATGGCTTGTTCTTACCAATTGTTGTAGACAATTTTTAGGAAAAACAAACCTGACTTTTGGGTTTACTCCAAAACTTTTACTACAGTTAATATTTTTGAGTAGAGGATAAAATAAGTAGCATAAATTCCAACAGTTAGCATCTTTCTACTCTGAATTATTGGTTTGGGAAAAAAAAACATAGTCACTCAAAATAATACCCTAAGGGTTTAGATTTTGGTGAGCATAAAGGGACAGGCACATTAGACCATGGGATAACCAGAATGTCTGTTTCTCTGTAGGTTATAATGGAGCTGGTTTGGTGTTTTTGTTTGCTTGTTTATTTTTGTTTGTTTATTTTTAGATTTGGAATGACCAGGGTGCACCAGACAGCAGAGTTTCTGGGATCACCAAGAGAACAGATTGAGCACAATCTTTGCAGTGATGACTAAGTCTACAGGATTGAAGGCTTTGGGGAAGACAACCAGGCCCTCCCAGGAGATTCACAACACCCCTGCATTCTACCCAAATAAACTCAGTGATTCACCAAATTGATGAGGACAGGATCCACGGGACTGTCAGGACTCTCTCTCGGGTGACTGGATGTTTCTTTTCCATGTCCCCAGGAAAAATCACAAGGCAAAATGTCTCAGGTCTCTTCGCTGGCTTAAAAACACAGGAAATCATGCAGAATGATGATTATGGCGAATTCTGACAGTGTCCTTAGCAAGCCTGTAGAAAAAAGTCCCTTATAGCCTCTAGGATTGAAGTCAGCTCCTCCAACACTGTGATTTGGGTCTGTTTTAGTCCCTAAGCAGAGACAGCAGACAAGCCTCATTGTATAGACAGTGTTTGAAGTTACTGAGCTCTGGTGAACTTGTTACCATGACATATGAAACTCTTTAGGACTCAGGTTAAATAAGGCCATGAAACGATACAGATTAAAAGAGAAAGCTAAAAGTCCTATGACATAAAAATTACAGCTTTCATCCTGAGAGAATTTATATGTAGTTTACTCTGGACCCAATTATGAATGAATGATCATGCTCCAGGAACACAGGTTTAGGGAGCTACAATTTCCATGTTCCAAGGAGACAGCAATTTTATAGTTGCAAACCCAATAAAGCCATGATTGAAAACACTTCAAATACATTTGGTTGGTGCAACAGGCTCTCAGGTTACCTCAAAGTAGGCAGCTGTCTGCTACAGGCATCAGAGGGTTTCTGGAGCTATGCTTAGCTGCTGGGATAATGAACTTCAGTTGCCTTTTAATCAATCCAAAGGATTTCATGTGATAGTCACAAGGATGTCAGACCCAGAGATGAGACACGAATTGCTATTAAGGAAGTGGAAGATAGGCCAAAGTAAATTGTGACTAGGCTCTGACCTGCACCATTCCAACCTTGCCACAGTGATTAAATATCTCAGCAGTCAATCTGCCTGGAAGGTGCAACTTTTAGGCAACATAGTTCACAAGCCATTAGACCAAAAGGCAATGACCCTGGTTTTCCTTGTGTAATAATAATTTTATTCTACCTTTAAAGGAAATTTAATGAAAGGTTTACACTAAAAGATTAAATATGTATTCTCTGTTAAGAAAGCCACTCAGAGGTCAAAGTAGGATGCCATTTAAAATTAAGAACTGTTTTCTTCTTTGTCAAGCCAACGAAGATGAGAAGAGTACGACTGTGTGTGTGTGTGTGTGTGTGTGTGTGTGTGTGTGTGTGAGAGAGAGAGAGAGAGAGAGAGAGAGAGAGAGAATTATGAATATGATATGCTGGTGTTAAGCTATTGGCCCTGGGAAAGAATAATGTTTTGATTGGGCCTATCTCTCTCTTTTTTTTTAATTTTCTAAGTTTTTTTATTTACATTCCAAATCATTTCCCCTTTCCCGTTTCCTCCCTCCCCGAAAGTCCCATAAGCCCCCTTCCCTCCCTCTTTTCCCCATTCAACCCCCTCTCGCTTCTCTGTCCTGGCGTTCCCCTACATCCAGTCTTTCCAGGACCAGGAGTCTCTCCTTCCATCTTCTTGGAAATCTATGATATGCGAATTGTGTCTAGGGTATTCCGAGATTCTAGGTTAATATCCCCTTATCAGTGACTGCATACCATGTGTGTTCTTTTGTGATTGGGTTACCTCACTAAGATGATAGTTTCAAGTTCTGACCATTTGCCTAGGAATTTCGTGAATTCATTGTTTTTAATTGCAGAGTAGTATTCCATTGTGTAAATATACCATATCTTCTCTTTCATTGTAGGTTTCCATCGCTCAGAGGCTCTCAGAACTTGCCCATTAACAACTAGAAGAATGGGAAACTTCCCAGCACAATACAAATCACTGAAGAATGTTCCAAACTAACTCCTGTTTCATCCACAAAATAATTTTCCTGGAAGCAACTTAACTAAGATTATACTGGCAATTACTATTTTTAAAAAAGGCAATTATACCACTTTTCAGTATGTTTTTTGATTAATCACTATCTTCTTCTAGCATAACATAATTTGGGGCAAACACTGATAGCAAATATGTAATTAATAGTCTTTGTAAATCCTTCATGACACGACAACTCAAAGACTGATGCAGAAAGAAAGAAAGAAAGAAAGAAAGAAAGAAAGAAAGAAAGAAAGAAAGAAGGAAACAAAGAAAGAAAGAAAGAAAAATTAGTCCACTAGTTTTCTGAATCTATCAGGATATTACAAAGTCAGCTTTTTAATCATTAAAGACTTTTTAGTTAACAGTCTTAATTACTGACCTGGAGCCTTACATTATATTGTCCCTTTCTATTTTTGTTTTAGTTCAGAATCGAAAAGCTATCCTTCTCGACTCTGCCACAATTATTCTTGAAAAGAGAATATTTCTCTCTCATTCCTGACTCTCATCTTCAATGCTTAATGAGACAAGAGATACCGTTAGTTCTGTAAGGAAATCGACCCCCTAAGTGGGATAATTGTGAAGTCCAAGTCCATGTTCATCAAACAGTGCAGGCTGCTCACTCCAGCAGAGTCATCTTCTAGAGTGAAAAGACACACCAGTCCCAATCTTGGTAACCCATGTGACTCTGGGAAGGTCAAATTTCCTTTTATCTGTTAAGAACTTGCTTGCCAAGGAGTAGACTGCTCCTTAAAAAATGCAATGTAAATGTGCTGAGTTTCACATCAACAGCCCAGGAAGAAAACACTCTAGCTAACAACATTTTAACCATCAAGAAAACAGAGGCATTGGAGTGTATTGAGAGGTATGGGGATAGAATCTCCCTTCTCAGGACATCTCAATCAAAAGGCCTGATTCCCCCTTGTGCTGTCAGATAATTGAGAAACTTGGTTCCAAGCCAGAACTGCCTTTTGTAGGTGGTTGCACAGACTAATTTCACTTGTTAGCTGCCAATCAGTTTTCTGGAGTGCAGTTTCCTCGGCTGCGATCCTAGGAAGCACGTGAGCCAGTCGCCCTGCAGGCGCTGCTCTCGGCTGCCTTTAACACTGATATGGATTGGCAGGATTAATATAGTAAAAATGAGCATCTTACCAAAAGTAATACACAGATTCAATGCAATCCCCATCAAAATCCCAACTCAATTCTTCATAGAGTTAGAAAGAGCAATTCAAAAATTCATCTGGAATAACAGAAAACCCAGAATAGCTAAAACTATTCTCAAGAGTAAAAGAACCTCTGGGGGAATCAGTATCCCGGACCTCAAGCTGTACTACAGAGCAATAGTGTTAAAAACTGCATGGTATTGGTACAGTAACAGACATGTAGATCAATGGAACAGAATTGAAGACCCAGAAATGGATCCACACTCCTATGGTCACTTGATCTTTGACAAAGGAGCTAAAACCATCCAGTGGAAAAAAGATAGCCTTTTCAACAAATGGTGCTGGCTCAGCTGGAGGTCAACATGCAGAAGAATGCAAATTGACCCATCCTTATCTCCTTGCACTAAGCTCAACTCTAAGTGGATCAAAGATCTCCACATAAAACCAGACACACTGAAACTAATAGAAGGGAAACTAGGGAAGAACCTTGAACATATGGGCACAGGGGAGAATTTCCTGAACAGATCTCCAATAGCTTATACTCTAAGATCAAGAATAGACAAATGGGACCTCATTAAATTACAAAGTTTTTGCAAGGCAAAAGACACCGTCAAAAAGACAAAGTGGCAACCAACTAACTGGGAAATGATCTTTACCAACCTTACATCCGACAGAGGGCTAATATCCAAGATATACAAAGAACTCAAGAAGTTAAACTCCAGAGAGGCAAGTAACCCTATTAAAAAATGGGGTACAGAGCTCCACAAAGAGTTCTCACCTGAAGAATATCTAATGGCTGAGAAGCACCTAAAGAGATGTTCATCATCCTTAGTCATTAGGGAAATGCAAATCAAAACAACCCTGAGATTCCATCTCACACCAGTCAGGATGGCTAAGATCAAAAACACAGGAGACAGCAGTTGTTGGCGAGGATGTGGAGAAAGAGGAACACTCCTCCACTGCTGGTGGAATTGCAGGCTGGTACAACCACTCTGGAAAGCAGTCTGGCGGCTCCTCAGAAAACTGGGCATGACACTTCCGGAGGATCCGGCTATACCACTCCTGGGCATATACCCAGAGACTTTACCTGCATGCAATAAGGACACATGCTCCACTATATTCATAGCAGCCTTATTTATAATAGCCAGAAGCTGGAAAGAACCCAGATGTCCCTCAACGGAGGAATGGATTCAGAAGATGTGGTATATTTACACAATGGAATACTACTCTGCAATTAAAAACAATGAATTCACGAAATTCCTAGGCAAATGGTCAGAACTTGAAAATATCATCCTTAGTGAGGTAACCCAATCACAAAAGATCACACATGGTATGAAGTCACTGATAAGGGGATATTGACCCAGAATCTCAGAATACCCTAGACACAATCAGCATATCAATAGATTTCTAAAAAGATGGAAGGAGAGACCCCTGGTCCTGGAAAGACTGGATGTAGGGGAACGCCAGGACAGAGTAATGAGAGGGGGTTGAACGGAGAAAAGAGGGAGGGAAGGGGGCTTATGGGACTTTCGGGGAGGGAGGAAACGGGAAAGGGGAAGTGATTTGGAATGTAAATTAAAAAAATAAAATAAAATTAAATTAAAAAAAAAAAAAAAACACTGATAGGGAGATGTCCCTTCACATCTTCCCAATTGTAATAGGATAAAGGAAGAAATGGGAAGCCAGCAATGTTTCTACTTGATTACAGTGTGACAGGTACTGTTAATGTCTAGGAAAACTACTTCCAGTTGTTGTTGCATTCAGAGAGTCAGAGCAATATCATCCACTCAACAGTGTCTACCTTCCCTTATAGAGAAAAGGGTCACGTGTTTTGGTTCCATAACCTGAAAATTAGAATGTTTGACAACGTAGACACAGAGGAACATGGATGGGCTGCTTCTATCATCTTAAAACATGTGGTGGCAAGGAAGATAGGAAGAGCCAGCAAGATACTGAATCTTTTCAGAAATGAGAAAAACATCAATCTCAGTCATCTACCCAGAGTCAAAGTTAATGTGTTAAAGAAATAAAGCCCTATTATAAGCCTCCACTTCTGTCTGGAGGAGAACACCTGGAAATGCACAAAATATTCTTCCACAAAAAAAAAATCTTGAAAGCTAAGTGAAATTCTAAACAGATGAGTACAGACAAAAGAGAGTGAGGGGACTATGGGAACACTGAAGAGAGTCCTAAATAGACAGCTATCATTCCTCTGAGGACATAGGTCTTTGTCCCACAAGTATACAAGCTAAGATGAAAAGAAGTGGAGCAGAGACTTGAAAGTCTCACAGGGACAGGAAAGCAAAAATTAAAACATGGTAATTTTCATGGCAATCGGGACTTTATGAGGAAGAAAAGAAAATGCCGAAGAACAAAATAAGCCTCATCATCTGTATCCGAAAGTTGAGGAGGCATCTGTAACTTGAGGCTGGGAGTGCATCTAGCAAGGCAAAGGCTAAACAACTGAGTGTGTCCTTGTCACACAAAAATAAAAGTAAACAGTTTATGGCAATAAAGGGAAACTAAAAACAACATGTGTTGACCCTGAAGTGCTTCGTGTGCACTATTGATATTGCTTTTGATAAGAAAAACAAAAACAAAAATGCCAAGGAAAAGCAAAGGAACTTCAGGGGGACCACACAATGGGATGTCAACAACAGTGGAAAACAGACTACAACTATTTACAAACAGGAAGAGGAAACTCAGAGATGAAACTAAACACTGAAGAGCATATTAAAATATCAATCCCATCAGATAATAATCAAAACTGAGCTAAACTATTTTATGACAGTAAGAATGAAGGGGTGATCAGCCAGACAAGGAGCTTCCGAGGTCTCGTAAGTGGAATGTGTAATTTCATGCACATTGTTATCCAAACTATTGATGGCAGTTGCTATGAAGGAAAGATATGTTTGATGTAGCTGCTAAGAGTATCTGGCATGTAACAAGGATATATGTTCCACTATGTTCATAGCAGCCTTATTTATAATAGCCAAAAGCTGGAAAGGACCGAGATGTCCCTCAACGGAGGAATGGATACAGAAAATGTGGTATATTTACAATATGGAATACTACTCAGCTATTAAAAACAATGAATTCATGAAATTCTTAAGCAAATGGTTGGAACTGGAAAATATCATCCTAAGTGAGGTAACCCAATCACAAAAGAACACACATGGTATACAGTCACAGATAAGTGGATATTAGCCAAGAAGCTTGGAATACCCAAGACACAATTCACATATCAATTGATTCCCAAGAAGAAAGGAGAGGCCCCTGGTCGGGAAAGACTGGATGCAGCAGTGTAGGGGGATACCAGGACAGGGAAGCAGGAGGGGGTTGACTGGGGAACAGGGGGAGGGAAGAGGGTTTATAGGACTTTGGGGGAGGGAGGAACTGGGAAAGGGAAAATCACTTGGAATGTAAATAAAGAATATAGAAAATTTAAAAAAAAGAGTTTGTAATAAAGCACAGTTACCTGGAAAACCCATCAGAGATACATCTAATTACAGATTGCAAACCCCTTCCTGAGTACAATCAAGAGCTGCTTTAAGATGAAACTCATGCCAGCCCTGTTCCCACCTCCAGAAATTCTTTGTAAGCCTAAGAATTATTCTTCCTTCCTTTGTTCATATAATCTAATTTTAGTCTCTGTATCACACAAGTACCTTTAGTGCCAGAGTTCATATATAGTAATACTATGCAATGGACCAAAGTGTACAAATCCAAGTTCTAACAAGCTTTTAGAATGTTATCTCAGATAATTTATTCAACTTCCCTAAGCCTTATTTTCTCTATCTAAACAGTAGGAGACAAAGTTATTGTAAGGACATTTTAATTAGTTAAATTTGGTTTCAACTAACAGGTAAAAAGCATTTGAAAGTACATATTTATAGAGAACCTTGTGGTGTTCCAAATTAGGAATACATAATATAATATTTGAATCAAGTTTTTGATATATAGATATATATCATATATTTATTAATTGTTTATGGTAAAAGCTTCTAGCTTTCTGAAATGTGTCATACATAACTGACACCCTGCTGACAATGAAGTAGCTACTTCTTATTCATATGTAAGTTTGATGCATTAGTCATGCATCAGTCTTTCCCCAAGCCTGATTCTCCCCTTCTCCCTAGCTTTACTAAACACAAGCTATCATTTGTGTATCAGCATCTAGGAGACAAGCTCTTTAAAATCCCATGAACCAGTAGGGTCAAAACAGACCTTTTCTGTTCCTGACTCACTTCACTGACCCCATATTCAATCCACGTTGCTGTAAATGGCAGGTTTTCCTCTATTTTGAGATTTATAGGGCTCCATTATGTATTTCTACACATTGATTTTTGTTGCAGCCCATCAGCTGATAGGCACTTTAGTTCCTTTGATTTCTTGGCTCTTGTGGATATAGATGCCAAGAACATTGTAATGATGTCAAGAACATCATTCTTCCTGTGATGGTTGTGCTAATTACATCCACTAAAAGAATATGCCAGAGTTTCCTTTGCTCTGGATTCTTGACAGACCGTATCATCTTTAGCTGGGGGTTAATATTCATTCCTCCTGTTTCTAGACAATTTCTCACTGTCAGTGGGTGTGATATCTATTTCTCTAATGATTAGTGACATTGAAATCATGTCCATACATCTACTGACTGTGTGTAGAAATTCTCTTGAGAAATATCCATTTGCACTTATTTTCCCTATTTTAAAACCAAACTATTTGGTTCTGTTTGTATTTGGCTATTGTGTTCTCAGTTATTTACACATCCTAGATATTGACTCCTTGTCAGATGGAGTCTGTAAATGTTTTTGCCATTGCTCTAGGTTTTTTGCTGTACTGGAGGTATTCCAGGATGTATGATGTTCCAAATGAATATATGTCATTGACATGAGCACGGCCACATCAAGACTCCTAGCCACAGTAGGGCAGCGGTGAGGCATGTCTTTAATCCTAGTATTGAGGAGGCAGAGGAAAGATGAGCTCTGTGAGTTTAAGGCCAGACTGTTCTACAGAGCACATTCCAGGACAGGTGGGGCTACAAAAGAGAAACCCTTGAAAAAAAATGGATGAATAGATAAATAGTAAATAAATGAGTAGATAAATAAATAACAACTAGCCACAAACCCAGAGGAAAATGTCAAAGTCTTCCTTCTGACCCATATATAGATGTTGACAGAATGTACAGAGAATGTCCGCCATCACTTTCTCACCCTAGATGTTTACAGCCTGAAAATTGTTCCCCTCCAGCATTCGCCTACTAAGATTAGCTAGCCCTGACTCCTTGATCCAGCTGTATGCTATAACCCTGTCTTCCTGTTCAACTCTATGTAATACTGACACTGAGTTTCTGGGGTTCCTCTGCTCCCAGCTTCCTGGCCGTGAGTCCATCTGTCTGTTTCCCTCATTCCTTTGCTGCCCCCATCAGACCAGTCCCTGAAGCACCGGAGGTTCCCCCTCCCCTGTGGTGTTTTATTTCTTCTGTACACTCGTGCTCATATTTTGATCTGGTCAGATTTCCAACTATATTATCGTGGTGAAAAAAAATTCCCAAAGTGCACATCAAAATTTTGTTCGTTTTATTGAATACATGCACATCCCACAAAAACATTTGCCAAGAAAAGCAGTCAGCCTTGGCTCCCGCTCTCTCAGTGGACCATACAGTCTTTGGAATCCCTGACCTCCAAAGCCAAGAAATGCCACTAAACTTTCTCACTGTGTTCCTGCTGCCTTGTGCCTTATCAAACCATCTCGGAGAGTACATTTGTTCTCCTTTAATTAATTGCCTTCGAGGCTTTCCATCTGCTCCCAGGCCTGAATCCCGCTCTTGCTTGTATTACATTCTTTTTATAAACACAACCTTGGGCTAAGTATGAGGCGTGTGGAGCATGTGCTGATCTTTAGGTGAAATGAAAAGGCATGATTCTCTCCTGGCCCTCCTGACAGACTAAAAGCCTTGGTTTCCAAGTGGAAGGGGCTCTTCAAAGTGCTCCCCAAGAGCTAAGTATGCCTGCAGCAGGAAGACACAGCACCAAACGTGTGGTGGATGCCACGCAGGTTCCTTCTGGACATAGTCAAGCATGTCTTAGAATTCTGTGACATTTTTCCTGTTTTTCATTGTGTGTCTCTAATCTGAAAACTTTCCACTCTTTCGTTCCAGTTTATCTGAGCTGCAATATTAGCCGGGGACTTCACCACAAGGGGAGGATGTGGTAATTATGCCTGCATTCCCGATAGTAAAAACCGCAGTCCATGCATTTTACATTTGGTTGGTTCCGTTTGCTTTAAATTCGGCTGTATATTAAAAACTATGCCTGTTCCTGTGCGACAGGGAGAATGGGAGGTGAAAGAAGGAGAAGTTAACGGGAACACGATATTATTCAACTAAATTAGAACTCTGCAGAAAAGAACCGCTGATTAGGGACCATAAAGTCATTTCAGGTGAACTCATCGATTTAACCTAGGGAACCGTGTTCCTAGGCACTAATTTACTCTAAAAAAATGCTACTGATAAAATGATGGATCTCAAATCTAATTCCCTAAGCCTGGCATATCATAGAGAGACCCTCCATGGGTGAAATTGCAGACCCCTACTGCCTCATTATGCCTGGGATCCAAAGGCATCACTGAAGCAAAAACTATAATGGAATTATCACAGCATGCGGCCTCTCAGCTTCCCACCTATTCGTCCTCCCCCTGTGTCACATCCACATACTAATTACCTGCACTCTCCACACAAAGAGGCTAACATTCAAAGAAGGAAGTGGGGAGAGAATCAGATCCCTACCCGGTAACAAATCAGGATTTGAGCAAACCCAGACTCAGGAGAGACAGGCAAGGGGAAGTTAAGTACTCAGGTAAGCATATTTTTACATTCTACAATGAATTCTGCATAAACTCTGACAAGATGTATTCTCTTCCTATTTGACTCTAACCTATGATAGCAGTTAGAGAGACCACCCAAGGCAAATATTTCCAGTATCTCTGTACACAGCATTCTGCTCCTGAGGGTTTGGTCAGCCTGGTTCAAGCTAGCATGGAAATGAAGCCGGTGGTTGTTCTATCTAGGGTCAATTATACCTATCATTAAATTACATCTCTTTTAGCAAGGACTTCACATGAGTCTAGGCTGCCAATTTTGAGTTCCTAGTTTAACTCCCATATGCTGAAGGGCTGTAGGTTGATCACAATTTATCCAGCTTATAATAATTCTCCTTTCAGAGAGGGGTACTTGACTACATGCCTATGTAAACTTTGCATCCATAGAAATGCCCTCATAGCTTGGGGCTTTGGCATAAGTGCCCTATTAGTCAAAACATTCAGTTTCCACCTTCTGCTTTCCATTATGCAATTGATTTTCCTCTGTTACAAGATTGCCTGGCCTTATGGTTGGTTAGTTAGTTAGTTAGTTAGTTAGTTAGTTAGTTAGCTTGTTTGTTCATTATTTTTTCCTGATTGACAAATTTGCCAAAGTGTTTCCAGCTATTGCTTACGTAGCCTTTTAGATTTTCATCCTGGCCTAAATTCTCTGGGTAATGTCATAAATGCAACTTCCTCTGTCTCATAAAACATTACGGGCAGCTTTCCAATTGCTGAGATAGTTCAACTCAGCCCTCAACTAGAATTGCCACTTGTTATCTGCAGGCGAGGTTAGCTTGACTCTATGTCTCTTGTTTCTCCTAGAAAGAGACTAATTACATCAAAGCACGAAACATGTCAACCAAAATGGATATATGAAGATTGTGGGCCAGATGATTGTGTATTCTCACAGTCCATATTGATCAGTTCCAAGTATGGTAGACAGAAGGGTGTTAGATGATAATTAAGTTTAGCTTTAGCTCACAAGATTTGAGTTCTCATGGTAGGTTTCATGGCAAAGAAAGAGGAGGAGGAGGAAGAGGAGGAGGAGGAAAAGGAGGAAGAGGAGGAGGAATCACCCTCCCCTGTACACTCTCTCCATTCTCAAGTACATACCATGGGACAGGATCTCATGTCCTAGGGACTCTGAGAGAGACAATTATCTGAAAGCCAGGAAGAAACTTTCGAGAGGTTTAACAAATATTAACAAACAAGCACCTTACACTTGACTTTCCAACTGCCAGAACTGCATTGGGTGTGTGTGTGTTTGTGTGTGTGTGTGTGTGTGTGTGTTTGTGTGTTTATGTTTGTGTGTGTGTGTGTGTGTGTGTGTGTGTGTGTGTGTGTGTGTGTTCTATTGCATTTTCTAATGGTATCCAGTGCTAAAAACTACACTACCAGTATTGGTCTCTTTTGTGTTATTATTATAGAATACCTGAGACTAGGAAAGTATAAAGAACAGAAATGGATTTCTAACTGTTTTAGAGTCTAGGAAGTCCAATATCACAAGTTACTCCTGTATCCTTAGGTTAAGAGGCAATATTATGCTTTACATAAAAAATGAGAATGTTTCTTCCTACTAATGAGAGATTCTATTCATTTCAGACATTCACATAGCCAAAGTGTCTGTGAGAAGACTTATAATCTGAGAAAACACTACACAAAAATACACAAATGGAGGTGAATGCTTGTAGAGAGGCTTTTGGCTCTGTTAAGTAGTCCTTTCCTTTAGTAAGTCAATGTGGGAATACTATGGAAAAACTACACCACTAATGTGAAATATTGGTTATAAGGCTATACATCTCTCCAAATCTTCTCCTTTTCATTATTTAGCAAATAGTTTCCTAATTTCAAATTCCTAATCTATGTTATTTCATAACCAATAATGTCCTTAGTGGTTATATTTTTCTGCTTTTAAAAATTCAGATGATTGTCCAATCTATTGGTTGCTCTCCACAGATTGATGGTGGGTCCTCCTGCTGAAGATTATACCTACATATCTCATTGAACATGAAGAAGTCATGCTGGTCTCTAATTAGAGACTTATCCTTTATTAACTAGTGTTCATGGCACTGAACAAAGCCCTCTTCATGTTACCCAAGGGAAACATAAACAGCAACCCTTCTCCAAAGCCTAATATCTATAATGGTGACCTGTCTGTATGATGTACTGGAGAAATCATAACAGAAGATTGAGGGAGTGACTAACCAGGATCTGCTTGGATTTAAGACACACTCCATGTGATGGAACTGACACTGCTTGAGAAGCTCAAAACCTGAGACTCCAAAGGGCATGAATTTAGGGGGAAACCAAATACAATTATTCTGATAAAGGACCATAGCAATGAAAAGACTCCTAATGGCATTCTGCTATACCCATAGATCAATGTCTCACTCAGCCATTCTCATAGACACTTTCTCTTGCTGAATATGGGAACTAATACAAAGATATCCACAACTGGTAAATATGTTGAGGGTGAGAAACCTTGGAACACTCAGTCCTAAACTAGAAGTCTTCATCAATCTGCTCTCCTCAGGGCTCAGGAAACTATGTGGAAAAGTGAAAAAAGAAAGTAAGACCTGTTGTGGATGTAAGATACCAAGGAAACTGTGCCCTCTGGATATAGCAGGATTGATGCATAGATGAACTCACAGAGACTGGGGCAGCATGCCCAGGGACTTCACAGGTACAAGTCCAAGAGGGTCCCAGCACTGAGAGGGGAAGTGGACATGAACTTACATCTCAATCTCAGAAGCTATCTCCAAGTGTGATCAAAATATGTTATATGAAAAAAGTTATTTTCAATAAAAGACATTATTTAAAATCACAAATTGGTAGGAAAAATTTTCTTTAAAAATTGCTGTATGTCTTAGTTGCTGTTCTAATGCTGTGAGGAGACACCATACCCAAGGCAACTCTTATGGAGGAAAACATTAAATTGGGGCCAGGTTTTCAGTTTCAGAGGTTTAGTCCATTTTCATCATGGTGGGGAGCATGGTGGCATGCATGACCGGAAAGCGATAGCTGAGAGTGACATCATGATTCACAGGCTGAAACTGGGGGGTAGGAGATAGGGGGGAATGAGAGGAGCCTGCATGGGCCTTTGAAAGGTCGAGGTCTACCCCCAATGACACATTTCCTCCAACATGGCCACACGTTTTCCAACAAAGCCACGCCTCCTAAACCATGTAACCCTTTCAAACAGTTCCTCTGCCAGGTGACCAAGCATTCAAATATATGAAGCTATAGAGGCCATTCTCTTTCAGATAGCCACAGTATATCTAATATTTATCAAAAATCAAAAGCTTTATCCTTGTTAACATTGTATAACATTTTCCACTGTAATAAACATACTCTTAAGTAGAATCTACTCTATCCTTAGCAAGAATTATTTGATTTGATGCGATAATTGTGCATAATTTGAATTTAATTAATATCCGATTTATAAATATGACTATTTAAAACAAAATTAAAAGTTCTATTGAGCAACACAGACTGAGTTTGAGCCTCGACCTCTGTGACTTCCAAATTCATATTACTTCTTTTATGCATTTTTCAGTCTTTTCTGTGCACACAAAGCTCTTCCTCAAAGCTTATTTGCCATTAGCATTCCAGGCCACTGTCTCCATAGATTCCAATTCAACATCTTATTCTGTCCTTGTTACTGCTACAAAATGCTTTAGACTGGGAAATGTATAAGTAACAAATATATCTCTCAGTTCGGGGTGACAGGAATTCTAATATCAAGGCATGAGCAGATTCAATGTCTGATAAGGGTTTAGCTTCTACTTCCAGAAAGAACTGTTTTCCTGTACGTCTCCTCAAAGTATGGAAGGTAAAATGGGCAAATGATGTCTCCACATGGGCGAGACACATAAGATAGGGTAATCAGATATCTAAAACTTCTTTAGTAAGACCATTAATTCTATCTTCAAAGGACCCACTTCCCTCACAGAAATCATTTAAATCATAGCACAATGGGATATGCATGTTTATTTGTTTTGTTTTGTTTAATGCTCAATTAGTCCTAAAGTAACTTAACTGAAATTGCATGCTGATAAATTTGCTGAGTGGCTTATAATTCTTTTCTCATCTTCATATCAAGCCAATATTCTGAGTTTAGTATCTGGTATATTTGGTTGTTTCTACTCTCATTAAAATTACTTGTTTCTCTCCTTTATTGGAATTTCATCCCCAGAGAAATATACCTCTAATATAGGGTATTTATCTTTTGTCTAAACTATTCAGTGGCTGCTAGGATAAGACCCACTCAACATTATCTGTCAAAACAAGATGAGACTCAGTTCAAGGATCATCACTGTAGCAACAGAGACCATGGCAGGAAAATTTGAGGCAGGGAAAGAGAGATTCATCAAAGGTAATGTAGTATAGAGGTCAGTGGGAAAAACTTAGTAAAATTACATAAGTTGTAAGAAAAATTCTGACTAAATAACGAAAGTCACATAAGAAAATTCTTGGCAGAGATGGACCAGGGTAACCAGACATTGCCTGGGGACTAGTAAATGGTGAGGGACCTGATCAATTAGGGACAACATCAGATTGCAGACATTGAGGTGTGACTCTTGCTAAACTGACACAGCAGAATCCTTTGCTAAGCCATATTATAAGGAACTAAACAGATGATCTTACAAGAAGGTTGAGAAGAAGGATTACATTTTGACTTAAGATACTTTCCATAGGCAAAAATTTCCATTCACGGTTCCATGTTCCCTTTCAAACCATTACAGATTGTACAAGATGAACTGTTTCTCCTACTGAGCTCCTCCCTAATTTGGCATAGTAATTTCTCACTCACAGTTGTCTCTTTCAGCATCCTTGTTTCCAGAATTTTCTACAGGCAATTCACTTATACAGCCCCACTTTCATGTCTGCTCCAAACGAATCTCTGCTTCAAAAAAACCTTTAGTATTTTTAACCAATCTGAAAACACCATAAATTATCTAAACCATTAATTAATGTTTTGTATACTTCTAATCTCACCCTTCCCTAAAACTCAGATTAATTTCTATAAAATAATATAGATCTAGTCACTATCTATTCATCTCATAATTTGTGACCCTTATTAGAACATCAGGTATTAGTTTCTCCACACAGGAAGCACAGTGTCTGGGCAATGTCTTTGAACTTAAGGAGATAGGAAGCATCCTTGCTGCAGAATATATACCTTGTCAAACTTCTCTCATGTCTCTTTAAGCTTATCTTCAGCATCACTTTCTGCTTTTGAAATTGCCTTTGATAATGAAGGAACAAAGTCATAGCTAATAGAACTGTAAATTTCAAATATAACTTTTATTTTGAATATAGACTATAACAGATTGTTCTAAAAGTCAAAGTTACACTCCCAGTAATAATTATAATTTCTCCTCAGCAAGGTCAGTGGTTACACTAAGGCTCTTTGGGATCTGATAGAGAAGAAATTAGAGAGGACAGTCCTAACATGAGTGCTAATGACTCCTGTGACATAGTGTAATTTGATCACTAAGGCATCAGAACATTCATAATATGTAATTAATTACAGGAAATTGATTTTTTTTATCACTAACAATATGACTCAATTTCTTGGGACAGCTAGGGCCTATATCAGATGGAGACATACTAAGTTTACTACTTCTAACAGAATGTTCTAAATCATAACTGATATGAACAGAATAACAGAAGACTAGTTTGTCTTTTCTGTGACTACTTTCACCTTCAGAAGAACATTTCAAAAACTAAATGCATCCTTATATTGATAGTTATGGCACTCTCTTTCCCAAAAGAGGAAGAAAGAGTGTAAGAGTCTGAGGGGATGGAGGTCACCCAGAAACAAAGTCTTCTAATTCAACATCATCAAAGCTCATATGAATTCACAGAGACTGAGGCAGCACGCACAGGGCACTTTGTGGGTCTGCTAGAGCCTATCTACTATGGCTTCTAGTTTAGGGTTTTTATGGGATTCCTAAGTATATGAGTGAGTGGGTCTCTGATTCTTTGACGTCACTTGGGCTCTTTTTGATATGCTACATTTGGTTTCCACTTACTGTGTTTATTATAATCAGAGGCCTGTTTGTTTTCTGATGAGAGGCAGAAAGGGAGTGGATCAGAATGGAAGGGGAAATGGAGAGAAACTGGGAGGATCAGAGGGGCGTTGGGAATTGTAATCAAGATATATTACATGAGAAAACATGTATTTTCAATAAAAGAGAAAATAGTTAAAAGTTTAAAAAGAATGGTATTTTTTGAAAGTTATATGTCTATTCCTTTTCACAATAAACCATTTAACTCTAATAAGAAAACTTTTAAAAGCATAATGGAATATTTATCCCATGATCATTTCCTGGTACCAAGTCTCAATCTGGTCTCCTCTATAGACACTTTTGAAACTCTTCCTAACATCACTTCTACCCAATTCACTTTTTCCTTCATTATATGATTACCTACCAGTGATAATGTATATAGAATGGTCATATCGGAAGACGTGTTTTGTCTCATTAGTGACACTTATGTCATGTGTTCCTAATAAGCACGTCTCCAAATGGGCAGTTGGATACCAGGCTCCTTTCATATTATGGAGTCACCATTTCAATAATTACCTTCCACAAATGCTGTGTTACTAACATCATTTATGCAGAAAGGCGTGAGTAGGTAAAGCCTTACTGCACCTAAAGCTTCTTGATATAAAGGGGACACACATCACTATGGTCTAACCCGCTGGTGAACCAAATATAAGCTAAAGGAGAAATATAGTGCATGGCTGGGTAGTTGTGTCTTTGAGAGAGTTCTATATTGAGAAGAAGAAAATATAAATTTTTAAGGATTTTTTTTGCTTCATCTTATTTTTCTATAAGGTTTGGATTAATCTCCTGGTCTTATATTTCTATATGACCCACAAATTTGTTTTACCATCAACTTAAGACAACTCAAACTCTTTCTGCAGGCTAATTGTTCCATACTACAGCCTGTCCTTTGGCCTACCCAGTGCTTTCCCTGAATTAATTTTTGTTATGACATAGCCTAGTTTCAAGAATGTTCCCATTAAGAATTCTGAGAAAAATTATGCCCAAATAGCATTTGAAAATGGAAATTGTGTTGTGGTGATTTGAATCACACAAAGTCACTGAAATGATGTAAGAAGGGAAAAGCAAAGTTCAAATATCTTGGCATACAGATAAAAGTGAACTTCAAAATACAGGCAAATGCAGAATCATTTCATTATCTAAAGAGTTAAAAAAAACAAAGAAAACTGAGTATAAATAGGTACATTCAAGGTATCAATAAAATCAAATATGATAATATTTTACTGTATTGTTTGTATAAGTCAGTTCAAAACTATATTACAGTTACCTATTTAGTTTATTTAAATCCTGGAGAAAAGCATAGTCAAAACATAGTCATGTTTTTGTACATTTGTCTTTAAAGAGAAACATGACAGTATATGGTGGAGAAGAAGAAGATAAATGTATGGGGAGAGATGATGGGTAAGTAAGTAAGAAGAGATGACTTAGATAGATAGATAGATAGATAGATAGATAGATAGATAGATAGATAGATAGATAGATAGATAGATGACAGACAGACACTGGTGTAGAGCATACACGTGGGACACGAAGGGAAGTCTTCCTTAGAATTTCTATTTTATTTAGATTTTTATTTCATAAGCATATTATATCAAACATTAAGTAATCAACATGTAAAAATAACAAATTGTGTAACATTGCAGTATAAAAACCAGTCCCGCCCCAACATCTGCCCTCATTAACATTAGGGTGTCTTTTGCTTCTCCTCCTTCTAGAGCTTTCTCTTTTCTTCAGCTACATGAATAAAAATCTCTATCAACATCTGCTGACTTCTAAAGGTATGAAAGGCCCATGACTAGTGCCCAAGACCCTGCTCTGAACATTAAACAATTGCTTTAGAAGATTCAAGATCTTCATTTAAAATAAGCCCATCATCAGAAGGACCCTTGGCACAAGTCTCATTTAAACTCAAATGTGCATTGTATGACACCATATTTTTCTACATTCACAGAGGATACACAGGATTCATCAGAAAAAAAAACGTTAAAATATTTATTATTCAAGTATTTACAAATAAATAGCTCTCTTGGTTATAAAAATCCAGACTTTGTAATAAAATTGAGGTAAATTGCACTCTCCAATTGGAGCTGAAATTTTACTATTCAAGTCATAAAAGAATCTACCAGAATTCTAATGTTATTCTCAACTTAAAACCACAAAGTAATATAATTGGGTTGAATAGACTCTTTGGCTGCAAAGCAAAAATGGATAGTCATTTTAAATAACAAACTGTCAGTATTTTCAGGAAACCAAGACTTTACAAATAATAAATAGTTGCATTCTCTCAATGAATTGTGGACCAGCTATTATAGATATTGAAATTAGACAATATATCACTATAGCTATCTTTTATTTTAGCTTCTTTTCATCTGGTAACAAATTGAATTATGTTTGTTGGCTAAAGCTGCAAGTGAGAAAAAGCTCTCTGCCCTTTCTTCCCCTTGATAAACTTGTTCAAGAATATCAAATTAAATACTATATTAAGTTAAATATTGATGGAGAAAATAATGCACCATCCTGAGATAACAAAAGATGCTACAAACACAGTCATCTCAGGATTAGCACCACATGGCAGATTACCAGGCTGAGTGAGGGAAAATCCCCTAACCCATAGAATCTAAGCAGATGATCTTGCCAATATGAAGATGGATCTCTGTGCAGTTTTAGAGTGGCCAAATTTTTACCCTGCTTTTATTTTTTGGAGAGTCTTTATTCATTTATCATCTTTATTTTTCCTTACAGATGGGTTTGTTTTTTATCCAATAATCTTGTCAAATAAAGTCATTAATATATGCTAACTGATTTTATTACTTTCAGCACCATTTGGGGCTGAAGAGTTCACACCACAGTTAAGAGCACTTACTCTTCTTGGGGGGACCTGGTTTGATTCCTAGCACTCACAAGGTAATCGACAATTATCTCCAATTTCACCAGAACCAAGACCCCCTTTTGACTTTCTTGGTTTCCTCCATGAATGTGGTACATATACATACAGGCAGGCACACACACATATACATTAAATAAATAAATAATATCTTTTAAAAGTTACAGCAACATGATAATGTTTACCAATAAAGAAATAAAGAACAAAATGCCAGATGTGCAATTATTTTATCTTACCTTTATTAGGTGAACTATGATGGTAATATGGAATCAGCATGGTAGAATGTTCCATCTGTTGATGAAAAAGCTGTCATATCAAATTATCTGTCAGAGAGTTCACTAACCATTATTTTCAAAAAGTTTCCCCAACATAATATTCTATATTAAAACATTACATTCTATAATTACAAGGCAATTGATTTTGTTTTTACTAATGTTACAGTTCTTTCGATTGTGATCCAGGTTTCCATCATATACATAAACCTTTACAATCTAAAGTATTACCCTTTCTCCCCCTTTCCAGAAAATCTTAGGAGGAAATTGTTCAATGTCTCTGCAAACTAAGAACCCACACTAAGCACAGGACAGCTGGCTACACAAAGAGCCTGCTCACTCTAGGGAATGAGAGAATGCATCATCTTCTGTTGGGTATCTGACCAAAGTGTAGTAGACATATCCTGGGGATGGCTGTGTAACTAGCTCTCCACTTGGAAAGAAAAGGGAAGACAAAGAAAAAGTATAAAAAGGAGACCAAAACACAAGTATTATTTATGTTGCTGAATTTTGGGCAAATTGAATGAAAAAATATATAGCCAAAGTGATTGCATAAATACTGTAATTCCAACCCATCTTGTTTTGTATACTAGATATTGCTGCAGAGCTCAAATTCCTAATTTGTCCCAATTCTTCTGATTAATCCAAGAAAACTAGAGCCAGGTCAGCAAGCATACTCCCCAGTCCCTCTCAGAAGTGATGGAGAAGCTAACAATCAGGTTTGCCTTTGGGTCCACCCAACTGAACCAAAGGTAGACTTGTTCCTCCACTGACCCTTCTTCATTTCTTCATTTCCTCAAGGCAGCAGCACTAAGTTCTCTCCTTGACAAATCTGAAGCCTCCTTTTAAGAAATACCAGTGGAACAACTATGTGCCTGCTTTTATGCTTGTCGCACTCAAAATGGGTCCGCTGTATACAAAACGCAATGCTCTAGCTACAAAACCAGTTATTTAATGTGGAAAAAACATACCTGTGTCTCAATATTTTCCAAACTGGATCCTAGAAGCAAGAATACCTTCCCAGGGACCCCCATTCCTGTTCGATCTCAGAGCATGATCAAACCTTCCTCTGAACTGAGTGATTCAGAAATTTGGGTATCATCCAGCATTAACCTGTGCCCTTACCTCCCAATCCAATCAGTCATAAATTCCTTTTGATGCTTCCTTACTCACTGTCACTACATTGCTTTCTTGTCTCCATGGAGAATTCAAGTACCTCATCTCCAGACAGCTATTTCTTACACTTCCCTCACCAGGCTTTATAGTAGTTAATGATTCCACATTCATGGCACTTGAAATGCTCTTTTAAATATTGGGCTTTTAAATGTGAAGGGTTTGAAGACATTATTCAGACTGAAAGGCATAGAACAAAGCAAAACCACAAAACAAAATTAGCTTGGATGATCTACATATGACTCAGAATGGAGCAGTCATTAAAATAAAATATTACTATCCTGAGAGACAAAAGTGTGTTTTCTTTACAATAAACACATGGCATTCTCTAAATATCCTTTTAGGGAATAATTAATTCAGTTGGATTAAGTGTGAAAAGTCAAGGATTCTGCCAGCAATGAATCTCAAGAAGAAAAAAAGAAAAGGAAGACCAGCCCTAGAGTTCTAATAAACAGTGGCCTCATCAGTAGATATCACCGAGAAGGAAGTGTATCATTAAAATAGTGCCTTCAAACTTTAAATAAAATGATGGATATGTATTTCTACATAGAACAGACTTGAAATATCCTTAGCACAATTAGCAAAGCTGAAACATACCAGGGATATCACTGTGAAAATTCAGAGTACTATAAAGATGAGAGGACAGGAGGTAAACAATCACAGCAGGATCAACTCTTCAAACCTCTACACCCCCCAGAATGCTCCTAACACTTGCAAAAACATCAGAAATGCCTTCAAAATGCCAAGGAAAGAGTGGTTTTCAGGCTAGACCATTTTTGTCCAAGACAAACTAAATTATGGAAAGTTAAAAAAAAATCCTGTTTAGACTACCAAAGTTATTTTGAAACATTTTCTATGCATGGATTTTGGAGATATTGCAAGATATTTTCAATATAAACCAAAAATGAGATGGGAACTAGGGATGATGGTACAGAACTATAATCTTAGATACTCCTGAATCTGAAGCAGGGGATCTCAAGTTTAAAGCCAACCTGGATTCTTTAGCAAGACCTCATCTTAAAACAACAGCAGCAACAACAACAACCACAACAAAAACTGATGCTTTTCTAGATATGCTAAGTGGAACGCTTGCACGGCATGAATGAGTCTATTAATTCATTCCCAGTGTAAAAGAAAGAGTGAAAGAGAAGAAGGAAAATAAAGATGGTATTGAAGAAAGCAAGGGAAGGAAGAAGGGAGGGTGAAAGAAAGTGAAGAATGAAATGGGGGGAAAAAAGCAAAAACAAAAATCAAAACCAGAAGTCTGTCACTAGTGATCAGTTACAGGCCACCAGTTCACTGGTAGAGTGAATTCTGAAGCTGTTAGTCTACCTCAAACCTGGAAAACATCAATTCCTACATAAGCAGAAGCTAACACTTTGGAAGAGACTTTTTCCAGTAAAGTGAAGCTGATAGACTATCCAAAGTATTTTCATCTGTAGACGTGAAACATACTGTTAATTTTGTGACAAATCAGACAGCAATCAACTGTTTGCTCTGGACAAGGAAAATATGCCCAAGCAAAAGCTCATCTGCTAGTATATGCCATGCCTCACTGAGAATGCATTTAGTGTGTAAGTACTGAATACTATTTTAAATACTGACTAAAGTCATGATGCTGCAAATGCCAACAGTACAGTGACCAGAAGTATGTGTGTAAGGAAGTTAAAATATAAAAGAAAGTTAAATTTTCATACGCAGTTCTTAAACCTGCTGCATGCTTAAATAGCAATATTTCCATGTTATTCAGGAATGCAGAGGAAATACAAAAACAGTCAGTGAAGAGAAATAAAAATAACTGCCTTGGGAAACAGAAAATGATGTAGACAAGAAAGTTACGATTTTTATTGGGCTCAGAGTATTCCATGACTATGTAAATGTATAACTTTTAGAAAAAAAATAAAAGAATAACAGAAATGGCCATCATTGAAAGTTCCTATGTATTCATTCCAACTTTTATTTTTCTCCATCTGAAAACATTACTAGTAGTATTGCAAATGAAGCTTGAAAGCATTTTGGTTAGGGCTAGAAAGATGGTTCAGTTCATAAAAACACACATCATGTGTCTTAGTAAGGGTTTTACTGCTGTGAACAGATACCATGACCAAGAGAAGTCTTATAAGAACAACATTTAATTGGGGCTGGCTTACAGGCTCAGAGGTTCAGTCCATTATCATCCAGCCAGAAAATGGCAGCATCCAGGCAGGCATGGTGCAGGATGAGCTGAGAGCTCTACATCTTCGTCTGAAGGCTGCTAGCAGAATACTGGCTTCCAGGCGGTTAGGATGAGGGTCTTAAAGCCCACACCCACAGTGCCACACCTACTCCAACAGGACTACACCTTCTAATAGTGTCACTCTCTGGGCCAAGCATGTACAAACCATCACATCATGTAATCTGGAGGATTAAGGTCTGGGTCCCCATTACCTACACTGTATGGATCTGGGAATTGCCACACAAACCACTCAGACACTGGTCTTAGTCAAACAGCTGGTTTATTGAATGCACAACCCAAGATTGATCTACCAGTCAGTTGAGACCCAGAAACTGAACTGTGATGCCCAGCTAGAATCCTACAGAGTTTTTAAGCCTATAATGCACAAACATCTGTGCCAAGTGCTTCAAAAACAGGATTTAGGGAAAGGGAATTCATAAAAACACCAATAAAACATAAAAACATAAAAACATAAAAACAGGAATTTCCTGTTTTCATTGGTTGGGGAATTCAACTGTGGCCGGGGACTTGCCTTGTCTAATATTCATGTCTTCACTGGTCAACCAGAATGTACATGTCTCAGTCAGGTAGGATGTCAATTCCATCTTACTTGGCAACATTAACTTTATTTGACCCCTACTCAAAATGGAAGTTTTACTCCAAATGACTGCTTATATTGGTGTAGGAGTCATTCTTATGTTGATGGCAATCCCAGTGGCAACCTACAAGGCCAAGAAAATATAAAAGCTCATACAAAGGTGCAGGAAGTGATCCTGGGCAGTAGATTCCTGTTGGAACTTACTCTAAGGATATAAAGCAGTTCTAACTTACTTCTATAGTGATTGGTCTCCACGAATACCAAAGCACAGATCATAACAAATATTCAAACAACTCAAGCATGAGAAAGTCCTAGTAACAGCATATGAGAAAGTTTCCTTATAATTAACAACACAAAGTGGCTCGCTAGACAGGCAACAGTTACCTAGGTCTCAACATACATAAATGCTGGGTAGACATGCTTGTCCTCCATGGTAGCACTGTGATGGCTGACTTAGTACTCAAGGAAGCAGTTGGCTAGCTAGACGAGCTCTATAGTTTGTTTGTTTGTTTGTTTGTTTCACAAAACCTCAATTGTTTGAATTTACCAATAACAACTTTGGAGCCAGATGCTGGGGTAAAAGTCTGCTAGTTTGGAGGCAGAGAAAGCACCCAGCTGACCCTACTCCTCAGCCAACATCCGAAAGGAAAAAAGTAAATTAACATTCTTCACACTGTCTCAAAAACCCCTCATACTGAATACCCCTTCCTTTTACTTCCTGTGCTTTTTTCTATCCGTCCTCCTAACTTCCTCTTACTCTCTAAGGTTTTCTCTATATTCATACCCTGTCAAATGATTGCTTCTTCTTCTTTTTTTTTGTCCATGTATCTTTTTTTGTTATTTTCTAAGTTTTTTTATTTACATTCCAAATGATTTCCCCTTTCCCGTTTCTTCCCTCTCCAAAAGTTCCATAAGCCCCTTTCCCTCCCTCTGTTCCCTATTCAACCCCCTCTCGCTTCTCTGTCCTGGCATTCCCCTACATCCAGTCTTTCCAGGACCAGGGGTCTCTCCTACCATCTTTTTAGAAATCTATTGATATGTGGATTGAGTCTAGGGTATTCCGAGATTCTGGGTCAATATCCCCTTATCAGTGACTGCATACCATGTGTGTTCTTTTGTGATTGGGTTACCTCACTAAGGATGATATTTTCAAGATCTGACCATTTGCCTAGGAATTTCGTGAATTCATTGTTTTTAATTGCAGAGTAGTATTCCATTGTGTAGATATACCACATCTTCTGAATCCATTCCTCCGTTGAGGGACATCTGGGTTCTTTCCAGCTTCTGGCTATTATAAATAAGGCTGCTATGAACATAGTGGAGCATATGTCCTTATTGCATGTTTGCTCTTCTTGATCTGTTGTTGACTTTATTTAATCCTGTTTACAAGAAACAAAAAGCTCTTGGATTAGAGGTGTATCCTAGGGCCTAGGCAAACCACAAATATAAACAGGCTTTTTATTCCCAGTAAATAACACTATCTCGGGGTTCACAGTATGATCAAATACCCTGCAAAAATGGTAATCTCTGAGACACACTGGCAGGCCTCATCAAATATGGTAGAGAGTGACTGAGGAAGAGTCATCCAGATCTGAAACCTCTAGTCTCCACCAACACACGAGCAAACACACACACACATATCACACACATAGCCAGGCATTAAAAACAAAAGATACTTGCTCAACTCTGTTTATTGCTACACTATTCACAATAGCTAGAAAACAGAAACAGACGAATTGATAATGAAATGTGGCACCTATACAAAGTGGAATAGTATTCAGCTGCAAAGAAAAATGAAATTTGCAAGCAAATTCATGAACTTAGGAAGAACTATATCTAATTAAATAGTAGAGAGCCTACAGAGCCCCAAAAATGAAAGCTTCACTTTTCTCTTCCATCAGCATTTGCTAGCTGCATGTCTTTAGACATGAGTATACAACAGACAGTGACGAGAGAAACCAAAATTATAAAGAGAAGCTGAGACAGTGGCTTCATAGGGGAATGACAGTATGCAGGTGATAAGAAGCAGGAACCCGAAAGCCCAGGAGGAGGCTCCTCTGTGGGGTGTGAGAAGAAGTTTGATCCAAAAAGTGAAGAAGAGAACAGGGACAGAAAAGACAGTTCCTGGTACTAGAAAACTAGCCAATTTTCTGCAGTTCATGGGTTAATGGATCTTATAAAACTCTACCACTGACCTTTTGTTAAGCCTGCATAATTCCAGACTACATCCAAAACCATGTCCTTAAACCCACAGATAAGAGTAGCGACCTTCATCAAAAAATCTTTCCTTTACAGCAAACAAAGACAGTCACAGAAAAACACTACTGGACACCATACAGAGATCTATGGATCTTGAGGAGCCCACTCCAGTGGGTACACCTACATCACAGATCCTATCTATATGACTCACGGAATACCATGGAAGAGTAGGAAAGATGATAAGAGTCAGAATACTAAGATGTCTGATGTCAAATAGTCTGTCACAGAAATAGCTACACAGAAAGACCTGAACAATGGCAATATCAGTAGACCTGCGAATTCTGAAGGGAACAACTTTATGGGGTCACATCCCTGTACAAAGAACTATAGGCAATTGATGTCTGCTAAGGGAGGGGGAATAAGCCTCTCTCAGGGATGAGTCCCTTGTTGGCTATCCAATATAAAGTGGTCAGTCCTGAAACTATATGCAGTCAAACAACAAAAAGATTCAGCAGGTTGAATGTGCATATTTATGGATGCACATGTGTATGTATATATATATATATATATATATATATATATATATATATATATCACAATAGTAATCTAAAAAAGACTACAATTAAAATTTTGTTAAAAGTATATAAAAAGAAAATAACAAAATATAAATTATTTTTTCCAACCATCATTCACTGCATGACTGTGTTCATGTGGTGAATGGCAGTTGACAGCATGTATTTAAATTGGAATGTTGATAAAGACAAGAAGCACATCAATAAAATCATTCACTTGGATACTACTGCAGACCCAAGATCACACAATCATATGGCCCCATTTTTATTCTACTTCCCAGATAAAATTGCATGCAGTGATGGTCAGAAAGCTATAACTATCCTGGGGGAAATTACAAGCAAAAGTAAATAAATTCCATGTGGCAAAAGCCAAATTGTTTTATTAACATGATTGGTGGGAGGATGGTTCCCTCCATTTGTTGATATGAGGATCAGATTTTTCAAACCCATGAAAATGATTTAAGTTCTGAAACCTAGATGAAAGAGAGAAAATAGCAGAAGACTGTTCACAGCACAAGAGAAATTTATTTCTGTTTCAAATGCATTGTGAGTGCTGCTGTCTTTGAAACAATGTGTTTTTGATACTCATATTTGGATGGATTGTATTCTGCTTAGGGAATCACTCACATTTAGATCTTTCATTCCTTTTGGGAAAGCCATGTGAAAAGTGTTTTTATAAGTTATGGCTCTGACCTTTTTAGGATTCTGTTATTTGATTAAAAAGCATCAAAGGTCTGCTGGCTGCCAGCATTCATGGCCTATACCAACGCAATCAGAAACACAACTGAAGCACAATTTGTGAAAGGGTTATGGATATATACAAAACAAATATTTATTCTTAATTATAAACTACCAGGCTGAAATGGAATACACCAGAAATATGTTTGTGTTTCTTCCTTGGGATCTATGACATTCAACAATTCCATAGGTGAAAACAATTTGTAAATATGGCATTTGGGTCCTTTTGAGATTCAGCACCCTGGAGTAAGATTCAAGTGAAACATAACCAAGTAACCGATTCAGGAAAATGGTGTGGGGCACTGAGCAAGGAAAACTGCAGGATAGTTTTGTTTTCAGTGTATCCCACACGTGCATGGAGTTCCCCCCAAAAATCAAGAGTGTTAATAATGATATCACGATATTATTTGCTTTGGTTGTATTGCCATTTATACAGATGCTGCAAAAGTATGATGTGTAAAACCTGAATGTGTGAGAATAAATCAAGACAATGGCAGCAAAGTACTCTTTAAAAAAAATCTTAGAAATCACCAGTCCCAGATGCAGAGAAAGGCATGAACTGTGAGGCTGTGGGTTGGGTAAGCAGAGTGACAATGAGCTCCAATACAGAGTCTTAAGGTGCACTGAAATTCAAGACCAGGGAGCCAAGGGATAGCTGCTGTTATGGTTTGTATATTCTCAGCCCAGGGAGTGGCACTATTAGAAGGTATGGCCCTGTTGGAGTAGGTGTGTCACTGTGGGTGTGGGCTGTAAGACCCTCATCCTAGCTGTCTGGAAGCCAATATTCTGCTAGCAGCCTTCAGATAAAGATATAGAACTCTCAGCTCCTCCTGAACCATGCCTGCCTGGATACTGCCATATTCCTGCCTTGATGATACTGGACTGAACCTCTGACTTTGTAAGCCAGCCACAATTAAATGTTGTCCTTGTAAGACTTGTCTTGGTCATGGTGTCTGTTCACAACAGTAAAACCCTAACTACGACAGCTTCCAAGAACTCTAAGGTATTTCCAGAGTGGCAAGAGGAAACTGGAGTTAGTAATGGCATGCAATAAGTAGCTCAATATTTGGTAATCTCCTTATAATGAAATGAGCACCACTGCTATGGACAAAGCAACATTTCCTAAAAGAAAAATAGAACTACTAATTTCATTACTGTTGATGGTTCACTTAAAAAAGGAGTTTTCAGATTTTTAGTTCACGGCATCCTTCACTTACTGCCACATAGAAATTAGCCTTTCTGTGCATGCTTCTCCACCATACCATTCAGATGTCATGAATAAAGAACCATATCCCATCTCTTCAGATACACTGAAATATGTGCATATCATCTCTAACCCCATTAAGAATGACATTTTAACAAAGAACATTTAATTATTGAACAATTATCTTACTTTTTATATCCCGTTCCCAAGTTCTCTTAATGAAATATTGCATGCAATGTTCATGAAACTCATGTTAAAATGAAAGGCATCAGATTTTTCATATGCCTTTTGATAAATTCAAAATACTTACAAAATTGCGTATTTCTTGAAGCCATTATTAATACTTTGGAACATAATAATGTATTAGTTCTTAAAATTCTATCAAGAAGCAAAGCACGGCAGCAGCTTGACAGATGAGTTATGAAATCTACCCACACTGGAAGAATTTGCACCTACTTAAAAATTATATAAAAATAAAACCTGCCAGGAGCCCTAAGATATTCATTAGGTGCCAAAGAGATCTTTCCAATCAAGTGCTCTGTTAGTAAAAATCAGGTTGCATCTAATTTTATTTTAAAAAGAATATATGAACTTACTATGCGAACCCCCACATTAACAAATCCAAATAAAGAGCAAATAAAATCCTAGAAAGTCTGATAATAAATTAAGAAAACACTAGGAAGACAGAGAACTTATATTTCCCAAGATGTTTGTAAATTGTATTTCTTTTAAATCTGGAATACAGAGATGGAGAAAGAGTGTTATTTCAAATATTAACATCTAATAAGCCCCCATTGTAGTAAATAGGAACCATAGCCCTGGACCACAGTCTTTAAGACACATGGCTAAACCCAGGGTTTTATTTTAATTTACAGATGTAAGACCTTTGAGGCAATTCACAATGAGAAGCCTGGGACCACTTGGGGAACCTCAAAGAGAGGGTTTTATTTCCCCTTTATCAAAATACAGGTAAGGCATTGAGTGTTTTCTATGGAGCATATGGCCCTAGCTGAGTAAACTGTCTCTGTCCAGCTCTAGATAACGTGTTTACAAATAAATATCAGTCTTACAGAGTTGTGTGTCATGGTCTGTGCATAATAAATACATTTTCCTAGTAGACAAAACTGTTTATAAACTTCTCTAAGACATTTTTTACCCAAAATTTTAAAATAAAGATATTCCTTTGTCTAAGTTAGCTAAATAATATTAATATGTTGCATGCATGTGTGTGCACATCTCTCTTTCTGTCAGTCTGTCTTTGTGCTAAAATTCCAGTTGGGGTTATCGTTAGTAGTAGAGTATTTACCCAGTGGATACAAACTCCTAGGTTCAATTCCTAGTACTACTAATAAACCAAACAATAAAAGGTCCAGGATCTGGATGTGAATTCATCATGGGTACCTCCTGATTATAATATGGCTTTGTCATGTTTGGTGGTGAAGGTGCCATCTTGCCTGTTACTGTATTCCTGGTGAAAATCAATATCATGACATTCTACCATTTATGCCATTTGTGTCTTTAGTATTTTGGTTTCTACCTATCTTAAGAAGAATTTTAGTCTTTGGACCCCAATATGAATGAGCAGAACCCTCCTGGTATGAAAAGACAAGGTGAAATCTCGCCCTTATTTAGTGTACTTCATAAGAGATGGCACTACATAATCAGATTAATGTGTAGCATTGACATTGTTTTAAAAATATGGCTTCTTGTAATACCTAGACTTTCCTCTTTACTTAAATGCATTGCTTCTTTCTCAACACAGGGGTGTTCTCTCCTCTCTAACTCTTTTTGTCTTCCCTCTCCCATCTTTTCCCTCACTAGTCTTCTCTCTTTCCAGGTCTTCCCCTCCTTTCTCCCTACCAACTTCAGACTGGTCTAGTACTCACTCTAACTTCTTAGTTGATACCATCTGTGGATACCTAATCAGACTCTTACTATTCATTAAGTTCCAATGTGTGTGTGTGTGTGTGTGTGTGTGTGTGTGTGTGTGTGTTTAGTTTGTGAGTGTCTCATATGTTTTGCTTGCCCCATGTGTAACAGTGGTTATAGGTAAATGTAGTATTGGGGCTTGAAATGGGAACACCTTATTTTCTACAAGTCCACTAAAATGAGGGTTGATTTAATCTCACTAAAAGTTAAAATAACTTGAGTTTTGCTGCTACTCTGGTTATCATCAATGCACTACTAGCTTCTGATTCCTTCATGGCCCACCATTCTCAATCTAGGGACTGGTTTGCTACATTAGAAATAGTTTTCTTTTAATTATTGAGGGACTTTTTGGAGTTTTTTTTGTTTGTTTTTTTGTTTTGTTTTGTTTTGTTTTTGCAGGCAGTCTGTCTTCAGATACTCTGTCCTTGTTAGATGTGAGCTGCACTAAATTAATTTTGAGTTGACTGTATCTGATTGAACGTTCATTGACAGAACTCTTGCCTGTATCTCCAGCTTTAAAAAAAAAACCCAATTGATGAGGTAGAGGCAACTGGACATGTCCTTGACCTCCATATCTTCCCTCATTGCCATCAACAATAGCAATAATTTTAACGAGTTTATTTCAAATAGACTGGTTGACTATATGTGTTGCTTTAAACACCAGCATCCTGCCCCCGAAACACAACCATACCCCTCAGAGCTGTAAACATGAAGGATCACACTCAACAGTTATGCCTATTGTCTAAATTTATTTTCCAGGATTTTCTTGCGTAGAAAAAGATAGCAAGAAGCCATAGGGATTATCTGGACTAATTTTGATTTGATAAGCAAATTATTTTGGTGAAAATAATTGAAATTTAACATTAGACTGAAGTTTTCATAGTCCTCTAACAGTACATATGGCACAGTTTCTACTCAGAAACTCATTCCATATTCCATGACTTCATTTTAAAATTTATTTATTTTAGTTTTAAGGGTATGTGTTTTATCTGTGGTATGTCTGTGAACCATGTACATGCAGTACCTGGGGAAGCCAGAAGGGGGACATGACAATCCTCTAAAAAAGCATCACAATTTCACCTTGACTGCTTTTCAAGATAGCCAGTAGTCCTCTCTGAGGACAGTTCTCCAGTTACAGAATGATAATTCTTTAACCTCTTTACCAGTTAACTTCGAAAACTCAAGCATAAAAACCAAGTGTCAGGAATCTGACACTTGAGAACTGACTCTCAAACAGTCAGGTTCTTCGGTCTCCATCTCTCAAGTGGTCCTTAGCTAATCATACTTGTGAGTCACATTGACCGATTCTTTCAAAGCTTCTTATTTGCATATTATTATCTTTAATGGTCCATGAAATGAAAACATAAAAGTTCAAGAAATCAACTTATATAAGTGATTGGTTAATTCATTGATTGATTTGCTGGTAAATAGTGATTGAGTGTTTACTATAGGTCAAATAACCTCACAGGATTGGTGGTAATTGTGGAGACCCAAACAATACAAACTATCAGAAACTATTCATGCTCTCATGAAGCTACATTCTAAGGAGGAAAAGAGAAATAAATGTATGTCCACTGGTGATAGCAAACAATCTGAGGAAAGGGCATGGTGACATCTTCAGGCATGTACAGTGACATCTGCAGGCAGGGGTTTGAGGTAGGGCAATTGCAAGAACAAAGACTTTACATGGCTGAGAGCTATGAATGCTTTGAGAAACAGGAATAAAACAATGTGCTTGCCAGGTTGGCGGAAATGATCAGGTTGGGAAGAATAAGGAGTTGTCACCAGAAAATTCATGGCGGGGGCATGCCTTGGAGACTTCTTTAGGAAGGAGTACACTGTAAGTGGGGACAGGGGGAATGCTGATTTCTCTTCACCATGGAAATTAGACAGGAAGGATTGAAAAGAAAAGAACAGGCATAGTCCAAGGGTATTTTTTATTAATTATTTTTATATATTCCATATTTTATTCCCCACCCTGCCAACCACTGTCCACCCTCCAACTGTTCCACATCCCATACCTCTTCCCTTCCCTGTGTCCCAGCCCTCTAACCCAACTCACCTTTAAACTCTCTGCAGCCTCCAGACTCTTGAGGGTTAGGTGCATCATCTCTGAATGAACAGAGACTCAGAAGTCCTCCATTGTATGTATGCTAGAGGTCTCATTTCAGCTGGTGTATGCTGCCTGTTCTGTGGTCTAGTGTTTGAGAGATCCCCAGAGTCCAGATTAATTGAGACTGTTGGTCCTCCTACAGGGATGCCCTCAGCTTCATTCAGCCTTCCCTAATTCAACAGCAGGAGTCAGTTGCTTCTGTCCATTGGTTGGGTGCAATGTCTGCATCTGACTCTTTCAGCTACTTGCTGGGTCTTCCGGAGTGCTGTCATGCTAGGTCCCTTTTTGTGAGCACTCCATAGCCTCAGTAATAATGTCAGACCTTGAGACCTCCCCTTGAGCTGGATCTCACTTCAGGCCTTTTGCTATACCTTCTTTTCCTCATGCTCCTCTCCATTTCCATCCCTGTAATTCTTTCAGACAGGAACAATTATGGGTCAGAGTTATGACTGTGGGATGGCCCACCTCTCCCTCATTTGAGGCCCTGTCTTCCTGCGGGAGGTAGGCTTTAGAAGTTCCCTCTCTCTACTGTCAGACATTTCATCTAAGGCCCCTCCCTTTGAGTCCTGAGAGTAGCTCACCTCCCAGGTCTCTGGTGCATTCTGGAGGATTCCCCCCAACCTGCTATATCCAGGGGTCTCCTGTTTCTATTCTTTCTGCTGACCCTCAGGGCTTAAGTCCTTTTCCCTCACCCAATACCAAATCAGGTTCCCCTCTCCTCACGCACTCCCCTGCCCCATCCACTTTCCCTCCCAGGTCCCTCCTTCCCTCCCCATTTGTGATTTCTTTCTTCTCCCTTCCAAGTGGGATTAAGGTGTCCTCACTTGGGCAGTTCAGCTTGTTGACCTTTTTGAGTTCTATGGACTGTCTCTTGGGAATTCTGTACTTTTTTTGGCTAATATCCACTTATTAATGAGCACAAACCATGCATGTCCTTTTGGGTCACTCAGGATGATATTTTCTAGTTCCATCCATTTGCCTGCAAAACCCAGGATGTCCTCATTCTTGATAGTTGAGTAGTACTCCATTGTGTAAATGAACCACATTTTCTGTATCCATTCTTCTGTTGTGGGACATCTAGGTTGTTTCCAGCTTCTGGCTATCACAAATAAGGCTGCTATGAACATAGTGGAGCACGTGCCCCTGTGGCATGGTGGAGCATCTCTTGGGTATATTCCCAAGAGTGGTATAGCAGCTGGGTCTTCAGGGAGATCTATTTCCAATTTTCTGAGGAACCTCCAGATTGAATTCCAGAGTGGTTGTACCAGTTTGCAATCCCACCAGCAATGGAGGAGTGTTCCTCTTTTTCCACATCCTCTCCAACATGTGTTGTCACCTGAGGTTTTGATCTTAGCCATTCTGATTGATGTAAGGTGGAATCTCAGGGTTGTTTTGATTTGCATTTCTCTGATCACTAAGGACTTTGAATATTTTTTTATGTGCTTCTCAGCCATTAGAGATTCCTCAGTTGAGAAATCTCAGTTTAGTTCTATACCCCTTGTTTTGATTAGGTTGTTTGTTTTTTGGTGGTTAGCTTCTTGAGTTCTTTATAAATTTTGGGTATTAGCCCTCTATCAGTTGTGGGGTTAGTGAAGATTTTTTTTCCCCATTCTGTAGGTTGCTGATTTGTCTTATTGACTATGTCCTTTGCCTTACAGAAACTTTACAGTTTCAAGAGATCCCATTTATCAATTCATGATCATAGAGCCTGAGCCATTGGAGTTCTGTTTAGGAAGTTTCCCCTGTGCCAATGAGTTCAAGGCTCTTTCCCACTTTCTCTTCTATTGGATTCAGTGTATCTGGTTTTATGTTGATGTCCTTGATCCATTTGAACTTTAGCTTTGTGCAAGGTGACAAATATGGGTCTATTTTTCTACATACAAACAGCCAGTTAGACCAACACCATTTATTGAAGATGCTTTCTCTTTTCCATTGTATATTTTTGGTTTCTTTGTCAAAGATCAAGTGTCTATAAGTGTGGTTTTATTTCTGGATCTTCACTTCTATCCCATTGATCAATATGTCTGTTTCTGTACCAATACCATGCAGTTTTTGTCACTATTGCCCTCACGGTTAGGGATGGTGATTCCCCCTGCCATTCTTTTATTGTTCAGAATTGTTTTCAATATTCTGGGATTTTTGCCTTTCCAGATGAATTTGAAAATTGCTCTTTCCATGTCTATGAAGAATTGTGTTGGAATTTTGATGGGGATTGCATAGAATCTATAAATTGCCTTTGGTAGGATAGCCATTTTTACTATGTTAATTCTACCAATCCATGAACAAGGGAGAACTTCAGCAAAGTGGCCAGATATAAAACTAACTCAAATAAATCAGTAGCCTTCCTTTATACAAATGACAAACAGGTTGTGAAAGAAATTATGGAAACAACTCCCTTCACAATAACCATAAATATTATAAAATATCTTGGTGTGATTCTAACCAAACAAGTGAAAGATCTGTATGACAAGAACTTCAAGTCTCTCAAGAAAGAAATTGAAGAAGATCCAAGGGTATTTTTTTAAAGTATACTCAACTGAATAAAAAGGAATAGTGGGCATGATGAGTGATAATGTGGGAGTAAAAAATAATTAGAAGGATTGATTGAATGTTGGAAAGTGGTTAAACATCATTTTGAAATGTGAAAAATAATATAGAGAACTGCGGGACCAAGCATGTTGTAAGTGGAAAGGAAATATTATCATTGGGACTTACGAAGAGTAAGAGTCTGATTAGGTATCCATGGGTGGTGTCAACTAAGAAGTTAGGAGAGTGGGTGCTAGGAAAGGAAAGATTATAAGTTTTCAGTGTCTGTAAATTATTTGTGGCATGCAAATTCAGATGATTTAAAAGAATCCTCTTTGACAAATTGAAAATTTCTGAATACAAGTTATGACTTCTAACTAAAACTGGGGACAGGAAAATGCCCCTCACATGCTGGAGTTCATTTGCAAACCCATGGAACATGGAAAATTCTCAGCATGAGGACTACTTGCTTGTTTGTTTTAAGTATGTCTTCTACTCTATATACTCCTGATAGCAAAGTGACTGTTATTTGTCCAACGATAATTTTCTAGTGAGGCTCCATACCACATTACGTTTCTCTCATTGTATTCACACATACCACTTTTTTTTTCCCATACAAGGTTTTCAGAGTAGAGTCACATGTCACTCAAGAACAGGGACCCATTCTGAGAAGCACATCATAAGTTGACTAAAAGGATAATTTGTATGAAACACTGAGCAAAGGCTAGCACTCTTAGATATAAACTAAATATAAAATCACCAAGTGTCATGTTCATTTAGAAATCTGATCAGAATCTGAAAAGTAATGCCAACTGTTGGATTTATTGTTTTGTGCACTGTGTAAAGGTTGTCTTTGTAATATTCATATGTTGATCTCTGCACTGCAGAGGCATCAGAGGCAAGAGCTGAGTATTTGCTGGACTTTGGTATTGTTATTTTTAGGGTCATCACTAGCCTCAGTACTTTATAAGCACCTCCCTCACCTTCTGCTGGGCTTAATAAAGATTTGATGGCCAATAGCTAAACCTTGAAGGAAAGGTGGGCCTGCTAGATAGAGATAGAGACTCTGGAGGAAGAATCTAAGGTGGCACAATTCACCAGAGTGACACGGAGGTAGAAGGAACAGGTGCCGGGACTGAATAAAAGGTAACCAGCCAACTGGCAAGATATGAATTAGAATTAGTTGGGTTAGAGCTAGTGCTAGCTGGAAGGTGCCCAGATATAGGGTCTAAGCTTTCATAAATAATAATAAGTTACTGTGTCATAAGTCAGCAGCTGGCAGGTCAGAGACTGTCTGGCAATAGACTACAAAACAGAATGAATACTTAGCTCAACCAGCTTATTCTTCTCTAGAAAGGTCTTCCCAGTCACACATGGTGGCATTGGCTGTAACAATTGACTGCTATCTTTCCCTCCTTAGTCACTTCCACTCCATCAGGAAATCTAGTGCACTCTATTGCTCTAAACTTACTCAGTACAACCACCTTCTAATAGGTCCATCCTAAAAATATTCTGTCTCCTATTTTCATATATGGATATGCACAACTGCCTAATACCTCCTTCTTTCTGCTCCTACTCCCAACTCAGCTTTTTTTACTCTTTCCTTCACACTAATGGGATTTTTCAACAATCTGAACAGGTTAGTAACTAACTCATAGTCACCAATTGATGTCAAATTAAGGAAAGAACTCAAAGCACATTCTCTTGGTGTCATTTAACAGAAATGAGTGCAGATATGAATTCTCTAGCTAACTCTTGTCCTGTTCTTTTGTTGTCCTGTGCTTCTATGAGTATGAATCCATACCTGTGTGAAGGATGGCTTTTGAATCTGTCCCTAACAAACAGCTTTTGTCTCTCTTTTATTTAACTACACAGAAAGCATCACACAGGGAAGGAACTGGACAATTTATGGAAATCTTTAAAGAGTTTCCAAGGGATTGAATCATTGAACCCAACTGACCCCCAAATGACCCAGATAACAAACAAACCAATGCTATCAAGCAATACTCATAAATTCTGTTCAACATTTATGGTGGATATTTGTTTTATAAGGTTTTTACAAGGCTCCTTTCCTTTTAACCTATATTTACTGTTTTCAGCAAATCATTATCATAACAGATGAACAAACACACTTGCATTATATAGGGACATGGAAGGGTACATAATTTAAATTTATATCTATTCTATAGCATAGATTGTAAAAGTTGATTACATGAAAATCTAAGGCAAGTAAGGTTGACACTTACAGTGTTCTCTTAACGGTCCCCCAGGCTAAAGGAACAAACTAAATGCACAAGAGGACAGCAGGTACAAGCCTTCACTGACCCCAGAGTCTACTATTAGCTATGACTGTGTAGGCCAGCAAATACCTGAGTCTTCTGGAGTATAAGAGAAACTTTTATATTTCCTCTCCACAGACTTAATACCAAGTTATTTCCGAAAATATAAATCAAATCATATTATTCTAATAGGTAAAGCCTATTAAGGATTCATTCAAGGATCGACATGCTGCCTTCTTTGCTAGAATGTTGGCCATGATGTCTTTCTCTGTGGGGATTTATTCCTACAGTTACTTGGATCCTAATGGACTTATTAGGAAAAATACTAATTATATTCATTAAATATTTTGCATACCTTCTTGATGGGTCAATTCTTAGCTATATGATTTATTTTGCTGTAAAATATAGCACTGTGAAACATAAAGGAAATGAGTTAAGGAAAATATAGATTGTATGGCCACATGGCTAAGAAATTTCATTCGTTATCCCCTAAATTTTTGCCTTTCTGGAGACATCATTTACACATATTTATTATATGAGTACTAGAAGTATAGAATGTCATTGCAGTAGTGTGGGAGATTGTAAACAAAAGCTGTGTGTGTGTGTGTGTGTGTGTGTGTGTGTGTGTGTGTGTGCGTGTGTGTGTGTGTGTGTGTGTGTGTGTAACTGTGTGCATCTGTGTGCATAGTTATAGACGAGAAGAAATTATTTTCTCTCCCTCTCTCTTTCCCCTACTGCCTCCCACTCTCTGGCCCTCCCTCTCTCCCTCTCTACATATAACACAAAGACATAAATATGTTTGTTATGTTTCCAGGCGTGCCTGCCTTGTAATGACCTTTCTGAGAAGGATTTCAAAGGGATGTTCATTATGAAGCTAACATTGTTTTTCTTTCCAATCTTCAAATGATTTGCTACTTTGTTGCTATCACCTCATTTGATTCTATCACTGGGGAAATTAACTCATTGACTCTTTGCAACTCTACGTGAGGCTGCATCCATGTTCTCTGGCCCTAAGGAGTAATTTGGCAGCATACCCAGTGGGTCAACCTTAAACTCACAATAGCAGATTCTACTACTGTTTGAACACTATGAATATCAAAGATGAGAATGGCAAGCTAACACCAGCTTCATAGCATTTCTCTATTGCTAAAGGAAATACAGGCCTAACAAAAACATCAATGTTCCAAAAATTTATCAATGGACTTTAGAAAGTGTGAAGAGAATTCAGACCCAAGTGGATTCTAATACAGAACACAAATAATGAGACTTTGTTTTTGTTTTGTTTGTTCTGTTTTTGCTTTGTTTTTTGTTTGTTTGTTGTTTGGTTGTTGTTTTTTTGCTAAATGTAGATTATACTGAAATGCACCACCTACCTTTTTCATTTCAAAGTCAAGTGTTTTTTCCCCAAGCCCATCTCCGAAGATGGAGCACATTTTTAAAGGTCAAGTTTAAGCTCACTCACCTTGACAGCTGTCCTTACAGGCCCAGAATTGCACTTTCCATAATGAGTTGGAAGAAACAACCCAGCCTTTCCATGAAAATATTTTGAAGGAGCTCGCTCATTGTTCCCCCAAAGTAATCCTACCATCTACTCACAAATAATAAGAAAGACATTTAACAGCTAAAGAAAATATCACGCAGCCTATTCCTGTTGCTCAATAAACTTTTAAAAAATTATAAACACGGGGCTTAAATCATGCCTTTGGGTTCCAAGTACTATTCCCTACAGAGGAGGCTATTCTCATAAGCATGAATAAATTAAAATATTGTTTATAACATCATAAAGGCGACAATATGGATGTGTAGGTAATACATGAGCCTACAGAGCAATCTGTTTAACAAGGAAATTACCTGACTGTGAAACTTTTACCCATGAAACTTAAAATTATGTCATTTGAAGCCAAGAAGGTTTACATAATCCAGAATACCAATTTCCTGAGATTCTCCCATATCCAGGAGATCCTCAGTTATACAGGAGGACAATGGAGTGTCAGTTGTCATTACTACCCCACTTGAAGAGCATCCAGATACCTAATAAATTTGTGGAAAATGCTGAGTGCCATTTTACCAAGAATTTCTCATTCAGGAATTGAGAATTAAGGATCATGGGATTGGGGTTGAGGCAAACTCTGATTCTGCTCACAGGTTTCAATGGATATTGATATCTATGAGTGGTGATCATACAGTGTAAAACACTGGCTATTTCAGTCCTACATAGAAAAGCTGGGCCTCTGGTTCATGATACTAAACAACATTTCAGTCCTCATTCAAAACCTTGAAGCATCCTCAAATATTGTATAACCTCCTATCATTCTTTAAACAATCAATCAGCACTGATAAGAAAATAAAATGTTGGTGAACTAAAAATTAGAAAGTTTTGAATGACATTTTCTCAGTTCAAGTCTGTCTTCCAACATACTTCCTAGTATTTTAAATTTGCAATGTTCACAGTAAAACCTGGACAAAACCAAGGCAATCAATCATCTCAGTCTTGATGGTTCTTCAGCACCCTCACTCTTCCCAAATTCAATCAAATGAGGTTTGTTCAAAGAATTTGTTGGCAAGGACCAGCAGCTCCCTAACTGGATATAAGATCTGCTCAAAAAGAGGGAATCATGCCAGGGTTCAAAAACAAGCCACATACCCAGGACTAGTGAGGTCATTTATCATGAAGGGAACCTTCCAACTGCCACTTTCTTAAATGAACATAATCCTTAATTATATTATAAATACATCTTTTACCCACGGATAAGTGAGGTTCTCACTTTTCATCAAGAAAACTTACTTCTTTTTGCAACAGACCACTACAAAAAACATACAACTGATAACACATATTCATGGAGCCCAGTACCAACTGATACATCTATAGCCCAGCTCCTACACATAAAACTCAAGGTTCATTACAGAAGAAGAGGCAGAAAAATTATAAATGCCAAAGGAATGAGAAGTTTACTGGGCTCTTCGCAATGTCAGAGAAACTACACCAATGAAGTCTCACCAAAATGGCTGCCTAAACATGAATTGAATGAGAACAAAACCAATAACCATGCTAATGTGGAGAGTTCAAGGGGTCTCAGTTATAGACAAAGAATTACAGGCAACAAAAGGACACTGAGAGCAGCAGAAATAAATAGTCTTAACCAAGGAAGAGTTTCTAAATTGGTTATCTAATATCAAGTGGTCAGTCCTGAGAACAAATGCACATGTATATAACATTAGATAGAATGAGAAGGTTGAGTTTTTATATTTGGAATATATACTCCTAAATAAAAATATTTACAGTTGGAACAAATTTATTTATATAAATATAAAGATATATATATATTATTATTATTATTACATATATACCAGCAATCAAAGAAAATGAGTTCATGAGTTTGACAGAGAACAAGAGAGAGGGGTTAGAGGAAGTAAAGAGAAGGAGAGAAATGATTGCATTATAAATTCCCATAAAACAAACATTATAACAATATAACAATATTGAATTCTTAGAATTTAAAAATCACTTGTTGAAATATAAATACCCCTAGGCCAAAAACATCAAAACTGATTTTAAAAACTTGTATTTCCTAGACCTATTTTCTCAGAATATGGATTGGATTGTCAATGTAAGTGGAGGGAAGGTAGCCCCCATGGAATAATAGTGCAGCACAGTGCCCAGATCCTCAGACTCACAGCTATTATTAAGAGTACATAAGAGGGTTAACCGGGAAAGCAAGTCAGAAATCCCAATCTCACCCTAGAGTTATGAGTTACCTCTGCCAGCATGTAATACCAGAGAGTAATTCTCTACAGAGGCGAATCCTTGGTGATTATTTTTCTTTTGTTTCCCCCTTCCTCCTTTTTGCTGTCCATGGGATCCTTTACGTTTATCTATGGTTGTCAGACTGTAAGTTGTTCTTTGAGAGTTGGAAATTAAATCACAAAACAACCTTCCCTTCTGTCATTATTGCAAATGTCCGGAACGTGTTCTGGCAAGGTAATCTTTTCAAAATCATATTTTCTCTGGTGTGACTTATTCCAAATGATTTCTCCAGTGACAAAAGAGACCTCTGAGGTCCTTTCCCTGCTGTTTGAAAAGTCTTGGCTAATAAGGATACTTGAAATGACCTTGGTGTCAAGTAGCACCTGCTTGCTGTTGAACATTTTCTGTGACTTGGTTCTTAAGACACTGAGATTGAATGAGCCTGGGAGACTTTCAGCTAGTAACAGACACTTCAGAGGCAACCATAGAAAACCTGAAACAGGCACTTAGTTCAACCTAGTTTGAAACATAGGTCAGGGTCTGGTTCTTTATTTTATAATATGAATGAAACATCAGTTTTGTAGGAAACTCAAAATAATTTCTCCTGAATGCACATCTTTTTCAGCAACACATAAAGCACATAAATAAATAAATACCCCAAATTAAAATAATTATGGAGTTGGGATCCCCAGGCACAGGGGAGTTGGGACCTCCAGGCGCAGGGATAACCGAACATAACATCACTTGGGACTCAGCCAGCTTGTGTGCTCCCTGCACTGAAGAGCTGGGCAGTTCTGTGGTAATCTACACACCAGCTCTGCTGTGGGACATCTGCCCTGCAGAGGGACACGCACCTGGAGAGAGCACAACGGGAGAGAGCGCCCCAGCCTCCCCTTAGCGACCTCTGCTCCGGGGATTGACTACACTGAGCCTTCAGGTACCCAGAGATTCCCCAATATAACAGCACTTGGGACACAGCCTGCTAGGCTCCCATCTGCACCCAAGAGCGGGGCAGCTCTGTGGTCGTCTGGGCACCAGCTCTGCTGTGGGACATCTGACCTGCAGAGTGATCTGTGCTGAGAGGGTGCACAATACACTCCACCATCTTTGATCTGGCAACAGAGCAGTTGGGACCTCCAGGCACAGGAATAACCAAGCATAACATCACTTGTGACACAGCCAGCTTGTGTGCTCCCTGCACCCAAGAGCTGGGCAGTTCTTTGGTCATCTATGCGCCAGCTCTGCTGTGGGATATCTGCCCTGCAGAGGGAAGCAAACCTGGAGAGAGCACACAAGCCTCCCCTTAGCCTCCTCTGCTCCAGGGGTAGACTACTCTGAGTATCCAGGTACATAGAGATTTCCCAAGTATAACATTACTTGGGGCAAGGCACATCAGGGCTCCAAAGTCACTGAGGAGTAGGGCAGCCCCTCAGCAATCGGTGCCAAGGGAAACCCGGTTATCCAGGGAGGCAGAAATAGCCTTGCAGGCTCACAGGAGGTCCAAGCAACAGCCAGTGACAGCAGGACCAACTAACACCAGAGATAACCAGATAACAAAAGGCAAACCTGGGAACGTTACCAACAGAAATCAAGGCAATATGGCACCATCCGAACCCAACTCTTCAACAGCAGGAATACCTGGATACTCCACCACACCCAAAAGGCAAGATCTGGATTTAAAATCACTTCTCATGAAGCTATTAAAGGATTTCAAGAAGGACGTAAATAAATCTCATAAAGAAATACAGGAGAAGATGAATAAATGGGTAGAAGCGCTTACAAAGGAAACACAAAAATCACTTAATGAAATGCAGGAGAATATGGGTCAACAGATGGAGGCCCATAAGGAGGCAACACAAAAATCGCTTAAAGAAATACAGGAGAACATGAATCAACGGGTAGATACCCTTACAAAGGAAACACAAAAGTCGCTTAAAGAAATGCAGGAGAATATGGATCAACAGATGGAAGCCCAAAAGGAGGAAACACAAAAATCTCTTAAAGAAATATAGGAGAACTTCAGTCTACATGCAGAAATCCTGAAAGAGGAAACACAAAAATATCTTAAGGAAATACAGGAAAACATAAACAAACAAGTGAAGGATCTGAGCAAAACCATCCAAGATCTAAAAAAGGAAGTAGAAACAACAAAGAATCACAAAGGGAGATAACTTTGGAGATAGAAAACCTTGGGAAGAAATCAGGAGTCATAGATGCAAACATCAACAATAGAATACAAGAGATGGAAGAAAGAATCTCAGGAGCTGAAGATACCATAGAAAGCATCGACTTAACAGTCAAAGGAAATGCAAAATGCAAAAAACATGTAACCCAAAACATCCAGGAAATCCAGGACACAATGAGAAGACCAAACCTAAGGATTATAGGTATAGATGAGAGTGAAGATTTGCAACTTAAAGGGCCAGTAAACATCTTCAACAAAATTATGGAGGAAAACATCCCTAACCTAAAGAGAGAGATGCCAATGAACATACAAGAAGCCTACAGAACTCGAAACAGACTGGGCCAGAACAGAAATACCTCCCATCACATAATAATCAAAACACCAAATGTACTAAACAAAGAAAGAATATTAAAAGCAGTAAGAGAAAAAGGCCAAGCAACATATAAAGGAAGACCTATCCAAATCACATCAGACTTCTTACCAGAAACTATGAAAGCCAGAAGATGCTCAGCAGAGTTCACACAGACTCTAAGAGAATACAGATGCCAGCCTAGACTACTATACCCAGCAAAACTCTCAATCATCATAGATGGAGAGACCAAGATATTCCATGATAAAACTAAATTTACACATCTTTCCACAAACCCAGCCCTGCAAAGGATAATAGGTAGAAATTGCCAATACAAGGAGAGAAACTACACCCTGGAAAAAACTAGATAGTAACCTACTTTCATCAAACCCAAATGTGGATAACCACTCAAACATGAAGATAGCGTCAGGAATAGCAGGTGGCAATAATCACTATTCCTTAATCTTTCTTAATATCAATGATCTCAATTCCCCAATAAAAAGACATAGACTAAGAGACTGGATACATAAACAGGACCCAGGATTTTGCTGCATGCAGGGAACGCACCTCAGTGTCAAAGACAAACACTACCTCAGAGTAAAAGACTGGAAAACAATCTTACAAGCAAATGGATCCCGGGAAATGAGCTAGAGTAGCCATCCTAATATCAGATAAAATTGACTTTCAACCTAAAGTCATCAAAAAAGACACAGAAGGACACTACATACTGGTCAAAGGAAAAATCCACCAAGAAGAACTCTCAATTCTGAACATCTATGCTCCAAATGCAAGGGCATCCTCATTTGTAAAAGAAACTTTACTGAAGCTCAAAGCACACATTGCACCGCACACAATAATAGTGGGTGACTTCAACACCCCACTCTCTGAAATGGATCATTCAGGAAAGCAGAAACTAAACAGGGACATAGTAAAACTAATTGAAGCCTTGGACCTAAAGCAAAAGAATATACTTTCTTCTCAGCACCTCATGATACCTTCTCCAAAATCAAACATATAATTGGTCACAAAACAGTCCTCAACAGATACAAGAAGATCGAACTAATCCCATGCCTCCTATCAGATCACTATGGAATAAGGGTGGTCTTCAATACAACAAAAACAACAGAAAGCCCACATACACATGAAAACTGAACAATGCTCTACTCAATGATACCTTGATCAAGGAAGAAATAAGTAAAGAAATCAAAGACATTTTAAAATTTAATGAAAATGAAGGCACAATATACCCTAATTTATGGGACACAATGAAAGCAGTGCTAAGAGGAAAATTCATAGCCCTGAGTGCCTCCAAAAAGAAACGGGAGAGAGCATACACTAGCAGCTTAATGGCACACCTGAAAGCCCTGGAACAAAAAGAAACAAATACACCCAAGAGGAGTAGAAGGCAGGAAATCATCAAACTCAGGGCTGAAATCAATCAAGTAGAAACAAATAAAACCATACAAAGAATCAACAAAATGAGGAGTTGGTTCGTTGAGAAAATCAACAAGATAGATAAGCCCTTAGCCAGACTAGCCAGAGGGCACAGAAACGGTATCCAAATTAACAAAATCAGAAACAAAAAGGGAGATATAACAACAGAAACTGAGGAAATACAAAAAATCATCAGATCCTACTACAAAAGCCTGTATTAAACACAACTAGAAAGTTTGGAGGAAATGGACAATTTCCTAGACAGATACCAAATACCAAAATTAAATTGGGATCAAATAGACCATCTTACCTGTTCTATAACCCCTGAAGATATAGAAGTGGTCATTGGAAGTCTTCCAACCAAAAAAAGCACAGGTCCAGATGGTTTTAGTGCAGAATTCTATCAGACCTTCAAAGAAGACCTAACACCAATACTCTTCAAACTATTCCACAAAATAGAAACAGAAGGAACACTACCCAACTCGTTCTATGAAGCCACAATTGTGCTGATAAAAAATCAAACAAAGATTCGACAAAGAAAGAGAATCTCAGGCCAATTTCTCTTATGAATATTGATGCAAAAATACTCAATAAAAATCTTGCCGACCAAATTCAAGAGCACACCAAAATGATCATTCAACATGATCAAGTAGGTTTCATCCCAGGGATGCAGGGATGGTTCAATATAAAGAAGTCCATCAATGTAATCCACTACATAAACAATCTCAAAGAAAAAAAAACACATGGTCATTTCATTAGATGCTTAAAAAGCATTTGACAAAATTCAGGATTCTTTCATGTTAAAGGTCTTGGAGAGATCAGGAATTCGAGGCCCATATCTAAACATAGTAAAAGCAATTTACAGCAAACCAGTAGCCAACATCAATCGAAATGGAGAGAAACTTGAAGCAATCCCACTAAAATCAGGGACTAGACAAGGCTGCCCTCTCTCTCCATATCTTTTCAATATAGTACTTGAAGTTCTAGCTGGAGCAATTGGACAACAAAAGGACATCAATGGGATACAAATTGGAAAGGAAGAAGTCAAACTATCACTATTTGCGGACGATATGATAGTATACATAAGCGACCCAAAGAACTCCACCAGAGAACTCCTACAGCTGATAAAAAATCTTCAGCAACGTGGCCAGATATAAAATCAACTCAAGCAAATCAGTAGCCTTCCTTTAATCAAGGGATAAGCAGGCAAGAAAGAAATAAGAGAAATGATACCCTTCACGATAGGCACAAGCCATATAAAGTATCTTGGTGTGACTCTAACCAAACAAGTGAAAGATCTGTATGACAAGAACTTCAAGTCTCTGAAGAAAGAAATTGAAGAAGACCTCAGAAGATGGAAATATCTTCCGTGCTCATGGATTGGCAGGATTGATATAGTCAAAATGACCCTCTTGCCAAAAGCAATATACAGATTCAATGCAATCCCCATCAAAATCCCAATGCAATTCTTCATAGAGTTAGAAAGAGCAATTCAAAAATTCATCTGGAATAACAGAAAACCCAGGATATCTAAAACTATTCTCAAGAGTAAAAGAACTTCTGGGGGAATCCGTATCCCAGACCTCAAGCTGTACTACAGAGCAATAGTTTTAAAAAGTGCATGGTATTGGTACAGTGATAGGCATGTAGATCAATGGAACAGAATTGAAGACCCAGAAATGAATCCACACTCCAATGGTCACTTGATCTTTGACAAAGGAGCTAAAACTATCCAGTGGAGAAAAGATAGCCTTTTTAACAAATGGTGCTGGTTCAACTGGAGGTCAACATGCAGAAGAATGCAAATTGATCCATTCTTATCTCCTTGTACTAAGCTCAATTCCAAGTGGATCAAGGACCTCCACATGAAACCAGACACACTGGAACTAATAGAAAAGAAACTATGGAAGTACCTTGAGCATATGGGCACAGGAGAAAATTTCCTAAACTGAACACCAATAGCTTATGCGCTAAGGTCAAGAATTGACAAATGGGACCTCATAAAATTATAAAGTTTCTGGAAGGCAAAGGACACTGTCAAAAGGACAAAGAGGCAACCAACAAACTGGGAAAAGATCTTTACCAACCCTACATCCGACAGAGGGCTAATATCCAATATATACAAAGAACTCAAGAAGTTAAACTCCAGAAAGGCAAGTAACCCTATTAAAATTGGGCACAGAGCTAAACAAAGAGTTCTCACCTGAAGAATATCTAATGGCTGTGAAGCACCTAAAGAAATGTTAAACATTTTTAGTCATTAGGGAAATACAAATCAAAACAATCCTGAGATTCCACCTCACACCAGTCAGAATGGCCAAAATCAAAAAGACAGGAGACAGCAATTGTTGGCAAGGATGTGGAGTAAGAGGAACACTCCTCCACAGCTGGTAGGATTGCAAGCTGGTACAACCACTCTGGAAAACAGTCTGGTGGTTCCTCAGAAAACTGGTCTTGGCACTCCCAGAGGATCCTGTTATATGACTCCTGGGTATATACCCAGAGGCTTCCCCTGCATGCAATAAGGACACATGCTCCACTATGTTCATAGCAGCCTTGTTTGTAATAGCCAGAAGCTGGAAAGAACCCAGATGTCCCTCAACAGAGGAATGGATTCAGAAGTTGTGATATATTTACACAATGGAATACTACTCTGCAATTAAAAACAATGAATTCATGAAATTCCTAGGCAAATGGTCAGAACTGGAAAATATCATCCTTAGTGAGGTAACCCAATCACAAAAGAACACACATGGTATGCAATCACTGATAAGGGGATATTAACCCAGAATCTCGGAATACCCAAGACACAATTCACATATCAATAGATTTCCAAGAAGATGGAAGGAGAGACCCCTGGTCCTGGAAAGACTGAATGTAGGGGAATACCAGGACAGAGAAGTGATAGGGGGTTGAATGGCGAACAGGGTGAGGGAAGAGGGCTTATGGGACTTTTGGGGAGGGAGGAAACGGGAAAGGGGAAATCATTCGGAATGTAAATAAAAAATAGAAAATAAAAAAAAACAATTATGAACTGGGAATTGTCAGTATGTAGAGGTATAAGTCTGATTTCTGGAGGAATTTTCATTAGTGGCAGAGAAACAAACTCTCTTAGTTAGGGTTTCTATATCTGTGAAAAAGACACCTTCACCATACCAAAACTTACAAAGAAAAATATTTAGTTGGAGCTTACAGTGTAGAGGTTTAGTCCATTGTCATCATGGTGGGAAGCATAGTTGCACACAGCCAGACATGGTACTGAAGAAGTAGCTGAGAGTCCTATGTGCTGACCTGCAGTAGCAGGAATAAGAGAGAGAGAGAGAGAGAGAGAGAGAGAGAGAGAGAGAGAGAGAGAGACAGAGAGAGACAGAGACAGAGAGACAGAGAGACAGAGACAGAGAGAGAGAGAGACTGGGCCTGGCTTGAGAATTTTAAACCCCAAAGCCCACTCCCAGTGACACACTTCCTCTAGCAAAGCACATCTCTCAATAGTGCCATTCACTGGTGATCAAACATTTAAATCTATGAGCCTATGGAAGCCATTCTTATTCAAACCACCATATTTCACTCCCTCCCCCTTATAGACTTGTTGCAATATCATAATTCAGAAATCCATCCAGTCCAACTTCAAAAGTCCCCATAGCCTACCACAGTCTCAACACTGTTTAAATAGTCCAAAGCTACATTTTTTTTTCTGAGACTCACGGCAATCTCTTAGCTAGAATCCCCTACAAAAACAAAAACAAATCACATACCTGTAACAAACTGTGACACAGAATATGTATTATCATTCCAAAAGGGAGAAAAAGGGGGTCATAGTGAGGAAATACAGGACACCCCCCCCAAAGTGGTTTGAAAAAAAATCTAAGAACACTTCAAATTCTGCATCTCCATGTCTGATGTTGAAGCAGTCTTCAAATCTCTAAGTCCTTTCAGCTTTTTTGACTACAACACATTTCTATTTCTTGGGCTAATTCCACTCCCAGTTGGCAGGTAACCCCATAGCTCTGGCATCTTCAACCTTGGAGTCTCCAACAAAATCCAAGCTTCACTTTCTAAGGAATCACCTTTCTGGGCCTCCATGGAGGAGCAATCCTGATACACTCCTGCTCTCTCACCTTCATTAAACATGGAGGGAGCTTTCACGATCCCTTTCTTGTATCCTTGACTCTAAATCCAGAATCACATTACTGAAGTTGACAAGGACTTCTGCTTGCTGGGGCTGGAACACGGTCCCTTGTTCAGATAGATTCTCATCAGCTTTCTCTTTTTGATGGTTTCCTTCCCTGCCAAAGGTAGTGGAACTTGCTTTGTAGAGTACGCTGCCTTCGAAATCAGAGGTCTGCCTGTTTTCCAAGTGCTGGGATTAAAGATGTGTGCTATTTCTCCTCCCATTGATGCCTGACAAGGCAATCCTCTGCTGCATATACAGCTGGAGCCACATGTACTCCTTGGTTGATGGCTTAGTCCCTGGGAGCTCTTGGGGGACTTGATTTTGTTGTTCTTCCCTTCAGGTTTCTTCAGTCCTTTCTCTAACTCCTCCACTGGGGACTCCGCACTCAGTCCAGTGTTTAGCTGTGAGCATCCACCTCTGTATTTGTAAGGCTCTGGCAGGACCTCTCAGGAGACAGTCATATCAGGCTCCTTTCAGGAGTCATTTCTTGGCATCCACATTGGTGTCGGGGTTTGGTGACTGTATATGGGAGGGGAAACTGGGAAAGGGGATAACATTTGAAATGTAAATAAAGAAAATATCCAATAATAAAAATGATGTGTGCTACCACACCTGGAACTAAGCTTTTCCTTAAGTCCTTTTCATGAGGTATTTGGAAGCTTGGTTGGGGTCTTGACCTAAGGTTACCACTCCCTTTATTCCATTTAGGATCAGACTTTTCTTTCAACTTTTTATCTTATTCAGCATTAGACTTAGCTCTATTACATTTCCTGTTGTTCTTTTTCTTCTCAAACTGTATATTTTGTATTTTCCTTGCTCAGCTTGCTCCTTTTTGATTATAAATCCACTTAAGAGTCACCATTAACAACTAAACCACACAGTCAATGCTAGGCTGACTGGAAAGCTCCTCTGCCAAGACTGTTAATTCATAATTTTTCATTTTAGCCTCAGGCAGATTTTTTGGATAAGGGCAGAAAGCAGGTTCATTTTTCACCAAAATATCACAAGATCAATCTCTAGAACACTTACTAATATTCTTTACTTCTAAAACATCTTGAACTGGACTGTCATAATATATATTGATCTCCTCATTACTGTCTTCCATGTTCCCACTATTTTGAACCTTAGAGCATTTAACTGTCTTCCTAATCTAATCTAACATTTACCTTCTGCCAACATGCAGCATGGTCAGAACTGTCACAGTAATACCCTACTCTTGATACTAACCAAGACTTAGGGTTTCTTTTGCTGTGAAGAAACATCATGATCATGGCAAGTCTTATAAAGAAAAGCATTTCATTGGGAATAGCTAACAGTTAAGAGGTTTAGTCCATTATCATAATGGAAGAAGGCATTATAGCACCCAGGTAGACATGGTGCTGGAGAAGAGTCTAAGAGTTCTACATCTGGTTCCATAGGCAACAGGAAGAGAGAGAACCACTGGGCCTGTCAGTTTCAGTTTCTGAAACCTCAAAGTTTACTGCCAGTGACAAATTTCCTCCAATAATGCCATACCTCCTAATAGGGCAACTCCCTGGTGTTCAAGAATTCAAGACTATGAGCTCATGTGAATATTCTTATTCAAACCACCACACACATTAAGCATATATGAAAAGAAGAGAGTGATATGAGTGTCCACAGACATGAGCAGCCAGAAGATAACTTCAGTGATGAAGGTGAAAGCAAAAAGCAAATAATACAGTTTTCATGGAAATGGGAAAAATACAAATTCTAGAAAGACTGTTAAGTTTTGAATTATTGCAAATTGTAACAATGAAGAAGGTGTGACTATAATTCTGCAAAATTGCTAACCAAAGCTATAATACTCTTTTGTTTTATTTTATTGTTTGATAGACAATATAAATTTAGACATTTAAAAATTTTCCCACATTTTAGGGTCTCAGACACTGAGGTATGGTCTCTAATCTAGGGGTTGTCACAATTCAGTTGGCATTTCCCTTTTATGATATTACGAAGTGGCCTTCAGTGGGTTTCCCCTCAGTTGATAGTAAGTTATGTCTAGAAATGTGGACTGAATAAACCCTTACTCACAGAATAGGTTAGACACTATTCCCAGACATGGAGAGACTCTGAAATACACTATGAAGCTACAAGATAACTAGTTTGTAAATTTTATGCATGATTCCTCTACATCTACACCTGGCTTCAATATACAAGAGAAGCAGTATTATGCCCATTATCAGTTTACCATCTCTCATTCTGAAGGCATGTTTGTTGAGTATGAAACTGAACATTTCTTGGCAGTCCTCAAGATGTTTAGTCTATAGAGGATGCAGAAAGAAAGAGTCCCCAATACTTAAAGTTTTCCTGTTCCTGAGACACTCAGAATGCCCAGAGAAATTTCCCCTAGACAATCTAGCAAGAAGTGATTACCAGGGGTGTCTGTGCTACTTTCTGAAGATAAGTTCCAAGGTGGTCTTCGCTGGCTTATTGGCAGCTTTCTAATAATAGATTCCCAATGAGTCCAAATTATCTGCCTCCCTGGGAAGCTTTTGGCCTGGTTTCTGGCTTACTGACACTGCACATGCCTTGGCCTGAGCAACTCAGCAAGCTCTCTGCCCTGTAGTGTGCTACAGCCAACCCCACTCACAGCTGGATCTGTAACTTGCAGAGAAGCTTTCTTCTTTATTCTGTCTTGGCACTCTCCCCCAGCTATTGACTTCCAAGCCTTTCTTCTTAATCTCCTGTGACTGACTATTGAATCCTTACTTTTCAAATCACTATAAGGTTTCTAGGTCTTGAGTAAACCCTCAGTAGAGTAGGGGGAAAAAAGGATAATCAATAGTTATACATTATTTTATGGACTAAATGGATATAATACACTAATAGGTGAACCTTAAAATACAGACTCAAGGACAATGAATGTACAAGTAGATGTGCTGGGTTTATATTAGGGCTAAAAGATAAAATGGGTTGATTTCAAGAAAAAGAAGCCGCCCATCAGGCTTTCTGTTGGTGTGTTTCTAAAGATCTTAAAGCATTTAGAAAATCGGTTTCTTCCAACTTGTGCTCTACGTGAGGTCTTGTTAATAGAGATGTCAGCATCTCTGAATACTGATCCTAGATCAAACAGTCTCAATCCATTCCGATATAACATAAAATGTCCTTCCACCACCAGGAAGGTTTTTCAGCATAACAAAAGCACCCAGATGTTTCCAAACACCAGATATTTAACAAGAGAGATAAATCAGTCTTGTGAAATTTGACTTAATGCTTCCTTTTGTCATCCAGATGTTTCAGTGTTGTGTTCACATTTTCCAACTATTTGGGTGCAATATGTCTTCATGCAGTTTGGCATTTGGGAAAACACACTGCCTTAGAAATGAGAAGAACAGTTAAGTGGGAATAAAGGATGAATTAAAAGTTTATACCTAACTCCAAACTGTAGTTAGCATAACTTGTGGTTTTACAAAACCTGAAAGGAACAGCATAAGGAATTGCAGCACAACGTCACCAGAGAAACTTGCTTTCTAAGGCTACAGTTTAATTTAATCCAGTCTTCTACCCTTGTATTTACAAGTCACAGCATCTAACATGGAAAGTACCCCTGAAAGGCTTTATGAACTACATTTTATCATTAGTAGACTCTGCTAAGATACCTTCCTCTTTACATAGGATTTCTTTTTATCCTCTCATTGAAGATTGATATTTTTGATGTAATATATCCTGATTATAGTTTCCCTTTCCCAGTTCCTACCCACATCCTCTCACAACCTGATCCACATCCTTTCTGTCTCTCATTAGAAACCTAACAAATTTCTAAGGGAATATAATGCAATATAATATAATATAATAAGATAAAATTAAAACCAACAGCAGAATAGAAAAAAAACAAAGGAAAAAAAATAAAAAGGAGCCCAAGAAAAGGCAAAAGAAATTGATATTTTTGCTCACAAACTCAGGAATCCCATAAAAACACTAAACTGGAAGATATGATATATATGCAAAGGACCTATATGGTTAAATGACAAAATAAAAACTCATAAAAATAAAAAGAAGAAAATTTTGAGAAATAAAAAGTATGACATGACTTTATGATGCAAGGAACCTTAAAAGATGTCATTGAGTTCATTTTCTGCTGGCCATTTACTGCTGGGCATGAAGACTAAGCTTAAGAGTAGTTTGTGGTTTTCCCTGGTGAGATTTTCTTGAAGAAAACTAAATTTTCATAGAGATTCCTTTCAGCTCTAGACCCCCATGTGGTGCAAAGCCTGCATAGGCCCTGTGCATGCTACTTCAGCCTCTACAAGTCCATATGTGTGCTAGTTCTATTTCATTTAGGACTTGTTTACTTGGTGGATATTACAGTATTTCCATCTCCTCTCCCAAAGGATTCCCTGAGCCTCAAGACTAATGATCTTATGGAGACATCTCACTACGAACTTGAGTGTCCCAAGGTCTCTTATTCTCTATGCATTGTCTGGCTATGCATCTCTGAATTTGTTCAGAGCTACCTTAAGAAAGAATCTTCTCTGATGATGTCTGAGCAAGGCACTGATCTATGAGTATAACTGAACATCATTAGAAGTCATTTTATTGCTATATTCTGTCAGAACAGTAGTGTTTGGTTTTACCTGAGGTGTCTGGGCTATTTAGTCTCTTGTTCTTGGTCACCCAACTAGTTTCAGTTATGAATTGTATCTTGTGCAATAGGCCCTAAGTCAAATGGCAGGGAACCATTGTAGATCAAAAGGTTTGCTGCTCGCTTGGTGCCTATGTTTCTCCTTTGATAGCATGCAGAGTGCATTCTTGTACTAAAGATATTAGTACATAGGGATGAAGGCTCTAGGCAGGCACATGTGACTTCTCCAAATTCAATAGGATGTGTAGGTGTTGTCTTCAGCAATGAACACTGCCATTAGTTTAAGGAAAACAACCTATAGCCTTGGCAATATCCTAGGTTGATTGGAGGTTTCTAGCAGACCCATTTGGCCAACAAATCAATTAGATGTAACTCATTTCTGGTACAAGAAGTTTCATTTGAGTTTCAAAAGAGGTGGCCAGTGGGGCTTTCTTTTCCTCATTATATGGCAGTTTCCTTTAGGCCTCATATATATTTAAGCTTCCATAGAACCCCTCAAATGACTCTTAATTTTAGTTGTTCTCCTGTATTTTCTCCCTTGTTACTCTCTAACCACCCCTCCCACTTGATCTTCCAGTTCAAGTCACTATCCCCAGTCCATCCATAACAATCGATTCTATTTCCGTTTCCTGAAAAGATCTATATGTCCCCCCTGGTTCCTTACTCCATAACTAAACATTTGCAATTCAATGGCTTGCTTATCATTGATTTACAGCTAATGTCTACATACAAACATATAATACTCTGTCTTTCTAGGTCTTGGTTACCTCACCCAGGATGATTTTTTTCTAATTCATCCATTTACCTGCAAACTAAATTTATGATTTCATTCATTAGCATCTGATTGATATTCCATTAAATAAATGTGCAACATTTTCTTTATCCAGTATTCTTTTAAGGGATATCTCACTTGTTTTCAATATCTGGCAGCAGTGAACATGGTTGAGCAAGAGTCTCTGTGGTAGGATGAAATATCCTTTGGGCAAATGTCTAAGAGAGGTATAGCTGGATCTTGAGGTACATAATGTCCATCTTCCTAAATAACCACCACAGTGATTTCCACAGTGGCTGTATAAGTTTACAATCCCACCATCAATGGATTAATACCTTTACCCCACATTCTCTCTAGTATAACTTCTTAGTTGCTTTATTCATTTTAGCCATTCTGATGGATATAAGATGAAATCTCAAAATAGTTCTGATTTGCATTTTTCTGATGACTAAGGATGTTGAACATTTCTTTTAATTCTTCTTGGCCATTTGAGTTCCTATTTGAGAATTCTTTCTTTAGATATGTACCCCATTTTTAATATTGCCATTTGTTTTCTTGAACTTCTCTGAGTTCTATGTACTTTGGATATTAGCCATATATTGGATGTGTAAAACTATTTTCCCCATTATGTAGGCTTCCCTTTTCTTGGATGATAGTGTCTTTTGCCGTAAATTTTTAGTTTCACGAGGTCCCAAGTAGACCTTAATTGTTGATCTTAATGTTTGTGCTATCTGTGTCCTATTCAGAAAGTGTTTTCCTGTGCCAACAAGTTTATAGCTATTCCCCAGTTTCTATTCTGTAGAGTACAGTGTATCTGGTTTTATGTTGAGATCTTTGATACATTTGGATTTGAATTTTTCAAAGATAATAGGTATGAATGTATTTTAATTTCTCTATATGCAGGCATACAGCTTGACCAGCACTATTTGTTGAAGATTTCTTTGTCCAGAGTGTATTTATGGCTTCTTTATTAAAAACTAGGTGTCCATATGTGTATAGACTTATATCTTGGATGTCAGTATAGTTCCATTGATTGACTCTTCTATTCTAAATGATATATAAGTGCCTCTTTTCTAACAGAGCCAATTTTTTCATCCTCAGTTGTTAATTTTTTGGACTGTTTAGCCTTCAACATCTTGTAAGGTATGAAGTAAATTACTTAGCTCTTGAGTAGTTATTCCAATGGTGGACCTTAGCCAATTAATATCTTGCAACAATTTTAGAAAATCACTAAGAGTTCTTAATTGGTCTTTCTTGATTTGTACCTTCTGTGGTCAAATTTCCTGCAGACTTACTTATGTCCTAGATAATTAATATTATCTCTTCTTTGTATTTTTTTCAGGAGCAATTTGTAATCCCCAGCAAGGCATGATTCTCTTTACATCATCAAGTATTTGTCTAAGATATCTCTGTTTGAATCAGCCAGCAAAATATTATTCATATAATGATAAATTATAGATTTAGAGAATTGCTTATGAATTATTGCTAATGACTCTTGTATAAAATATTAACACAATGTAGAACTACTTAAGATTCCTTATGGCAAAAATTTTCAGTGATATCTCTTTATTGGAAAATTATTATTATCAGCAGGTACTGAGAAAGCAGACCTTTATCTTGTATTTATATAGGGATAGTGAAAAAGCAATCTTTTAAAGCAATCACCATAATAGACCATACCTTAGGTAACAATGAAGGCAATTGGATTTCAGGCTGTAAAGAACCCACTGGTTGAGTGAGTTTCTCTCAGATATATCAACATCCTTCACTTGCCAGATTTCTTTTTAATATCAAATATAGGAAATTTCTAAGAGCTGGTCAACTCTTCTTTATTTGGAGCCTCAAGCTGTCCCTGGACCAGCTGTTCTAGTGCCCACAATAGTTTCCTTTGTCATATTCCACTTCTCTATCCAAACAGGTTGGATAGGGCAGTCAACCACCTTAATGGTAGGGCTGTTGGTATTTTATCAGCAGTGACACCCCAAATAAAGTTGGAGACCCAGTCCCTGATTTTCCATGTTTATGGACAACTTGGACAGTCTGTGACTTTTCTTAATAACATTTTAAATATCTTTGTCAGGAACATTCATTATTTTATGGGTTTTTTCTTGAAGTTGGAGAAATGCTCCCACTGCTACAACAAATCTCTTCCCCTTAATTTCATGACTATGTCAGCCACATATGGCCTTAATTTTCCTATTTGACCTTCTGGTCCTATATATTTAAGGCATCTTCACTTTGATTTACCTGGGATAAAATTCCAGCCCCTTTAAATTGTATATCTACCTTTTGAAGAGGCCAATTTGGAAGCTAAGATTCTGGTGACATTATAGTCTGATGTCTAACATTTCTTCAATTTCAATGTCATTTATAAATACCTTTAGTTTTAGCCTATGCTCATCTATTGAAGTTTGCCAAAATATTTTTTTGTCTTTCCTATGTTTTCTGGTTTATCTATTGAAGCTGCTCTGTCCTTGATTTCTGAGTTTTTAATTTGTATTTTTGGAGCAGTGTTGTATGAGCATTTTGTAGACAAGCTTTTTCATTGCTAGTATGTAATGCCTAATCTGAATTTGATATTTGGGCCTGTTAGAGTACTTCCTGAATGATTTCTGATGAGGGGTTATTCTGTATGTCCCTTGTTGATCAAAATTCATTAGTCCAATGTCCACCTTTGCTACGCCCTTTGCATAGTTCAAGGAACTAAATTAGTTTAGCTCTTTCTACAATTATTTTTTAAATATCCTTCCACACCACAATTAAGACATTTGAGAATTTGGATTTTCTCAAGACCATTAGAGATCACTTCTAATAAAATCATATTCTATGAATGAGATCAAATATCAGTAAGTCATATTTCTAATCCATTCATCAAGAATTGCTCTCCCGGAGGATCCGGCTATACCACTCCTGGGCATATACCCAGAGGCTTTACCTGCATGCAATAAGGACACATGCTCCACTATGTTCATAGCAGCCTTATTTATAATAGCCAGAAGCTGGAAAGAACCCAGATGTCCCTCAACGGAGGAATGGATTCAGAAGATGTGGTATATCTACACAATGGAATACTACTCTGCAATTAAAAACAATGAATTCACGAAATTCCTAGGCAAATGGTCAGATCTTGAAAATATCATCCTTAGTGAGGTAACCCAATCACAAAAGAACACACATGGTATGCAGTCACTGATAAGGGGATATTAACCCAGAATCTCGGAATACCCTAGACACATTTTGCATATCAATTGATTTCTAAGAAGATGGAAGGAGAGACCCCTGGTCCTGGAAAGACTGAATGTAGGGGAATGCCAGGACAGAGAAACGAGAGGGGGTTGAATGGAGAAAAGAGGGAGGGAAGGGGGCTTATGGGACTTGCGGGGAGGGAGGAAACGGGAAAGGGGAAATGATTTGGAATGTAAATAAAAAAAAAAGAATTGCTAATCTTGCCTTTAAAGGCCTGATCACCTTCTTAAATTCAGCATTAGCATTTTCATATAGCACTTGCATCTGGACCTCTGCATATAGACTCTCATCTAATAGCTGACCTTGAAAAATATTAACCTCTTCTCTTATTTCTCTATTCCATTTCCCTTGCCTCTTCTCTTCGTCATGAATCCCATTGTAACTGTGGACCAGGTTCTAATATTGCTCTTGGCTTATCTTTCAAGTCTTGAGGGATTATTCTATTTTGCATTGCCTAAGAATTTAATATCTGTTTTACCAATGGTTAGTGTCTTCCATCATTGGTGACACTTTAAAAAAATGGTTTTTCAAACCCAATATGTCCCTGGGGGTGTACAGCATCTGCTGTCATGTGTTGTACATTAACTGGAAAAGCTAAGTTAGGTTTCTAACATTTGACATTCCTGATTTTCATCATATGGTGGTCCAGTAGGTTTTGGCCTTATTTCCTCTGCCTCAATTTTAGTATCTTCCTCAATTTTATTTATAATTTTCTAACTTTTCTCCTATGGATTGTCTCCATCTTTTATCTTTCTCTTTTTCTTCTATCCCTATCATCTTAGTATCTACTTCATTTTTATTTGTAAACTTTTTGAACTTATCCTCCAAGGTTCTTTCTCCATTTTTCATTTTTCTCTTTCTTTTACTTCTATTATCTTAGTATTTCCCTCATTTTCATAACCTTTTAATTTATCTTCTAATACTCGACTTCATTTTTTAATATTTCTCTTTTTCTTTTATCTCTAAAGTGCTTTTCTGTGAGAAGGCATGAGAAACCATCTTGGCTATCAAGATTAAAATAAAGATTATCAATATGATAGTAATCATGACTGATAACCTGTCTGTTTCAAATACACCATTTATCTCCTCTTTTGTTTCTGTCTTTAGGCCATTTGAAATGTCATTATAGAGTCTAAAAGCTGTGTTGCTGTTGTGCCTTTCATCTTTTATGGGTCTTATTTCTTTAAATGTATCTGTTTTTACACTTGATCTTAGCCAAAAGGTAGAGAAGCAATGATGTATGTTTTTCATTAATTATATCTATCTATGAATATTCACACATAGTCCTTTCCTCTTTAGCATAAAATCATCAATTTAAACATTTTTTAACCTGGCCAGAAGTTTGGGTGCTATAGATTTCTTCTGGTCTCTGTTTTTGTCTTTGTCTTCTTCCTCTGTTTATCGTAAGATATTGCAGTAGTTAGTGGCACCCAGCATTTTAGTTACAGGGAAGAAGCAGTTTCTGCCTTATACCCATAAGGTTTAACAGGGAAATGTGTCTCACCAGATACAGGACCTTTTCTGCATTTCAGATTCCTCTAAGCTGTCCCTGTTTACCCTCTGGAATCACCAGAGCCCTGGGGATAGCCCGAGAAACTGCATGGAACCTGCCAGCCGAGTTAGCTCAAGACTAACCTCAAAGCTACCAGTGGATCTGGGATGTTTGTCCCAGCTATCAGCAGAAACCCAGCCTCTCCTGCGGCACAATTCAGTTGAGTTCATAGCTTTGCCCGATTTGGGGATCCTTTCCAGACCACAAAAGCTCACGTGCCAAGTTAGCACATATTCTGATCTTTCTTCAGAACCGCATAATACTTAGGGAAAATCACTGCCGGTAGCATGTGATAAAACTGCTCTGCTGTTCCAGCTCTGTGCAGGATATGTGTGAGCCACTATTGGAGCCTAGCTCTCTCAGCAGCCCAGAGAGCACAAGGCTAGTCCAGGCACTGCAATTCTGCTGGTCAAGGAACTGTACCTGTAAAATACACTTGGCTTGGGTTCCCCATATCTATCTAGGAACCTGCTCTGTTTCCAAGGAGAGCATGTTGTGTACCTCCTATCGGGATCTTTTCAGGCTCTAAACCTGTTTCTTTCTATGTTGAATGCTATGCCAAATATAGGATGAAATTTAAGAAGTGCAAGTTTTTTTCTAACCTGGCTAACTGCCAAGTAATTGGGCGGGGAAACTCATAGATTTATTCAACAAACTTTAAGCGCAATAACTAAGCAGAAATGCCTAAACCTCTATGCTATCTAGTTACTTCCCGACCACACTCCCTACTTAGTTTCATTTAGTCTTTCGTTGGCTAACTCTGCTGTAGCTTTCTGTCCACATGGAGAACTCCCCTGGCCACTCTTCATGCCCAACCTCATGGTGACCTCCTCCTCCTCCTCCTCCTCTACCACCACCTCCTCCTCCTCCTCCTCCTCCTCCTCATCATCATCATCATCATCATCATCATCATCATCATCATCATCATCCTCTTCCTCTTCCTGCTCTTCCATCTCCTCTTCCTCCTCATCCTCTTCTTCCTTCTCTTCCTTCTCCTTCTCTGTCTCTCTCTCTCTCTCTCTCTCTCTCTCTCTCTCTCTCTCTCTCTCTCTCTCTCTCTCTCTCTCTCTCTCTCCCTCCCTCCCTCTCCCCAAGGCGCTTTCCTTCCCTATTGGTCATTTATATATGCACTTTTTCTTTATTTTTTTCTTATACGATACACCCCGACCACAGCCTACTCTCCTCTCCCCCTCCTTTCCCTCTTCCCAGACCTGCTCCCAACCTCTTCTGTCTCACCAGTTAATGAGTTGTTCAGTTTGTTGTAAGCACACATTATGCCCATTGCTTTGATGATGCATTTTGTACCTCTTCAGCTGTTTTTTAAATGTTTTGTTTATTTATCTGTCATTTGTTGACTATATTTTGTTGTAAATTGTCTCATATCAGGATATTGACTCTGAGCTTTATTTTCTTTCTTTTTGTTCTTGAAGTCATGGATAAAAAATTTTTAACAAGACAAATATGAGCCAAAGGGCTTTCTATGCTGAACCAGAAAGTCTTCATTCTGAACCTCTAAAGATGAATTCTGGATGGTTATTTAGCTTTAGTGTGGTTTGCTTCCAGCCAGCAACCAAGAACTGGAAGCAGCAGATTCTTGTTCTGGTTTTGATTGTACTGTGCATTTTGAATGATCCAAAGCAGTGATATACAGACTTCTCTCTCCCAGCTGGAGCCCACTGAATTGATCATAACTCAGACATTTATTTTATCATTGCACACATATATTGCACTCTTTGTATGTATTCCCAAAATTATTCACATATATAACTCTCTTTAGGCACATATTGTATAATAAATCCCCATAATACCACAATATAGACACTCTGATGTTCTCAAAATGCATGAGGACACAATCTTCCTCCACTTCTTTCTACAACAGCAGAGATGCTGGTAATTCTTTGAATGGGTGACTTGCAATAGCACGCCAGTATCTGTTACACTTGTTATCAAGCATGCTGCTCAAACAAAGACACCACATATCAGAGTGTCATGATAGAAAGGCACCTTGGAGAACTAATTCCTCAAATAAGAGAAATGAAATAAACAAGGGTAGAAATTTTCCCAAGCTCCCACCCTAGGGAGTCAGAGTCAAAGTTGAAAATGGTGTCTCTAATTGTTTATAGAACAGCACATCTTGGTTTTCCTTAGCTCTCAATAATCTTCCTTCCTTCTTTTGCTAACATTAAGTTTATTCAAAGATGTTTTCTGCCCTTTTAGGCTCATTTCAGAATTATTCTTTCATAAAAACTATACAGATTCATTGTTATCACTAATAGAGAAATGGGGGCTATCCTGGTATTTTTCAGATGACATGGAAAGATGAAAATCAGTAGAGGATTCCTGAGAGAAAGTAGTAGTATCAAGGCAGGCATGAACTCCAGTAGGCAGAACTTTAAGAGGTTCAGGTAACTGCCTCCAATCTAGTCTGACTACTGAAGTAGACATCTCACTATCAATGTCTCCTTTGAGATACTTAGTCTACTTCCATTCTGCAATCAGAAATACTTTTGTGTGGTCAGGAAAATTTCATGGTATAGACAGGTTCATTATACATGTTGTATAATTTGTAATCATTGCACTCTTAAGCAATTGGGTAATGATGTAATATGTATACACAAATATAAGAAAAATAACATTGCAGGGTAGGGTCACTTTCTTCAAATATGTCACCTATAGATAACTTAATGATTCCTCTCTCTACCACTGATAAACACACACACACACACACACACACACACACACACACACACCCACGCACACAGAGAGAGAGAGAGAGAGAGAGAGAGAGTTCTATAGCAGATCACCTTCTGCACCCCCTTCCTTTCTGCCCCCATCTCCAGAAGCTAATACAAATCATCTTCTCCAGAGTTCCTCCCCACTCATGTGTGTGCTCAGCAATCACCCTTACCTAATGACCCATGTCCCTATCTCCTGAAGAGGTTATATTTAAATATCAACTGGCCATTGAAAAATATCCAGAATGATCTTGCCTTGAAATCATAATCATAGAGAAGCGTCACAGTGATGAAAGACAATTGACAAATGGTATTTTATGAAGATCACTGATTTCTAAGTTTTATGATGTCCATCTGACTACTAAAATGTTAATAATATAATATTGCTATTGTCAAACCTCAATTTTTGCAGGTACTTAAATTAACTAATTACCCAAAGATACCTTCTTTTCCTGAACTATATTTTCTCTAATATGCAATCACAAGACTACATTAACCAATTAGCTAAATCAGCATTGGTTATTTGATGATATATTTTGCAGTATCTATTTGTAGTTTGGGGAATGGCATAAAGAAATGCTAATTATATTCTCAAAGGATGCCATACTCAAAACTATCTTGGGGTGAAGCTCAGTAGTAAAGTATTTGCCTAGAATTTGCCTAGATTGTTCAGTCTTGGGTTTTATCTTCAGCAGAAAATCAAACAAACACACCAGAACTAGTCAATAAACTGTTCCTGACACACTATTGTAATGGAGAAAAAGCAAGGAGCTGTAGGTGTTCAGAATAGAGGAGATATCCTTTCAAAAAGAGGGCTTGATGGATCAATAATCTCTTCAGAAAGCAAGGATGCTGCCAGATGGTAAAGAGCAGAGAAAACTTCCAAGTTCATTTACACTTGGTCTACTGACAGTGTAAAACAATTACAGGTTGCTAATAGACGACATATCATCACATAAGCATTGATTGAATACTTCGTCTTTTAGATGTATGTATTTAGAGGTGGTATGTGGATATGAGTGCTGGTATCTGTGGATCAGATATGCTTGATTCTGTTGAGCTGGAGGTACAGGGGGTAGTGGGAACTCAACGTGGGTCCTTTTCAAGAGCAGTACACATTCTTAACTGCTAAGCTCACACATACACACACACACACACACACACACACACACACATGCACGCATGGAAACACGCATGCACACATGCACACACACATTTACTTATCAGTATACATATGTGTCAGTGTGTATGCATGCCACATATGTGATGTATGCAAACCCACAGATTCCAGAATAGAGTGCTGTATACCCTGGAGTTAGAGTAACAGATGCTGTGATCCACATCATGGTGGGTGCTGTGACCTAAAGGAAGGTCCTCTCTAAGAGCTGCAAGTGCTCTTAATTGCTGAACCATCTCTCCAATCCCTACATGCATTGATTTAAAAAATTTAGCCTTGTAAAGGCATTTTTCAAAGCTGTGAACTCAACTGTTGATCTAGTCCAAGAATCACTGTGTTGCCTACATTAAACTGTGACATTCTCAGGGCACATGTGTCGCCTTCATATCAGTCTTGAGTAAGTTTTGTTTTTCCTTAAAATGATGTTACTAAATATCACTAATAGAATGCATGCTTGGATTATTTTAAAGGAATGCAATATGTTGTAGCATGTAACATCCTGGCCTAAGAATGCAGTTGACATTGTTGTTCACTTCTGTGATAATATATTAGGTGCTAATCCAGGGTTCTCTGCACAGTTCAAACCTCTAGCTATTGCAATCCTGCCAATGGTTCTTTTACTCAGAAATGTCTAGTGAAAACATAACTCCAATAGATTGAGATGACATGTACAAAAGACTTTAAACTTAAAATGCAGTCAATGTGGGCATCTTTATATAAAACAAATGTAGAATATGCTAATTTGTTATTCTTCTCAAAAGAAGGAGACAGGTAGCATGAAGAGCACAATCATGTTCCTCCCCAGCTCTCCCAGCTTAGGTACCAATGTCCATGTTTATTAACTTCACTGGCAAGAAGACAACTCAATGCCTGCCCCTACTGTGTCTCTAGTAGTTTTTTGTTCACCAAAAAGATCTTTATTTCTGACTTCTCTTTGACTCAGATTTTGGGTTGTAGCATTCTGCATTCTAATCAAGTTGCTGTTCTGTCTGAACTATAGCAGGCATTTCATGAGCCTCCATGCTGACACCGTCTTTGCTTTCTGAATCCTATATTCAGGAATTCTCTTCTACAGCCAAGCTACACCTGTTCTACCCATCTCTGCATTTATTATTGGATTTACAACAGTAAATCCATTTTCTAACCTTCTTTTATTCTGTCTAGGAGAGTGAATTCTAGAGGAAAGTTCAAACTTAAACACTATTCATTCCATGAACAGAAACAAACTCACACTTTATCGCTTACATGAAATTATTAAACATCCATCATGATACTAAAGACTAATACTGTATTTTGAACCCAATGTAGCAACATAAAACTGCTCTCTTACGTAGTTTTGTGCATAGCATAATTTTATTATGCTGCTTTATTTTATAGTTTAATTTATGTTTTATAGTTTTATTTACTTAATTTATATTTATAGTTTTACTTTAGCAGCATAAAACACCTCTCTTACATACCTTTCAAGGTACAGGTTATAAAATTCAGGAAATACTTTAGAGTTAAACTTGCAGCTGATCACAGCTGTCAAGTTAGCAACAGATGGACTCACCCATCAAATGGCCATATGGGCTGACAAGTGACCCATAAAAGGTCTCAGCCACTAGAGAATCTCCAAATGTTATAATGGAAGAATAAAAATCAAAAGAAACCAAGGATGCACTGGAAACTTTAACTACAAAAAGAAACAAGTCCATTTACACCCTCAGGCTCATTTACCTAAGAAACATGCCAGAAGATCTGCAATAATTCACTTGGTCTTCAGATGTCTATTAGTTTATTAAACAACTATTTTGTGCCATGGGCTATGACTAATAGAACTGTTAATACATATATTCCAAACTAGATAGCAGTCCATAGATTATTTTTCTAAAATTATATTTTCCAGAATGTCTACTCATAAACAGGAATAGTGACTAACAGAAATAGTGATTTTAAAACTTAAAATATAGACAGATGGAGGGTCAACCATAAAGGCTGCATTTTGATGGACAGAGTGAAGTGATCTTCCAGGGAATTCTTAGATTCACCTGGGATCCCCCTCTTCACTTCTTTTGAGCTCAAGTTGTCTCAAATGTTAGGGGCACAATCTCACTAAGACAAATGTGCACATTAGAGGAAAATATGAAGGAAGTCAACTTTTAAGTCAGGGCCATGGACTTATCTTGTGAAAATTTTTGTGTCACATATAAATCCTGTGAGTCCCCTACATGTGACAACCTTTCCACTTACATTTTTAAATTTCATTTTAGGCATAATAAACAAGTGACTCTTGAAGCCCTCAATTGTTAATTGGCACTTTAAATGAACCGATGCTGTATTCCTATGGTTGCTTCTCTAGTTGAAATGCATTAACATTCATTTTTAAAGGTTTAATCAGGCAAATTTTTATTTCAATAATTTAGCCTGAAAAGTTTCTAGTTGATGAAAATGTCAAACCCAAAAAGAAAAGAATATTTAATTAGTTAAGTGCCTTACATTTTTGACAAATACTAAGTGGTCTTGTTCAGCACTTGCTTCTAGAACTCGGAAAGTTATTAAATATGTAAGTGCAGAAAATCAGTATTTCTCAACATATAGTTCTTCGCGATTGGGGCCAAGCTTTGTCTCCTTTTTTTCTCATCTGTGTCTCTTCTCCGTGTAGGATCATCTTATTTGTTCTACTTTCTTTATAGTATTTATGCTTTAAAACAGCGTCCTTCAAACCCCCCTAATGCTCAAACCCTTTAATACTGTTCCTTATGCTGTGGTGACTCCCAACCACACAGTTATTTTTGTTGCTACTTCATAGTTGCAATTTTGCTATTGTAATACTCATAATGTAAATATCTTGGTGGATAGAGGTTTGCCAAAGGAGCCACAATCCACATGTTGAGAACCATTGTTTTAAAATGACAAAGCACAGACGTAATGTATAAAAGCAGGCATGCATGCAAGGTTTAATGGTTTAGGATAAACACACTTCACTCATCAGTCTGTATCTTAGATGTTTATAGATTGTCCCAGAGAAACATGACCACCCACTCTTTGGGGAGGGGAATACAGAGAAACACAGAGAGATGGATGGGAGGGGAGACAGGGAGAGATGAAGACAGAGAGGCAGAGATCTAAGGATGTATGCTAGTATGGAGGTCAAGTTTCACAGTTTACTATATAATCTTGATACCCAAGAAAGTCAATAGTGTGACTCTGTGAACTTCAAAGGCAGAGGACTCAGAAGGAGTGGATTGTGCAGATTCTAGCCTGAGAGCATAAAAAGATGAGATGTCTGAGCTAAAGTAATGGGCAGAAAGCCAAAGTAAGTTGAGTCTTCTTTTCTCTGTCTTTTCCTGACTCAAGCCTCTCAGGTTTGTCCAATCTCTGGACAACAGGTCACTACACTGTCATCTATAAAGGTCATATTCATGAACTGTACAATTGGGTGACAAAAAAATCTAAAAATATATATTATGATGTTTTAAGTAAATTTGCCATTTTATGTTTGACCACATCTATGACAGTCCTGGGCCATATTCAGATGACAGGCCACAGCTTTGACACACTTGATTACCCAATTGCATTACAGAGGCCATTGTACAAAATCTATTCAATTATAAAAGTAATGTTTAATGTGGGCACAATGTGACCTAGTCAAGCAGGCAATTGGATTAACCAATGCTTTAAGATCATTTTTTTTTTGGTGGTTCACGTTGTAAAATCAACTTATTTCCTGTATGTCTTCCTTTAATTTGGGAAATATTTTGGAATAAAAAAATTGGACCAAATGAGTATATATATATATATATATATATATATATATATATATACTCATTATATATATATAATTATATATATATAATTATATATATATAATTCACCTGCAATCAATTCACTGAACTATAGAGTTAATTAAAAGCATCTAACACGATTCTTTTCCAAAAACTTAGCTAGTCCAGTAGAAAGATCAGCAACCTTTTCAGTGCCCATAAAAACAGCAGTAAAATGTAGTGACCTCACTTAACCTGAAAGTTCATGTTCAGAACTCTTTTTATCTCTTCCTAGTTATTGGAGATTTTTATTTCAATATTGAGAAACAGTAAATCTCTTAAATATTAAGCATCTTAAAATTTTAACTCTTAATTTATCCTAAAACTATTTCTAGGGATTTTTTTTAATAAATTTTATTTTCTAAGTTTTTTTTTATTTACATTCCAAATCATTTCCCCTTTCCCGTTTCCTCCCTCCCCGAAAGTCCCATAAGCCCCCTTCCCTCCCTCTTTTCCCCATTCAACCACCTCTCATTTCTCTGTCCTGGCGTTCCCCTACATCCAGTCTTTCCATGAATACTACTCTGCAATTAAAAACAATGAATTCACGAAATTCCTAGGCAAATGGTCAGAACTTGAAAATATCATCCTTAGTGAGGTAACCCAATCACAAAAGAACACACATGGTATGCAGTCACTGATAAGGGGATATTAATCTAGGGATTTTCTGTCTTTTGCTTTTATCATGTACATCACGATCTAGGTTCACATATTCACTGGCTCCTCATGTTGAAGGCTCCCAGCCTTTTCCCAGGCATGCCTCTCCATCAACTCCTATACTTAATTCTGCTAAGATTTAAGATATAGATCAAGATTAAGATCGTCAAACTACCTTGTAACTACTAGCCTACTCTCTAGCTCATCCTTCTAAATGTAAGTAGCTATACTTGTCAAATTTCATCATGATATTTATTTATGAATTTCCCTTGTAACATTGTTTATCTAAAGTCCATTTGAAGCTCCCTGTAACTTTCCTTAAGTTTGTGTCCCAGTTAAGTACTTCATGTAATATTTTATATGCTTATAGATACTCAATTAAGTTCTGCTGATAATAATATAACACTTGATAAATTAATACCAATTTCTTTCTGAATTGATACTTCCCCTCCAAGTCTTTTTTTTTTATTATTTATTTTATTTTTTTAATTTACATTCCAAATCACTTCCCCTTTCCCGTTTCCTCCCTCCCCAAAAGTCCCATAAGCCCCCTTCCCTCCCTCTTTTCTCCATTCAACCCCCTCTCACTTCTCTGTCCTGGCGTTCCCCTACATCCAGTCTTTCCAGGACCAGGGGTCTCTCCTACCATCTTTTTAGAAATCTATTGATATGCGGATTGTGTCTAGGGTATTCCGAGATTCTGGGTCAATATCCCCTTATCAGTGACTGCATACCATGTGTGTTCTTTTGTGATTGGGTTACCTCACTAAGGATGATATTTTCAAGATCTGACCATTTGCCTAGGAATTTCGTGAATTCATTGTTTTTAATTGCAGAGTAGTATTCCATTGTGTAGATATACCACATCTTCTGAATCCATTCCTCCGTTGGGGTTCTTTCCAGCTTCTGGCTATTATAAATAAGGCTGCTATGAACATAGTGGAGCATGTGTCCTTATTGCATGCAGGTAAAGCCTCTGGGTATATGCCCAGGAGTGGTATAGCCGGATCCTCCGGGAGTGTCATGCCCAGTTTTCTGAGGAACCGCCAGACTGCTTTCCAGAGTGGTTGTACCAGCTTGATGGCTAAGATCAAAGACACAGGAGACAGCAGTTGTTGGCGAGGATGTGGAGAAAGAGGAACACTCCTCCACTGCTGGTGGAATTGCAAGCTGGTACAACCCCTCCAAGTCTTATCTAATATCACCGAAGAGGAAGTATAAGGAATATAAGACCTTGGAGATGCACATAAACCATAACCATAAAAATTTGCTTCTAGAACATGGTCCTTGAACTCACTAACTCACAGCAGCTATGGTTACTCATCCTAGATCTAAGTCCATCAACATTTGTTGTTTAGAATGTTCCTTGTGACTGTAGGAACCACTTTAATATGGAAGGTCAACATCTCAAAATAGTTGCAGAAAGTTCCTGAAACTGATTCACTAGATTGTACGATGTCACAATATTGAGTAAATAATGCAGGCTCCTGAGAGTCACCCTCTGGCAAGTTAAGCTGCAAAGAAGACACTGAGACCAAACCAGCTCCCTAGAGGAAGCAGAAACAAGCCAAGCTGCTTGGAAGGGGTTAGAATAACTGAGTCAATTATAAAGAACACTCTCTAGCTTGTTAAACTGACAAACTAAAGGCTACGCAATATTACAGAGGTTCCTAGCCATTGTGAGCTTTGGTGATATAGTTGTAATGGGAGATGCCAGGATGGGGTGAGAGGATAATGGTGCAAAACAATTATTATGCACACATATGAAACCATTGAAGAGTATAAACAAAATCAGTAAGTTTTAACAAGACTTTTAAATATCATAAAAGAATTTAATATTGTGTTCAAGAAAAGTGGAATGTTCTTATTTACTCTAATGCATCATAATTCTACATTTGAGTAATCTGCTCCCATGATCTCTCCATAACACTTCCCCTGAGCTGATTATATCATGTGTCTCCTTTGAAATGGAGCAACCCATAGGAGCTAACAGATACCAGCACATATGAAAGAATGGCTTGAAACGAGCCAGAATCCTCCAAATGGGCATGCTTTTCCTGTCAGGAAAACACATTGTGTATAGAGATCTGCTGAGGGCTCCCCCTCCCACAGAATAGTACCTAAAGGGGGTGATAGAATGCAAGAACATGTGGCATTGTGCTTGGAATGTTTCCCTGCCTAATTGGCCTGGATTTATGAGTGTATAATAACCCTCTATGCATCCTCACACCCAGGCAGCATTATAAAATAAGCCTGAGTAATATCCAGGCTGCTTTGTTTTATGGGAAACTTTACAGCATGAGCATTTCATGCACAAATGCATGGGCTGTGCACAGATGTTTGCATTCATTTATGTTTCTCGGGACAACAGCAACAATATGAATACAGTTTGGACGGCATCATTAAGAAACTGCACTTGGATTTACTTTATCAGCTTAAAAAGAAAGATGCATTTTCCCTCTTCCAATTCACTTCCAAAGTCAAAAATTCACTTGGCCAATAGGTGACAACCTCTCCCTTTCCAAGTCCTTTTGCAAAATTAATATTATATTTGCTTTCGCATTTGCATCTCTTGGCTACTCTGCTGCTTTGGGTTTTAAATAGCTAAACATCTCCAGGAACAGAACATCAATGCTGCCCTATGTCGGCTGGATGTTTTTTAACTGTCTGGTTATTTGAATTGATGCTATAATAGTTGGGATGCCATTACATTACGCCAGAACTATCTTTCCTTGGCTATGAGTGCCGGTGGAGAACAGTTTGTAAGTAATAGTGTGGTTTCCTGATTCAATAAGTGGGTAATTTGTTCCAGTGAGCAAACCAGCATGACTTTCTTATTATGAAAATAAATGAAATATAGAGCTCACCTGCTCTCCAGATCTCTACAAGTTTTGTTTCAGACTTTGAAAGTTATTAGGAAAGCAAAGAGGTATAAACTTTGGAAGTCATGTCAGGACCCTTGATGGTATCAAGGCTGCAGCCAATGAGGAGTTGAGTGTGTCTGTACAGTATTTTGACACTTTACTCACAACTGTCTAATTTATTGGCAAATCAAATGAGCCAGAGAGAATTAGTGTCCACTTGGGTAACCACTCACACTCTGATCCACTCTAGGCAAGAATAAATTCTGGAGGGTATTCTCGGCACATGCAGTTCATATATGCCAACATTTTTTAGTGTGTAGCAGAGCTGGGTACTTGGGGAATCATAGAATAAGATTAATTTTATGTTTGCTCTCCTAAAATTCTATCCCAGTCACAGATGGATCTTAAAATGTATTTAGCTAAAACTGCCAAACCAACCTATTTAAACCATGTAGCATGCTTTTATAAAAATGACGTTAAATCCTGTTGATTTTTTCTACTTCCTCACTACTGACATCTGGAGCTATACAAATCTTTGGGGGAAATATTTTCTTAGATGTTGCACGGTGTTTAAAAGCTTCCTTGGCCTCTATGCAAGAGAAGCGAGAGGGGGTTGAATGGGGAAAAGAGAGAGGGAAGGGGGCTTATGGGACTTTAGGGGAGGGAGGAAATGGGAAAGGGGAAATGATTTTGAATGTAAATAAAAAAAATTTAGAAAATAAAATAAAATTTAAAAAAAAATTAGAATTTAAATGGGTGGTTCACCAAAGACAATATGCAAAATGTCCAGCCATGTAAAATGATACTTAACAGTGCTAATCAATACACAAACACAATGAATGATTGGTTAGGAAATGAAGAGATGACCCTTCCTGCAAAATAGATGGGGGTAATAATATAGTATAACTTCATTCTTTAAAAAACAAGACAAAACAAAACAACACAGCATCAGGGCTTTTGCTTTTGTTTTTGTTTTATTAATTAATGACATAATCAGCACAGGATAGAGCAATTTTACCTCTAGCCATATATTTAAAATAATTCAAAGCAGATTCCAAAGAGTTATTTGTATTCCTCAATGTATTGTAACCCTGTTTAAAATAACTGGTGAAAACAAAGTCTGTGTCCATCAACAGAAAAGTAGATAAACAAAATATATAATAATCATAGTGCTGTGGTTTGAATGTAAAATGTCCTCAATAGAATCATGCGTTTGACTATTTGGTCACCAGCTAATGGTCCTGTTTTGTGTTGTGGGAACTTTAGAAACCTCTCTTGAATAAATGGATCTCTTAAAGTTCTGTTGTGTAGCTCCACTTCCTGTCATCTGCTGCAATGTGATCAGTCACTTACCCCACTACAGTCATGCCTCCTGTCCATGATGGACACAACCTCTTGAGCTGAAGTCCAAAATCCAACATGACTGGCTACCCTGAATAAGGATTACATTAATGAGCATGTCAAACTGCACAAGGAAAAGCCCACGAGACCTCAAGAAGGTCTATAGGTAAAAATTATAGGCAACCAAGGAAAACTGGGAATGGGAGAGGTAGCCTTCTGCAGGGAAGAACACACCAAGTGGCTGTCTAATATCAAATGATCAGCCTGAAAATGTATAAATAGGTAGCTTTATATGGACTGAACAGGTTATATATACAAATATATATATGTGTGTGAAAATGCATATACATATATGTATGCAAAAACACAGTGAATACAGAGGCTATGAATTTAAAGAGAGGGAAATTGTAAATGGGGGGATTTGGAGGGAAGAAAGGAACAAGAGAAATGTTGTAATTAATTCATTATCTCAAGAATAAAAATAAATATTTTTACATGATATATATTGTGTCTTTCCACTCACATGACATATCTAGAATAGACGAGTCAATAAATAAAAAATATCCTAGAGAGCTGTCCAGGCAATGCAGATCAGGACAAATAGAATTGTTATTTAATGGGTACAGAGTAATTTCACAGAAAGCAAAAGTACGGAAAATTGTTTTCACAGCACAATGAATATCACACTACTAAACTTTCTGTTTGAAATTATTTAAAGGTAAGTTTAATGCAAAGAGCATTTTGCCACAATTAATTTTTTTTTTACAGAGCATGAAATCTTGGTAGCAGAGATAGAGAAAAGTTTCTGAATGTCACCCATGAATTTCTTTGGACCACATTGATTCACAGCTCCTTTAAGAGCCCAAGTCACTCCTCCTTTGCTCCAGGAGAACACATTTGATGAATCCCAGCCCAAAGCAACTTTTCCCACTTGAGTTTTATATCTGACACTTAAGGATTTTCAATGTCTATCCAAAAGCAATCACTCTATCAAAGTTTTCATTTCATCTTTAGGTAGTTTTTATATCCCAAGAAAACTCACATACTAACCAATAAAAACCACAAGACTTCAAGGAGAGCTTTAATAATCTCTTCAAAACTTTAAAACAATGGTAATAACAAAATTTACATCATCAATACCTCCCAACTAAAGGAGGAATCATTTGGCCATTATCTACAGGACTTCTTATTCCTAAAGGATATTTCTTAAACACGTCAGCATCTTTCAAGTTGAATATTCTGTGTGAAATTGTCTACCTCCATCCTGGGTATAAAATTGTATCAATGTTTTTAATGTTGCTCCTGCAACTCCACAAAATCATGTGTTCTTTAGATCCACAAACATTGCCTTAAAAGTGTTACATCTTCACCACACCCACAGGCATTTTAAGAAACGTCTTAAACAAGACACTGCATGATTTATGAAGTCAGTTCTTACCCAGTTTTCCCTCGCCCATTAGCCATGAAAGCTATTTCGACTCTCTCAGATCCCTCTTCAAATTTCACTTGCTTAATGAAGCCATTCCAAAAAGGCAGTGAATTGGGCTTCTGGGACATAACAATGAAAATTGAAAGAATTCACCAACCACGTCACTGTGGTGTAAATCATTTATCCTCCACTGAGTACTTTTTACCCCAGCAATTTCTCAGTCTTACCTTGATTGTCAGTTCATGAAGCTCAAATTATGTCTCTATATTCAATCTCTTCTTCTGGGGAGGGATAATTGATACCAGTTGTTACTCTTGTAATTTCTCTCACTGTAAAGATTTTCCCACACTCTTACCTCTCCGGACCTCTGAGCTTATTTATTCAATATTATTGGGTACATTGGCCATGAGCTATATGAAAAACGGGAGTTAGAGAGGTCGTTTAATTAGGAATTTTAACTCTAGTTTTGCTCACTCTGCAGTTATGTGTGAATCCTTTATTGATCCCAGGTCTCCATTTCCTCATCTATTAAAAATAAGTGTAGCAGAGGGTCCCAAAGATCATGTCTTCATCTCCTCGTGTACAATCAAGCTTCCATTAGAGCAGCCAAATTCACATATATTCAAATAGAAGTTCCTATCTCCTTCCCATAGTGTAGGGCACCTGGCTAACCGAGTGGCTCTTTCACTTATAATATTTTACTTCGATCCTAAGACTAAAACGTGTGGTTCAGAATGCCACACCTCCAACAGGAGGCTAGTTCTCCCTAAGATGAGGAGAAGGTCAATGGTCATGTGTAGCCATTGTCTTTATGTTCATGATCTCAAAGTGTTATCTGGCTTCTTGGCCAGAAAGTATCACATGGTCATGCAAAGTCATATGGGAAATGTAGTCTCCAGCAGAGTTCCAACCCAAAGTCAGGTGCTCTGTTTTTTAAAAGATAAAAAGAAGAATGTCTAGGCTGCCTCTAAAAACATTAAGAATTCTTAAGATTCTGTTTTTACCTAGCCTGTTAGAAAACAAATTTGCTTAACACAGGTTCCTCAATTCTGGCAAAGACCCAGGACTCCTGGGTCAGCATGAAAAGTATATTACTCACTAAGCTACAGATGATTTGTGTGTCAATGAAACTTGCCTCCTATCATTACCCACAAAGCATGTTAGAGTTGCTTGTGCTATACAAGAGAAACTTTCAATTTAATGAATTCAATTTTTCTATTGTGACAAGAACATGCTTACACTTTTCTCTAGAATGAAGGATTATTTCTATCCTTCAAGGCTGTTTGTTATATAAGCATCTTTGAAAAGACAATTCAGGAGCCAGGCATCATGGTACATACTTGTAATCATAGTCTGTTGGAGGCTGAGGCAGTAGGCTAATAGGTTCAAGAAATGCTTGGATTCTACAGCAAGACATGATCTCAAAAATTTATGGGTAAGGAGGAAAGTAAGGGAGAGTAAGAGAGAGAATAGGAAATATTTATTGCTCAATTATAGCATGTTCAAATAAACAACAGGCACATGGGTAATTATTTTCCAGTATAGAATGTTATTTAAAAAGAAAGAGGATGACAATACTAACTGTGCTGTGGGAATAGGCACATGGCAGGACTTTTCCAAGGATGGCCCTTTGCCTCTGCCATATCTTCTAATTCTTCAGTATCTAGTATCTGAAAGGACGTGTACCTGCTGAAGGACCAAGATATACTTAACAATAACCATACCTGCAAGTAGATATTTACAATGCTGACAAACTGTTTCTTAAATTCAAGTCTCGGTCTCAGGGTGATGAATGAATTTAATGTGTTGTGATGTGAAAGTTATTATTTAGTGTGAGGGCCCTTGACTGGAACACCAGCCACTTAGCATCTAGGTTCAGATTTCCTATTAATTTGATTTCTGATCTTGAGTATGCCACTTAACATTTAACCTCAATTTGTTTATTCTGTATAATGAGTTGCTAATGTCTTTTCCTGTGTCTCAAGTTTGACTTGAACCAAACCGCTAATTACAGTCTGAAAACTTGGTGAACTATGGTTCCTAGACAATGTCACCAGCTGTAAGAACTGTGTGTCCAATTCTCTAAGCTCTCTGGCCATCTGTAGGGATATTTTCCATGTGTTCTACAGAATAGAATGGAAATATTATTTGCCTTAAACCTACATACAGTTTGCTCTTATTTTAAGGTAAGTTCAACAGGAGTTAAGTGATTTATTCACACCCTAATCCCATTTGGATTTATCTATAACATATTTTTCATATCACAATACCAGCTGCTGTCCTGGGGCATAGAGGAAGTGTTGAAGGTGATCTCCTATGGACACTGGAGGAGAGGTTGATTACCCTCCTGTCAAGTTCTTGCCATCTTTAATCTGAATGGCCCCTCCTGTGATGATTCTTTCCTTTCATCTAATTGCTTCAACAGACAATTAAAGCGTGTGAATCCCTTTAATCCCATCTTCAATAAAAACCTACAAAACACTTCCCTAGTATATTATCTCCTTTTTATCGATGATCTTCTGTTAGTGCCACTAATTCTTAGATGCTTTCATGTTTTAATTAGTTTTCGATATTGGTTCTCAAGTTATCACAACGGGCTGTATAAACTTCCCAGTGAAAGCAGGCAGGGGCCATCCCTGCCTATTTGTTTCCTTTCTGGTCGGCTATTTTGTACCATTTTGATCCTCATGACACTTTTAATAACATTATTTTTAATTAAATTTTTCTTAAATTAAAATTAAATTATTTTCTTTTAAAATTAAAATTTTCTTAAAATTTAATACCTTTTCCAAACTAGTCCTGTAGGATTTCAGCTCCAAATACTCAACTTAAGTTGAATCTTCCAATTGTGTTTTATGTTTTCTCTTTCTTTAAAAAGATTACAGGTTTCCTGGGTAGCTTTTGTTATAACATTTCAGCGCATTCCTAACAAACGTTCTCCTTTTATAACAGTTCCACTATTATAATTTAGTTTTTATTGCATTGTTATTTTTTATTCAAAGTAACAAATACATATAGTTTAGGAATCAAAAACAACATAAGGGCTCCTGGAGAAAACCATCAATTCTATTTTCTTCGCCTTCCTCCCTTCGCCTCTCAGTCCCCAGAGGTAAACTTTTTAACTGCTTGCATTTTGTTTCTCTAAGGCTCAACTCCAAATACTTAATTAGCACATTTATACCACTATGTCTTAACTGTTGGGCTTCCACAATGATAGATGAAACTTTCTCTCACTCAAATGACTCAACTGTGCCTCCTCAGCTCCTTCTATTTATAGTTTTATCAGCATTTCCCTCCCCCCCCCAAAATCTCTGAAACAGCAACAAAAATATTTCACCCTCCATGCATTGGTCCATACTAACAGGCTACAGCTCTTGCCTCCTCACCTTACAAGCCCACAGGAAGGACTGGAAAGCTGCCTCCTTCTGGTGAGCTGTCCTCCTTCACTGTTTATTTCTCTAGATGGTATATACACTTCCAATGATAACACAGTCTGCCATTTTACTCTGTCTGATAGTCTTAGTCCAGTCTCCTGTTGTTTATTGAAGTTTCCAGGGAATTGCACACGAGTGGGTTTTCCATGGGTGAAGATCTGTGGAATGAAACGATGGGGGTCGAGAGAAAAAGAACACACAGAAACATTAGTGCATGGCTGTACAAAATCTCTCTTTACTTGGGGGATTAGAGCCACAATATATGCGCTGTGGGCGTGACCGTCCCTCCCAGGGTTTCAGAGTCTTTTCAGTGCTTCTCAGCAGGCCCTTGGCTCCATGGTTCCTCTTCCTAGAGGAAGTTGACCCCATAGGGTCTGTTGCTCTGCGGGAGGCTGAGGTGTGACCAAAGGCTTATTCCTGGAGCTCTACCAGCTCCACCAGGTGGGAGGAGGTGTGGCTGGAATTCCTCTGCTAGGGAATGAGTAGGGGAAGAATGCAGGTAAGGTGAATAATGGCTATCAGGCTATATGGCACTTTGATATGACTCTATAGTTTATCTCTAGTCTGGTTGTGAAACATAAATATCGGTGATATTTAAATTGCTAAGATATGTTAATGATGTAGGTAATAAACTGTGACTCAGTTTCCTTTTGAGTATAATGTTTTCCCCTTAAATATAATATTCATTGAAACACTTCCATTGGATATTTTTCCCTCTTAGCAGGCATTTCTAAATTCCTGCTCATATTTTCTACACTTGTATGTTGTTTCCCTTCCCTTCCTCTAGAAGAATTATTGTCCTTATTCTATTACATGAACTAATTGTTTTCTAATCTAGTGAATAGATTTCATTTTACCACCAGCTATTTAGACTCCTTGGCTTCTTCCATCATCACTATTATTTGTATGATGAAGTAGGGGATGCCGCACACATACACACACACACACACACACACACACACACACTCACACACATGCACACACACCCCTGCCACAGTGCTGGTGTGGAGATCTGAGCTCAGCTTTGTGCAGTCGGTTCTCCCTTCCATCTTTCCATGGATTTGGGGATAGAACTCACATAATCAAACTTGTGTGACATCTCTCCAGTCTCTGAATCCTATGTTTTCTGCATCTTGTGTATTCTTTCTTAGCTTGTTCTTTCATTTTTCTGGAGAATATCCCCAAGCAACTTCTCAAGAAGGGGTAGCTCAAGAGCTCACTGAGTCTAAAAATGGTCTCATTCTACTAATGTATTGGATATTTTCATCTGAGACATGTATATTGTGCTATTGGTAAAATGTATAATCACACAGTTGTGTAGGCAATTGTTAAATTCTCTATGACCTGCTTATGGACAAGACCTATATTTCTTTGATATCTATAAAATTCCATGTGATGTCTCTACTGTTTCTTAATGTATTATTGATACTTACCACCATATGGGTTGTGTCAATCAGAAAAAGTGTTCTTATTTAATGATGGGAATTGTTCTTCTGATTTTATTTTGCTAGGTGCTACCTTATTTCTAGCCTGAAAATTTACATTTCACTCCTACACACTATACAGTCTCTTCTTAGAGTTAATTTCACCATCTCTCATGACCAAAGCCCTACCCATATTCTGATGACTCATAAATTTATATATCAAGCTTATACTACCTCTGTACAGATCTATACATTCAATTCTATATTAAACCAGCATATTAAATTTTAAGTCATCTCAAATTCAGAAAAGGCCAAATAAAAGTTACAATTTCCACAAAGAAGAGTAATTCTCCCTCCCATGGCTATCAACTGCCAATAGCTCCTATAAAGGAGTAAGGCCTACAAACCACTGTCTCATCCATTCTTCAGTTTTGACTGGCTTTTCCTTATATAGGTAACCCCAGTTGTTGAACATTGTGCACAACAGCCATATCATGTCTAGAAGTGAACATTTCATAGTCTTCTTTCTTACCTGCCATGAAGTTCCCTGAACCTTGGATTGTAGGCAGTTGATATAAATAACCCATGGACAGATTAGCACTATACAAATCAGAGTTATTTGTACGAGGCGCTTTGACCAGTTATATGGCCACTGGTAGATTAGTCATGTCCCAGTGTATAGCTTCATCCTTATTTGTCAATAGGGATCAAATATTCCACTCATCATACTATTAATTATAATAAAACATTTTAAAATTACATAGAATTGGCAGGAAGATGGTGGGTTGTTTTTTTATTACATCAACAGGAAAGCAAAATAGAATACCTTCTTTCTTTCCATTATGCCTAGCCTCAAGTATTTTGTTATAGCAATGAAAAATGACAACTAATACAGTCCCTGAGTATTGTTCTTAATAACCCTGTGTCTCAATTTTTTCATTTTAAAAAGAGAAATAATAAATTATTTTCCTTTAAGAGACTTTCTGTGTGAAGGAAGACATCCAAATTCATCTCCTAATTTCTACTACCATGCTAGAATACAGCACACAATCAGAAAAGTACAGTGTTAATATACAACTTGGAAAATTTCAGAAGAGACATCTACACACTTGAGTAAAGATATCCCTCATATGGTCCCTCTAAGCCTCAGCTCAGTTGGCATGGGTCCTAGATCTGATTGTTGTCCTTGTCATCAGAGCAAGTGTTTAACTGAAAACCTGCTTAACTGTAAGCAAATTACATACGTAATATGGAAAAAAGTTGTTAAATTTTAAATTATCTAATCTTTGAAGTGTTTTTTAAAACTAGATTTAGGCATGGTAGTGCACAACTGTGATCTAGTACCCAGGAGCTGATGCAGGAGGATCAGGTGTTCAAAGCTAGCCTTATTCATATAGCAAGTTCAAGGCTAAGTTGAGAGAATGGAAAATTTATCATTTTTAATATAAAACACATAGGTAAATAATAAGAAAAATATAAAACTTTTAGGCAACTCACAATGGGGAAAAAGCAAATATTTCAGTTGGAGTAAAAGGACTAAAAAGAAACAAGAAGAAAATATCAAAAGCTATTATATTACTGCCATATGAATTATGGACTTACATGGAAAATTAAGCAACCTCCTGTACCACAAAAGCATGTTATTATTCAAATGTGAATAGATATGTAGCTTCACTAAAAGTCAAATGAAGAAGTTACAACACAGAGCTACACCATATCATATTGATAACAATTTTTAATAATCTATAACAGTATATGTGAAAACATTGGAAAGCAGGTTTCAATCACACATTATTAGTATGATTTTAAAAATGAGACTATTTCTTAATGAAATAATTTATAAGTGTATATCAAATCTATTTTTTTCTGTACCATTTGAATTACAAGATCTAGCCTAAGGAAATTAACCTACACAATTGTGAGAAATTTACTGGCAGGTATAAACATGACAGTGTTTGTGTGGCCTTGTCAGAAAACATCACACAAGAGGGGGTGAGAATCCTGTAACAACCAGAATCTCTCGAAGTCTGCTGGGACACACTTTTTCCTACAATGCACAGCATGAACCAGAGCAGAAAAATGGCAACATCAATAGAGATGTTAACATAGAAAGGGGAAATTTCATGGGGCCCCACTCATAAAGAACTAAATGCAATTAAAAACACTGCAGAAAAATTGAGAATTAGTATCTCCCAAGAATGGGTTCCTTTATTGGCTGTCTCACATGGAGTGGTCAGCCTTGAAACCATACACATGTAAACAACAAAAATTGGCATGTTGTTTATACATGTATTTGTGGAGAGATATACTTGTGCATGTGAACAATAATATTAAAGAAAAGGAGGCTATCAACTTAAGAGCATGGGGAACATGGGTAGGGTGAAGTGGAAGTTTCTGGAAATGTTAGGTGATACAGACTCACGTAGTGTCTTACTGATAGAGAATCAGGTCATGAGTTGGCCTCACGTGTTGCTTTACTCAGGCAAGACACGTGGGAAGAAAAGTGATGTTTGGAGAAAGTATAAACAGGACTTAACAGACAGTGACAACATGCTTACTTGTATAGCTAGCTTTGTAAGTCTTCATTAGTTTTGTGTCCTCATCTTCACTTCACTGAGACAGGCACCACAGGGACCTTCTCCTGGTGTCCAGACTGGTCCTGGTCACTCCTGCTGACTCACGCAGATTTAGTGGAGGATTGGAAGTCTCTGTTAGATCATGCCACCATTGCTGATCCATGTTTGCTATCCGGACACTGCTGAACTGGACTGCTGGAATTTTGACAAACAGAGATTAGAATCACCCCAAGAAACTACTTTTAAACAGGTCCACATCCCCTTGTCCAAATTACCATCTTTTCTCTCCTACCTTTGGATGGTGGGCTAGAAGTAGGGTCAAAGCATTTAGGAATCATTACTAAAAGTAGGTTTAAAAAAATATAATCCTATAAGAGGTGTATGGAGGAGGGTGGCTGTGCGGATCTGGAGGGAGAAAATAGAGAATGGAAAATGATATACTCCATTTTAATTAAAAATATTTAAAAGAGGAAAATGTAAAGAACCAAATTATTTTTGTATTTTGGAGACTATTGGAAATTAAGTATAGTCATAAAATGGAGAAATCCACATCCTCTAAAAAAAGAGAGAAAAGAAAATATGAGGTAAGTCTATAAACCAACATGGAAAGGTGAAAGTACCTTGTTAAATTATAAAAGAAAATTCCTGATAACTACATGAATTTCAAATCCATTGTGATAAAAAGGGAAGTAACAGAGTAAAGCACACATTGCACTATTCTGTTTCATGAAGGGTCGAGAAACAGCAGGTCTAGAGAAACACACACATTCATGGTTTCTTGAGGAAGGCACAGAGATTATTTGATGGTAGCCATGGGTATCTCTTTGAAGTGATGGGAAGGTTTTACATAGAATGGCAGTGAGAGTTGATCAGCTGACTCCTAGTGTGAAATTCATGCTCCAGTAAAGCTAGGGTTCCTAAAACAATCAGTCAGAACAATTTATAGATAGGATGGCCATGGAAATATATACCCACAATTCCATCACCTAGAAAGCTAAAGCAAGAATGTCATAAGTTCAGCTTGGACTGCATACTGAATTTGAGACTAGCATGAGCTACAAGGCAAAACTCCACTTCAAAACACAAACAAAGGACCAAACCCACTAAATCTAGGTATTATCTTTAAAAGTCTTAAATTGGACATATTTTTGCTACCTACCACTCTCCCCATAATCCAACCCAATTTCACACACACTCATCCAGAGATGAAAGATGGGGACATGCTGCCAATGTAGACACATAAAAGAGTAGGTCATTTCTACTCTCAACACTATGGGATACAATGCAACAAAAAAATTAGTCACTAACATGGAATACTACACTACGTGCTTAAATAAACCCACATACCTAATCCACACAACTTCTCAATCCAACCACTATGCATTTGATGGAAACTATAGAGTTGGTGAATGAAAATCAGACATGGAATCCGAGTAACACTTCAGTATTGGTAATGAAACCAAAATCAAACAACCACACCCAGGACATGGCCATATTATCTACTTTCATAGCATATAAATCAGTTCTTTTCTGTTCTTTCCTAGTTATCCACACTTACTTGAATAAAACACAACTTACATTCTATCATGTACTTTTAAAGTTTATGTATAACAGCTACATGCATAAGTTTTTTACAGTTTAAATGCAATATTTGCTCACATACACAAACACATATATACACACACATACACACACACGCACACACGCGCGCGCGCACACACACACACACGTTCTTTCCATATGCAAAATTAAAGCCAATTGTCTCCTTTCTCTGAAATGTAACAGAGATAGTGCTCAGGCAATATTGATTGAATTATAATTGATGCTTTCCCTAAACATTCTTCACACTAAATGCATGTATTTATTTGGGACATACACAAATGTCCTGGCATATGATCAGAGGACAACTTGGTGCAGGTTGGTCCTTTCCTTCCACTATGTAGGTCTCAGGAATTAAGCTTGGCTCATCAATCTTGGAAACAATATTTACCTACTGAACTGTCTCACCAGCCCTATGCTGTTTTCAATGTTTCTTTCCTTGGTTCAAATTGGCCAATTCTTTTTGGAAACCATCTTTTAAAACAGCCGCAAAAGGGGACAATATAAGTGGCAAATACCCTCTTTTCTTTCAAGTTTTATCACATCAGAAAGCCAGATTCAGGAGGGACTGTGGAAAACAGATTACAACTCATCACAATCCAGTCAATTTAATACACTCACTGTCAAGTAATTACAATACTTTCTTTTCCAGTTGTCTTTGAGAAAAAAGGAAAAGCAGATAGATCTTCAGATGCAATGGTTTTGTGTAACATCTAATCTATCGTGTTTTGTAAATACTAGAGGAGCTTCAACCAATTTGATGTAGACATGGATTTTAACTTTGCTTACAAACATTGCTATTCAACCCCTGCTTAAGGTGTTCTAATTTTCTGTGAGCACACCAAAAGCAAAATAAGAAAATGAAAATAAAAAATCAATTATTCAGGCAAGCTCTCAAAGTGGCTAATTGTATGTCATATTGGCGTGGTATGCTCCCATAAACCTGCACAGAGACAGATAATACAGTATGTTAGCACTGAAAACAAGGTGGGAAACCTACTTAGAGCTCCCCTCATTAGAGGGTAAGAACAAATCTGCTCACTTCCACCTTGCTATCTCCTTAAAGTGATGCTGACTCTTCTATTTCCTATATATCTTTGGTTAAAGGCTACAAACATACATTTCACAAAATGAGGCAATAACTTGGATTCTATGGGTCTTGAATTTAAAATAAAAAAACACCCTCTTTCTTTATTAAACAACTTGTGCAATCTCAAATGAATTCAAACACCAGTGTGCGCTGGCAAACTTCCATCCTTATTTTGTGTTATGTATACCCCCCTCATTTTTTGTCACACCCCCTTCAAATAGCTGGGTTCACAATTCAATTTAAAAACTGTCATTTCCAAATAGCTTCATTCATTTATTTTGAAATTAAGCTCTCTTAGTTCCTGACATGTCAATGTTAAAGTACTCAAATATACATGAAAAAGTTATTATCTTATTCTTCTCCAGTGTTTAAAAATTAATAATAGTGAAAATCCAATTTTCTATTGGCCACATATTATAGAGTCAGTCAGTAAATTGAATCAAGTTTTAGGTTCCGGTATTGTTAGTCATTTTATCCCCCTTTGAAGTTAGACCCAGTATTCATAGTCCACTGATGGGCTATTAAGGTTTGCATGATGAACTCCGTCTCATAGCTGGACATCAACAGTGTTAGAGATATTTCCATGTCAAACAATTGAAATGAGGGGCCTCTTCAGGGTAAAACATTCCTTGAGGAATATAGGTTTCTGGAAACATCAGTTTCTATTTTGGAACATTAATGGAAGCATTTCTGTTGTGTTTTCTATCTAATTTTGTTTTGTGTTTTGTTTTTTGTTTAATTATTTTCTTTTATATTTTGGGATTATAATTACATCATGTCTTTCCTCCTCTAAACCAGTGGTTCTCAACCTGTAGGTTGTGAGTCCTTTGGGAGTTGAACTACCCTTTTAGAGGGGTCATATATCAGGCATCCTGAATATAGGATATTTACATTACAATTTACAACGGCAGGAAAATTACAGTTATAAAGTAGCAATGAAATAATTGTATGGTTATGGGCACCACAATATGAGGCATTGTATTAAAGGGCCACAGCAGTAGAAAGGTTTAGAAACACTACAAAACCCTCCCACATATGCCTTCTGCTCTCTTCCAAATTCAAAACCTCTGTTTTCATTAATTGCTGTTATTTCCATATATGTAAAGACATATATTCATAAATATATTTTTACACTGTGCTTCTGATTTTAGTTTCTATAAAAATAGCACTTTATGCCATCTTTGTTAGAAAACTGAGGACAACCAAGTGTTAGAAGTACAACTTGTTCATACCTCCTGATTTGTACTTACTTGGCAAGTGGACTGAGTTTTCACAGAGTTCACATACATCACCCTACAAGAAAATTAATCATTATAATTCCATCTGAGTGGATCATAATCAAGTCAGGATGTGGAGGTTGGAGAGACGGCTCTATCATGAGGACCTACATTTGAATATCAGTACCTATGTCTGAAAGATTCCAAATGCCTATAACTTCAGTTCCAGGCAATCTGAGATCCTATTTTTGCCTTCAGGATACACATATGCAGATATACACACAAGCACATACACTTAAATACAGTATGCCCTGCCCAAAAAATAAAAATAAACAAACAAAAAACCATATCACTGGTACCACCAACAACACAGGGGATTGGAAAGATGGCGCCTCAGCAGGTCAGATCACAGACTGATCTTCCAGGATCTGAAGCTTTAATATTTTCCTCTAACATGAAAAATGTCCAACTCCATTTTGTCTCTTCGTATTACAGCATACATCCTCGTACATATTAAGTATATGTGAAGAAATAGTACAAAAGGTGAGGGAGGGTGGGATAGAGGGAGGGAACGATATAAGGAGGGAAGGAGGGAGATGAGAGAGGTAAGGAGAGAGGGAAAAGGGAGTGAAGGAGAGAGGGAGGAAAGAAGGGAGGGAGGAGAAGGACATTCTTGAAAAGAACTTACTGCAAGTGTCACTCACACACAAGAATTCTGGGTTATTGTCATTGTACTATTTGTGCCCACAGACTGATTTGCCTTAGTATATAATTGCAGCAAAAGACTGTCCTTCTCCCACAGATGCCTCTGTTATTCTCAATAGAACAATTCCCATTAAAGCCCGAGGACTCTGAAAGGAAGATAGGTTCCACTTCTTCTACTCTTATTTGTTTTGTTCTATTTTGCTGTGATGTGTTTTGTTTTCCTGTGGTTTGAAACAAAAAACAAACAAACAAACAACAACAACAAAAAAAAAAACTGTTGCTGCTAATCCAGCAGAATTTACAGGGAAGTAAAAGGCTCCATTCGATTGTTTTTAAAAATCAGATCTCTTACCTTTCAATTTTCACATTCTCCCAGAACTTGCAAATTCTTCCAAAAACCAAATGAACACAGCAGTGGGTCATCTAGATAAATGTCACAAAGAAAAAGTAAATAAGAAAATACACAGAATACACACCACTACATTCTTTCTATTCCTACAAATTTATATTGTTGTTTTGATCCTTTCACAAAATCTTTCCTCAAGTTTAGAACATATTTTAAAATTACATTTAAAAAAGACTGCTCTGTAAAAAATGTGATAAGATATGATTGTTCTAGTGATGATTACTGTTTTATTAAAAATACAAAAAAATAACCATTTTATGTGTATAAAGATCTACTTGCAAGGAATATGTGCTGAGTCTCTCTCTCTCTCTCTCTCTCTCTCTCTCTCTCTCTCTCTCTCTCTCTCACACACACACACACACACACACACACACACACACATAGATAGACAGACTGAGGAGAGAGAGGGAGATAAATAATAAACATAACCTACTATACAGACATATTAGACCATAACATATGTATGTTTAAATAGATATAATTATAGTCATCAAATTTTGAAAATAACAGTGAGATTTACATAGAAGGGTACTTGTAGAGAAGAATGTAACCAGATTCTGAGTTTCACTTGTGAAGACATGTGAGTGAAGCATATCTATTAGATCTGAATCCTAGGGAATTCAGGAGAAAGAATGACATGGCCATTTTAACTGTTCTGAGTTTTCTCCAACTGTTTTGAGTTTGGTGGCAGCATTGCATGTCTCTTGGTGGCAAAAGTAGAACTCTTAAACTCAACCTGAAAATCCAAATATCATGAGAGATCCAGTTCCCAATCACAGGGCTTAGGGGTCAAGTTTGTCTTGGAAAAATGAAATTTTGGGATGCCTATTAGAGTTTCAAGTCAATGTACCAACCAGATAGCATTTCTTGGTAATTGCAAGTGATATTTAAAACCTTAGTGATATTTCAACTTGTAGATAAATTTTCCTAAGAAAATGACCCACAGACTGAGCCTTTGTCTATCCTAGCATTAGATATTCAGAGGGTCAGGACTCAGAAAGCAACTGAGAGGTGTCTTAATTGGGGTCATCCTATAAGCAGACACTAAGTCCAGCTTTTAAGTAGCAGTCATTTGTTTATGATAATTTCTGTACATACTAGTAGGAAGGACAGCACCAGAGATAGGAGAAGAGGCGGGCAATAAAAAGAAAACAACATTTTTAGCAAGGTTATTACTGCTAAATAATTTAACTGTCAAGAGCAGAAACTTGTCCTACTGGGAAACTGTCAGATCATGCAGATTGTCTGCTTTAACATTATCCCTACAAAGGACAGGCAAGCCAGGGAGTTGGATTCCAGTTACAGTCAGTCTTTTAGATATTATTTAAAATTTATTTGTAGAAAATTTCATATATATACATAATGTATTTTGATCATATCAGCTCTCAACTATTCCCACTCTCTTCTACATCTATATAATACAACTCCATTCCAGTTTCATGTCTTTTTTTTTTTTGTCTTTTAATATAACTCACTGGGTGCAGTTGTACAACATACATTCACATGGTGTGGCACCAGTCACTAGGACATAGGCAACCAACCAATGAATGCAACCCCAAAGAAAAATAACTCCCTCCTTCAACTGCCAAAAGTTTCCCAGTCAGACACAGCTCTCCAATTCAAAAACCTCTGAAGAATCAATTGTGTTCCTAAACTTGTTTCACGTATTTCTTTTTGAAACATTTTCTTCACTATTTCAAAGGTAAGTGTAGTTCCTCTTTTTGAATTCTTGAGGGCATGCAGAAGATATGGGGGAAAGATTTATCTGCTAGAAAATAAATAGGTGAGCAAGATTTATTTGTCAATTCACCTTCATGTGCATAACCTTTTGTGACTTTACCACAGAAAAGGCCTCAGACAGCAAGAAAATTTTGCTCTGTGAAAAATACCTTTGGCATGAGTACTTAGCATGCATATCCTGAAGAAGTCCTTGTAGGTAACTCAGAAAACATTCTTGATATTCCTTCATTGCCATTTGGGCTTACAGGGCATTACTTTAAAATAACTCTACCACTCAAAAAGGAAATAGCAGATATTTGAATATTAGATATTTACTTTGAAGGTTTTTGTCATGAAAAGGAATCATGTCTGATGATTGATGAGAATGAGAGTATCCTCAGATTGTAAGAATCATTGGAAAGTAGAAGAGGAAAAGGAAAACTGAGAAGTTAATTAAATGTCACAAGGAAAGTGTTGTCACTTCAGATTTAATAATCAAATTATGGAAAAGTAAACACCAGGTAATCATGAATATGTAGATATATATAAAAAACTACTGTATAATATTAGAGATATGTAACCAGAACTCTGAGAGCTGAAAAGAATGGAACATCCCAACATGACCATGATAATCTCCAAGAGACCAATCAATTCTGCACACACAGTCTGCTCTCAGCAGCCCATTAGATCTATGTGGTTAGAAATCCTCATGTTGAGGACAGTGTTCCATTCAGTTTTATTCAATCATGCTATGCAGATTATTTTCTTATGCTCCACTTTATTTCAGTGTTTCAACTTGGATGTGGCTCTGCGTGTTGTTGGTATATTCCTTCTAAACTATCCCCTCAATGTACAAAGATTTTCTGATTATTTTCTGTTTCACATAGATAAAAATATCTCGGTTTTTCAGCCTCCACAGTAATCATTCAAGAATGAGCAGCACAAAGAATCATCCCTCAGCTTCATCCTTGTGTCTCTGCTCTAATGTACATCAGCAGAGTGGTGACATACAGGGTCATATTTCATCAGCACTTGTCTTTCTCCTAATGTATTGGGCTTCCTGCCATCACTTTAGACAGACATAAAATTCCTGGTGAGTGAAAACTCATAAATAATATTACAATTAAAAATAAAAAATTACTTATGGAGTAGCAAGTATATTTAGATGTGACTTTTAAATGGCAGGTGTATGACATTTTTCAGATCCCAGATAGATCTATCATGTGGGTCAGAAAGGGACTGAGCACATGCCTTTTTTTTGAAACTGCTCTGGCTGTTCTTGGTTCTCTCAGAAGGAAACAAATCCTCAGAGTGACAACCTTCCATCTGGACTTGTTGGATGTGGAAGTATGCTGAACTTGCACTTTTTGAGACAGTAAACACATTTCTCAGTTTTTAACCTTCTCAGAGTGTCAAAAGGGACATGCAATAATTTCTCTTTGATTACTTCCATTCCCATCCCTCTATCTTTATTCATTTCTGTATGTCCACTCTCTGAATCAGGATAAACTAAAACATGAGAAACAGCATCAGGGAACTGAGGGATAGGCAGTTCTCCTTCATGCCAGTCCTAATTATCATCATCCCAAATTCTACCAAAGATGGCACAATAATGTAAGATGGTGATCCAGAATGCCACAGGCCATTCATGAAAAAAAGGCCAGAGACTAGTAGACCAAGGACTACAGAACTCGTGGAAAGCAACACAGACTCAGTGGTTTGGTTATTTAACATATGTTTTAAACATCTGTTTGTTATAAAAAAAATAATCCTGTTCCCATAACTAAAATCACGAACTATAAAGTGCTATACAACATTATGTAAATATGCATCTAATTTTAAGTTACTAATAAAATTTAAACAATTTCTTCTTTAACTGTAACTACCCTAAATATTTTCTTGATACATCACTACAACCCATTTCTAGTGCCTAGTTAGGCACATATGGAGGGTAGAACATTTCAGCAGCAATTCATTTTCAAATATTGAAAGAGATCAAATTAATTTCAATATGTTTTTATTTCAGCATACAAACAATGCTTTAATTTTAATATGTAACATAATTTACAATCTTCCAAACTATAAGCAGAGCTACCCATGGTGGTAGCTGGTAGAACTCTTGGCTAGTACATGTACTAGGCCTTTGTTTCAGTCCCAGCACTGCATAGACATCCAAATCAACCCTGGCTGGTCCTCTCCTCTGCTCAGTCAGGTTTGACTCTCAACACCCAGATGCCCTTCCTTTAGCTCTATTCTGATCCTTGCTTCCCTACATGCCAATTGTAGGACTCCATGAGCCCAGTTACCTACCTTATTCCCTTCCCTGAGACCTGAGGTTTGGGACTCCTGTCCTGTGAATGTCTGCCCCTAGTTGGCTCTGATATCATCCCTGTGTCCATGACTTCTATATCCCTGAACCCCTGGTCTGCAAAAACAAGTGCCTAATTTTCATTCTGTCATGTCCTCAGTTGTCATGGGCTGAGACTCCCCCTTTAAGTTCATTCTTATAAAACCAACAAATTAGAATTAGACTCACTTATAAGTGGATATTAGTAATAAAGCACAGGTTAATCACAATGTAATCAACAGACCCAAAAAAGACAAATAACAAGGAGAGTCCAAGAGAGGATGGTCGTATCTTCATCAGAAGGGGAAACAAAATAGATATCAGAGGTGGATGGAGGGAAGTAACTTGGAAGAAGTGGGGATGGGGATGGGGAGGCTTGGGGGGGTTAGATATAGGGAGAGCAGGAGGAAGAATGGAAATCTGCAATGAGTGGGGGGGGAATTGATAGGATATGCAGAGATTTTAGATAGAGGGAGGCCCCTCGAGACCTGTGGAGGCAAGGAGACTCCTAACAGTGGATAATATGCATCTTGAATTGACCAATTCCTGTAGTCAGGAATTACTCTGAGTGGAGAGATAAGGATACCAACCCACCCACAAAATCTTCAACCCAAAATGTGTCCTGCCTACTAGATGTACAGAGACAAAGATAGGGCAGAGATAGAGAGAATGGCCAACCAATGACTGACCCAAATTGAGACCCATCCCATGAGAAAGAACCAGTCCTGGTCACTATTAATGGTGCTCTACTATGCTTTCTGACAGGAGACTAGCACAACTCTCCTCTAAGAGGCTTGCACCCAGCAGCCAATGGAAAGAGAGATGCAGAGACCCACAGACAAACATTAGATGAAGCTTGGGAAGTCTTATGGAAAAGTTGAGTGAAGGTTTGGGAGAACTGAAGAGGACCAGGCTTCCATAGGAAGACCAACAGAATCAACTACCCTGGACCCTTAGGGGCCCCAAAAGACTGAACTACCAACCAAAGAGTGAACATAGGATGGATCTAGGCCCCATGCACATATGTAGCAGATGTACAGCTTGGTCTTCCTGAGGGCTCACCCAACAACTGAAGTGAGGGCTGTGCCTGTTGTCTGACTTTCTGAGGATTCTATAACCCTAACTGGGTTACCTTGTCTGGCTTCAGTGGGAGAGGATGAGCCCAGTACTGCAGTGACATGGTGTGTCTGAGGGGAGTCAGGGGGTTTAGTAGTGTATAAGGGATATGGGGGGAGGATCTGCCTGAGGGGGATACTGGATAGAGGGGAGGGCTAATATTGGGATTAAAGTTAATTAATTAATTAATTAGTTAATTAAAATTTGAAAAGTAGATTTTACCCTGGAAAAAAGTATTATCACCTGATTCCTGCCTGCATGATCCAGAGATACTTCCTACTGGGCTAAAGCTTAAGGAAAGATTTAAAAGCGAAACTATAATGCCCATTACCTATCTTTGCCTTCCAGAGCTGAAGTTGACAGGTTATCTCACTAAAGTAATAGTCTTATCTCAAAGCAAGAGCAGTTTGCATAAGTCTTGTTTTCCTCTGGAATGGAACTACATAAGAACAGGAAAAACATGTCTTTGTCTAACAAGAAAGAAAAGGCTGAAACACATTGAGTATGAATGTTTAATTGATGGAAAGGCTATGAAAGTCTAGTAGTCTGAGCTGTTTTCCTACACTGTGGATATAACTTGAAACAATGTCAAGAGGATTGATGAATTTCTCGGATGATAAAGGGACAGAGCTGAAACTGTCTCTGTGAATGTCATTAAGGAGATGGAATGCACATGAGCACAGGTCTGCTGTGCTGCAGAGATGCTCTCCCATGTAATTCACTGTTGACAGCCTGGCCATCAGTATTGTCAACCAGCAGCAATTGCAAGAACTAACAAGAGCTTGGCAGGTTTTAAGGTCATTGTCCCTACTGGTCAAAACTGGGAATGGAAAAAAAAAGAAAGCAAACCCAAAGCAAGAATGCTCAACACATGTATTGATTGTACAATCATAGTTCATGTATGGTTTGCACATAGGTGTAACCCTATTATATAAGTCATGATCTTTACGTGGAATCTGAAGACAGAATGACTCAAGAGGAATGGATACAACTGAGCTGAAAAGGATTAAATGAGAAGCCACAAAATTTGAACACATTTGACAAAAAGACTCTAGCCATGGTAAACAGATGCTCATTCACAACCGGATAAGAAATGTGAATATTTCTTTAAGTACCCTCATCACAGTCTCACCCCCAACTCCAAAAGAATATAAAAAGGAGTTTAAAATTTCTTTCTGCACATGGAGGGAGAGTCATAGACTCTCTCTAACTTTCAGGTTTGCAGCTACTTGAATTATAGGCACACACTACCATGTCCAGACTAACAAGTCCTTTCTGTACACAGTTTCCTTCCATGATAAAAGATGTGTCAGATCCATTCCAATGTTCGAGCACATCCCAGAGAAGATAGACAGTTAGTTCTTTGTCTGAAATGGTAGACGCTGGTCACACGTGGGTATCAACCAACTGAAATACAGGTCACTGGACATGAATATGCTATAGTGCAACACACAGAATTTCAAAGAATTAACTTCCGGAGGAAAAGAAATTTTGTGTAAAAATGCAAGGTTTTTTAATAAACCAAGTCAAATAAAATAAAAAATAATTAATTTTATTTCCTTCTGTTTTTTAATGTGGCTGCTGTAAAATTTTAATTCCAGTTTTAATTGTGTTGCATTTCTATTAAACAACTCTGCTTTGAGGGATTATTGGAGTAAGTGAAGTTATCAAATTAGTGTAAACACAGAGAGAGTTATTAACATGCTGGTTTTGATTTGGTCTTTACAAGGAAGCAAAAGCATGAAACACAAAACAGAATACTTACTGCCACTCTCGGGGTGCTCCCCAGGATGGTACAACAGTTTGAAGAACTGTTACTGTTACTGGTCCTAAAAACATAAGCTGAAGTACTAGTTTAAAATCTCTTATACAGTTAGATATTGTAATTCTATATCATTGAATTCAATACCATGTGTGAGTTTCCGTGTATGGGTGTGCGTGTGTGTGTGTGTGTGTGTGTGTGTGTGTGTGTGTGCCTTCCTATGAGTGAATATGGGCATGTACGTAAAACATTTGCATGTATGAAGGTCAAAGCACAACCTCATGTTAGTCTTTTTCTTTCCGTTTGTTTGAGACAGATTTTCTCTGGTGTTTTCATATGTAGACCAGACCAGCTGGCTCCTGGAATTTCTTGTCCCTACTTCCTATCTTCCCCTAAGAGCTTTGAGATGTTTTGTGTCTAGCTTTCACAGAACCCCGGAGATCTGAACTCAGGTCTATTTTATCTTTCATCTTATCAATTTAGTCATATGATATTTTATAAAACAATTAGAATTTCGGAAATAGAATCATTGCCACAGAAAGCTTTGTGTGGAATAAAATGTGTAGTTTTATATCATAGAAACAGAGATTTATTAATTTCATTTATATTTAATAAAAGTTAGCAGTGAAGAATAAAAATGTTTCTACACAGAGGATAACTCCATCTAAGTAACTTTAAATGTTAGTTCTATAAATACATTCATTTTCCATAAAAATGTAGATATTGGAAACACTTGAACATGGCCAGCTTCAAGGCTATATAATTTGGGAAGAATTTGGATTCAGAGCTGGGGAGTAGTAGCCTCTATTGCACTGAGGGCCACCTGGGTCTTTTACTACACGAATATGTATGACCAATAAGGCCTGGATCTGTGAAGCGGAAAAGAGTTAACACCATCAGGTTAATGAGACTAACATGGAGGTTATTTTGCTCCTACATCTAAAAGTCTTAGGTTTAATAACACACTCAGTGTTTTCTACAAAGTCCTTAACAGAAACATATACAGCCTCTCAATAATGTCCTTTTTGCCACCCTTTATGCTTACAACCACAACCCTCATCTGTATTTTCTTGGTTCTGATGACATTTCCTTTGGCATTAGATATAAGACAGTTCAAGCACTTGACAGACCTGGGGACACAGAGAAAGTATTAAACAGAAGAAATGAAAGTTGTGGTATAGATTTCAGCCCTTGTGAACAGGCACATTTCAATTATAGTATGTGGGGTAAACAAATAGCATTTAGAAGACACTCAAATCCATGACCAACTCCAGGTAGAAAGCTTACATACATATCTAGTCTATGCCAATATGACTCAGAATTTTATCTTTCCACCTATCTTCCAATATAATAGTTTTGTAACAAGAAATTTGAAATTAAGGGGTTAAGTGACAAATTCAGGTTACCACCTCACCCACTGTGTGTGTACATACTCTCCACAGACAGGGCAGCTCAAATCCTTGCATCAGGTTTTCTACTGCCCTCCTACTCTGAGTCAAGGAGAGAGTTAAAATAGCTATAAAAATCACGTTTCTTAAGCTGTATAGCTCAGTTTTTTTTTTCGCTGCCTTTGACTTTGCCTGTATGAAACTAGGACCACAAACAGAAACATGAAACCATATATTTGAGATGATTTCTAGACACCATATTAGAAAAAAACTCATGTATCTGATTTGTTCTCACAGTTTTGACCCGTGTCCAGACAACACTTCAGCATTTATTTCCAGAAGAAACAAGCCTCTGGCATACTCTATGAAAGACCTCTGCATGAACAGACTGATGCTTGTAGGAATTAGGCTACCATCTTTGAGAATGCTTTCTATAGAATAATGTGACCTGCTGGTTCAACTCCTCAACTCTTAAGTACCTTTCAAAAACAATCAGGTGTATTTTCCTCCTCAAGGAGATTTTCAACTGTCATTAGAAGGCAATGCTCGAAATCTATAAACCTTGTAGGTAGGCAGGCAGGCCCAACTCGCATGGCAGCTTCACTACTTATTCTGTGACTATAACAAAAAGCTATCAGTGTTTAGTAGAGAAAGCTAAATTTATCCTGAGAGTCACAAGCAGAGCAGAATTAGTTAGGAGACGACTAGAAGGGGAGAGAAGAACAGAGACAAACATGGTAGGTAGCACAATATAAAATTCAGAGATATCAGGAAGCCCAAAATCATCACTGAATCCCACATTGTGCTCCCACAAACTGCTGCTAGGACTCCTACTCAAGCTTCATCCAGGATGCTCCACTCTATGCAAATTATTATATGAGATGAGAAAATAGAGTTATTAAGACCCTGTTCTTCTCTCCTTGTGACTATTCACATGCAAGCCCCAACCTATTAGTAAGGAAAAGAAAGGAACAGGAAGTGGAGTCAAATGTTGACATGACTCATCACAACCTGGTCTCCTATCCTACAAGAGGAAACTGCATATCCTCATTTGAAAACCAAAGATTCATTGTTAATACATAGCCAAACTTTCAGCCAGCCAAATGTGTATCTTTAAAGCATTTTTATTATGTAGCTGATTTTTCTAGCATAACATTGTCTTTTTATTAGATATTTTCTTTATCTACATTTCAAATGTTATCCCTTTTCTGGTTACCACTCCGAAAACACCCTATCTCATCCCCTCCTTCCTCTGTTCACCAACCCACCCACTCCTGCTTCCCTGTCCTGATATTCCCCTATACTGGGGCATCAAGTTTTCTCAGGGCCCAGGGCTTCTCCTCCCTTTGATGTCCAACAAGGCCATCCTCTGCTACATATGCAGTTGGAGCCATGAGTCCCTCCATGTGTACTCTTTGGTTGGAAGTTTAGTCCCTGGGAACTCTGGGGGTATTGGTTCGTTCATAATGTTTTTCCTCCTATGGGGCTCCAATCTCCTTCAGCTCCTTCGGTCCTTTCTCTAGCTCCTCCATTGTGGTCTTGGACTCAGTCCAATGGTTGGCTGGGAGCACTCACCTCTGTATTTGTCAAGTACTGGCAGAGCCTCTCAGGAAACAGCTGTATCAGGCTCCTGTCAGCAAGTGCTTGTTGGCATCCACATTAGTGTCTGAGTTTGGTGACACAATATGGGATGGATCCCCGGGTGGGGTAGTCTCTGACAGGCCTTTCCTTCAGTCTCTGCCCCACACTTTGTCTATGTATCTCCTCCCATGGCTGTTTTGATCCCCTTTCTAAGAATGACCAAAGTATCTAGACTTTGGTCTACCCTCTTCTTGAGCTTCATGTGGTATGTGAATTGTATCTTGAGTATTCCAAGTTTCTGGGCTAATAGCCACTTATCAGTGAGTGCATACTGTATATGTTCTTTTGTGATTGGGTCACCTCACTCAGGATAATATGTTCTAGTTCCATCTATTTGCCTGAGAATTTCATGAATTCATTGTTTTTAATAGCTGAGTAAGTATTGCATTTTGTAAACATACCACAGTTTCTGTATCCATTACTCTGTTAAGGGACATCTATGTTCTTTCCAGCTTCTGGCTATTATAAATAAGGCTGCTATGAACATACTGGAGCACGTGTCCTTATTACATGTTGGAGAATCTTCTGGCTATATGCACAGGAGTAGTATAGCTGGGTTCTTAGGTAATACTATGTCCAATTTTCTGAAGAAATGCCAAACTGATTTCCAGAATGGTTGTACCAGCTTGAAATCCCACCAGCAGTGGAGGAGTGTTCCTCTTTCTCCACATCCTCGCCAGCACCTGCTGTCACCTGAGTTTTTGATCCTAGACGTTCTGATTGGCGTGAGGTGGAATCTCAGTGTTGTTTTGACTTGCATTTCCCTGATGACTAAGGATGTTGAACATTTCTTTAGTTGCTTCTCAGCCATTCAATATTCCTCAGGTGAAAATTCTTTGTTTAGCTCTGTACCCCATTTTTAATAGGGTTATTTGGTTCACTGCAGTTTAACTCCTTGAGTTAGTATAAATTGGATATTAGCCCTCTGTGGGATGTAGGGTTGGTAAAGATCTTTTCCCAATTTGTTGGTTACCATTTTGTCCTATTGACAGTGTCCTTTGCCTTACAGAAACTTTGTAATTTTATGAGGTGCCATTTGTCAATTCTTGATCTTAGAGCATAAGCTATTGGTGTTCTGTTCAGAAAATTTTCCCCTGTGCCCATGTGTTCAAGGCTTTTCCCCAGTGTCTTTTCTAGTAGTTTCAGTGTATCTGGTTTTATGTGGAGGTTCTTGACGCACCCCCCCCCCTTGCATTTGAGCTTTGTACAAGGAGATAATGGATCAATTTGCGTTCTTCTGCATGCTAGCCACCAGTTGAACCAGCACCATTTGTTGAAAAGACTATCTTTCTTCCACTGGATGGTTTTAGCTCCTTTGTCAAGATCAAATGACCATAGGTATGTGGGTTCATTTCTGGGTTTTTAATTCTATTCCATTGATCTACCTGCCTGCCATTGTACCAATACCATGCAGTTTTTAACACTATTGCTCTGTAGTACTGTTTGAGGTCCAAGATACTGATTCCCCCAGAAGTTCTTTTATTGTTGAGAATAATTTTAGCTCTCCTGGGATTTTGTTATTCCAGATAAATTTGAGAATTGCTTTTTCTAGCTCTATGAAGAATTGAGTTGGAATTTTGATGGGGATTGTATTGAATCTGTAGATTGCTTTTGGCAAGATGGCCATTTTTACTTTATTAATCCTGCCAATCCAGAAGCATGGGAGATCTTTCCATCTTCTGAGGTCTTCTTCATTTTCTTTCTCCAGAGACTTGAAGTTCTTGTCATACAGATCTTTCACTTGTAGCATAACATTGTTATTGTATATTTGCCTAAAGCCCTGAACAACTTTCCAGTTAGATAGTGATGAGGGCAATGACTATGCTTTCTGTGTTTCCAACATTTTGAGGATCCTTCCCATTTCTTGCTGATAGCAGAGTAACAAGGAAAGATGTCAGGCCATCTTCCTACCCTGTCACTATGTCTTCTTTACACTTCCTCCTTGCCCACATCCTAAGCAAGAATGGATATTTTACCAAAACTGAAGAAGACCAAAGTTGAGAGAAAGTTTCATCTTCAGATTGGAAAAGTGTCATCCAGAGCCAGTGAACTTAATCTTTCTCGGGTTTTCAATTATTCACTCAGGGAAATGTCAGAGCCACAGAGGGGTAGCTGTTGCTTATTGATAGGAAAACCAAGTTCCTATTTTCAACCTTGATCCCTTCATGGTATTATTTAGGAACCATTATTAAAATTAGAAACCTTCATTGTTTGATTTCTTTGTGTTGATTTTCAGCCTCTGTCCATAAGTAGAAAGCTGCCTTTAATTTTTTCTACTTATCAAAGTATAAAAAGAAACTCTCTACAAAGATTTGTTGTTTTCTAGCATTCCACCCACTTCTCTATGCTCCCAAATACCCAAAGAAACCCTTGTCCTGTTCCTGTGTTCTACCTAAACATATTTATTCCAATCACAAGAAAAATTAGCTTTCACCTGCCTACAATTCATTTCAAACAAGTATGCTGATAAACTTCAGTACATGACTTATGGTTTAGATTGTATGTGACTCTCACATCTAAAGAAGCAAAGCCTAGGGCATTTCAAACACAGTCCAGGCAAAAAGATTTGATTTCATCCCTTTGTATCTGTGCAATTTATCTACCTCTTGACTTTCTACCATCCCTAAATCACTTCCTCAAAGGTGGAATCAACTAGACCACATGTTGCTAAATCTTGCATTGTGTGTGTGTGTGTGTTTGTGTGTGTGTGTGTGTGTTTGTGTGTGTGTGTGTGTGTGTGTGGTTCCTGATGTCACTGTCATAAATTTAAGAATCCAATGCAATTGTGGCGTGAATGAATACACATGATTCAAACCTTTATTCAAAACCTTAGCTAAGCTGAATTGCATTCTTGGTTCCCATCACTCAGAGGGAATGCTACACTCAGTGTAGTGGGAAGGTTACATTACATTGTGTCAACACAATTCTGTCAATGCTTCTCATAAAAGAGAAGAATACAGTCCACATCCACACAGCAATGTAGGTCAATGCTTCAGGTATTGTTCTCAGTGCATATCTAGGCAGAATTCACATTACTGAAATATTGCAGTAATCCAATAATTTAGAAACCTAAAGAATAAAGCAGGTGCCAGTGCCATCCAAAAGATAAGCCTCATGTTGACCGTGATTATTTCTATTCAGGTCTTATGTATACTGGTCATTGTGAGTAGAGGCTGAAAATGGTACATATACAAACCAACTTCTGACCTGTCTGACTCATTAAGACTAAGAGCCTTTGTCATTGCTACCCCACGGAGACACATAGGCGTTCTAGATTTGCCTTTGTATTTGCCAGGGCTGACTCCAGAGGAAATTATCTCCATAATTCCAAATCTGCCTCATTTTAACCACTTGACAGCCCTAGCTTGTGTTTCTCATATCATTATTGCTAGAAGGCTTTTCTCTTGTACTATATAAAATCTCCTCTCTCACCATTTAAACTTCAGGTGTTGAAAGTATCTTTTCATGATCTCTCCCCTACCCTGAAGAGAGTTGCACAGACAGCAACTGAAATGAGATTTCATCAGGACCCTAGTAGGTAAGGACCTGCAGCGGGAAAACAAAATCAAGGCTCTCCTGAGAGAGCCATAGAATCACACTGTGCACACAATGGTCAAATCCATCTGGGAAATGACCAGCCTGAAGTTCAGAATAAAGCTCTGGAAAAGTGACAGCTCAAATGGACCTGTGTCTGCCACATGATTGGCATTCTTTACATGCTATACGTGTTAGTGTTTGACACTCTAAAAATCTTACCACAGTGCAGGCTGGAAAAAAGGAAAAGTTTGTCAGAGTGATGTAAATAAAGCTGGTTGGGTCTGAGCAATGGCTGTGTAAAGATCAAACTAAGCATATCCACATTGCTGCTGATTAACCAGACAAGTTAATACAAGCTCATGATTCCCCCTTCCTCACAGAGATTTTCCCATGACAAGAAGAGTGTCATTTATTATACTACCTTCAGATAAATCCACTCAAATGTACCTAATTACAGGATAGGCTCTGTCAAGGTGCTTCATCAGCAAAGCTCCACGAAGAAAAGCATCAGTAACTGGTCGAATGTGGCAGGTACGCTGTCTTCCAAGTAAAGAAGTGTCCACTAATAGCATTTCACACAACAGTGGATCTGCTCCTCAAACTTTTGATCAAGCACCAAAATTACGTGAAGCCAAGAGGGTAGCAAGGGAAATAATACACCCTATTCCATGCTGTGTCCTTTCATTTAATTGATAACCACAGCTGGGATTTAGGATTTGGTTGCTGATGCCTACATGTGATTTCACCACCCCAGTTACAACTTTAAATAAACCTAGAGGTAGACACCGAGGGGAACAGAATCCAAGTGCTTTACAAACAGAGAACAATATCCTGTGATGTTTTCATTTACTCCTTTCTTTTTCCAGTCACTATGGGTGAGGTTTGTGAACCTAAGAATAATTATTTGTCTTCCTAAGATATGTGTGATTTAGAAGACAGCAGGAATTGGTCCAAAGAACTTCACATACAACATAAAAAGATAGCAGAGAGACAAAGCCTGAGGAGCAGTGCTTGGAACTGTCAAACTAGAATGGACAGTAAAGAGGAAACCGTGTCTTCCAAACCCACAGGCATCCTTATGCAGTTTTCTGTTTGCCACTGGACACCAGAACACAACTGTAACTACATCTTTCTCAATCTAGTAACTCACATACATGAAAGCAATGCAGCAGTTTTTATCTCCCTGCACTAAATTGTCATGAAAGGGCCCTCCATGTTGTGCAACGCATCATAAAAAGCACCTTGGAAAACTGAGGCATGTATCAAGAGAACACCACTAAATAAGTAGCAAGGTTAGCTGCAAGCTAGATATCCATTAGGTGATTGCAAGGCAAGCATAAATGAAGACAAGCACGGTACCTATCAGAGTGGTGGTAAGTTAGTGACCCGGGACAGTCTGAAAGCTGAAGGGGGAGACTGATAAGGAGCAAACAATTAGAGCGTAGGTCCAATTTACCATTCTGATGAAGCAATAGAAAGTGCAGCATCGCCTCTGGCCGTGCCCAGAGTACTTGTTCCCGTTCCACTTAGGAGAGTTCACTTTTGTGGACTCATGCCAGGGCTCCATGGAGGCCACTCCATTTGCAGGAAATAAAACAAAAACAAAACAAAAAAACCAAACTCAGAATAACTTCTTTTTTTCTGTTTATTTTTGCATCCAAGTCCTCAAACTCACCCTTCAAATGCCTCCAGATGACTGAGTCACAAACACTTTTGTCAGCGTACTTGACATTAAGTAGATTGATTGCATCAGGATGGAAATCAGCCGTATGATGACTGATGATGTGTTCCCTGCTCTAGAGGGGGCAGGGAATCTGCTGTGTTCTATGCAGGCTTTCAAAGACAGTGGGAGAGAACTACAAAACTAGTTGTTTCTCCACCACCTTCCCTTTCCCCAGAAGGAATGTATGATGACCCACTTGACAGCCAATGCTGCCAATGAATTCATACTGAGTCATGCTATAATTACACTTCCAGTTTGATTAGAATTATTCTACTTCAAATCTCAAAAGCTCCCCAGATGTATCATAACTTCATGGCAATAGATCACTTCTCATATTGTTTAATCAAGTATTTACTAAGAATCTGTTTTGTACTCATGCTGAGAAATAGATTTAGAGTATCATCTCTGATTTTAGGAATTCCATAATTTGTCTAGCAGGAGCAAGTACATATGTATGAACTAATTTATAAGTGGTAAAGATTACAGTATATTAAACAATGTTCGTATGAAAATATTAGCAGATACAAATAAGCCATAGGATTCATGGCACTTCATAAGCTTTTAATTGAGGGGTGGGTAAAATAAAGAATAAAATGATCTGGCAGCTCATATTTCATCAGAAACACATGAAAAACTTTATGAGAGGAAATGTGATTTTAAAATCCTGTGATGCATATATGAAGCCTGATTCAAAGCTTCCCTGGTAGTTCGTACCAAGTCTATTTGACCCTATACTTCTCCTACATTGAGGCCACTCATGGGTACAGGTGAACACAGACAACTATAGCTGTGTGCCCTGCATCTAAATAGGCACTTAGATTTTATAGCTTATTAAAAATGTATGATTCACTTTAATGTGCCGTGAGTGAAAATTGGAATCTGGGGTAGAGGGCTTCTCACATTTTTCTAATGCCCATTCTGCATGGGAAGACCCTTAATAGCATCCAGCTAGCACATGTTTGTTTAGACCCATGAACAATCTTTGTGTGGCTTTATTTGTCAGATGTACTATCCTTGGCTAACTTCTATCCCCCACTTCAAGAGAAAGATAGAAACATTGTTATTACTCAGACTTCCATAAATCTTTGGAACCAATCTGTATGGAAACAACATTGATCCTCTTGCCTCAGTGTCCAAAAAGTAATCTGTATTTCATGTTGGTGACATCATTACTCATGGTGCTGTACTATCTATGAATACTGGCTTCATAGAATCCTCAAGTTATTACTGAGTCTCATTAATGATGAACTCAAATTCAAGTATTATCCATTATATATAGGAAATGTAAATAACTCATTATCCATTCCCACTGAATATACAGTTAAAAAATTAACAGGTTGATTTTAGAACAGTACATCTTTCAATCATGCGTTCTTGTATTCTCTATGAAAAAAAAAAAAACAATACCTCACCCCCACCTTCCAAAGACTAGCATTAGACATATGAGTGAAGGGAAAGAGCAGTCCGTGTGTGTGTGTGTGTGTGTGTGTGTGTGTGTGTGTGTGTGTATGTGTGTGTGTATGTATGCATGTGTGTGCATGTATGTATGTACATATATATATATATATATATATATATATATATATATATATATATATATATAACTGTATTCCTTGTCCAGCATCACATGAGACTGATTCATGTCACCTCACAGGTAAGCAATTAAGGGGTAACATGTAAGCTGGTTATTATTAAAAAATAATGATGTCAAAATCCCCAGCTAGAAATGGAGAAAATAGGTGTATCCATGGGACAACCTGACACTGCACAAAGATGGAGAAGAGTCTGAGATGACTACCATGGGAACCAGTGCTGTGGACCACTGTCTTTGTACCTCCCACCACCATTAGTCAGGAGCTAAAAGTGTGTCTGAACCTTGCTGGGGACTTTGTTAGGAAATATACACAGCACATGCACACACAGACACACACATGTACACATACACATACACACACACATGTACACACATAAATACACAGTGGGGTATTCACAAGACTCAAACCAAAGGTTCATCAGGGGAGCCATTGTGTCTAATGTGAGGAAGAATCATTTAAAACCATCACCTGTATAAGTGGCTTACCTTAATCAGGTCCATTAATAGTATTCTAAATGGGCTTGCAGATGCAATTATCTTCAGAGTCTCAGGAAAACACCCTTTATACTGATCAATATGGTATTGCCAGCCATGAGCAGTATTAAGCACCAGAAGAATAACAGCACATTGGATGAGAATGATCCTTCTAGTGACCAGACCCCCTCCCCCTACAATGAGCTCTGAACTCAGAGTTCTTACATAAATGGCAGTATATGCTTTAGTCTATCCCACACACAAGAGAAACACTTAACAAGACTCACCTTAGCAAACTCTGAGGACCAGGGTCATGGGTAAGAACCTTCCTTTCTCAACTTTGGAAAAGTCAACTCAATGGTTAACATATGATTAATATACATTGAAACGTTAGCATGTAACTCAAGGCAAGAATTAAAGCACAAAGAATTAAATCAAGTATCAAACAATTCTTATATGATGTAGTCTAGAGAAAATGAAAAATCGATTTCCTCCCTTCTTCCACACTCTCCACCTAAGTAGACTTGCACCCCCTCCCCTTACATGCTGATTCAGAACACAGATGCTACTGACCATTGTACCAATTCTGTCTTCCGATCCTTGTGGAAATTAGTCAGTTCTACATGAAATTCTAATTTTATGCAATTGAGCATAGGTATGATACAGGATTTGTGCCTCACACAATTGTGAGCACCTTCTTTAAGAAAGACAATGTTAAAATATCAAAATAAAAAAGTTAAGTAGAAAAGTGAATATTCATTTATAATGAGAAAAGTCAAAACATAAACAATTTGAAAAGCTGATATACAACTTCACACACAGCCGAACTTACTATTAATAGCATTCTTTGATGGGTCTATTTCCTAACAACACAAGAATTATGAAAATTCCATTTGTTCACTCCATTTTTAAAAAAACATATGATGAGTATCCAATTACATACTTGGCATTTTCAATTACTCCTGGGAAAGAAAATTTCTGTACTGACAAAGTGTTGATGAGAGCCCAATCCTGTTTACAACAATCTCACACAGCTGTTAGCCAGCACCAGCCTCTTGCATCTACACTGCTGCTTCCACTGGCCACATATTTTTATCCACACCATGATGGGACCTCTGAACCTTCACTTCTTTGTGAAGTGTATTTGGAAGAATATACACTGTGAAAGAGCATTGGAAATAATGTTGGAAGGTTGTCCATCTTCCACTAGGATGGCTACTGGATATATGAAATTCTAGTCCATCTACTTAACTATAGCCCAATAAACCCAAACTTAGTTTTATTCCCTGTATATGTTTCTCTTAACATGATTTCAAATTCCCATGCCTATATTTCTTTTTTCTCTTTTATTTTACTAGATATTTGCTTTATGTACATTTCAAATAGTATCCCCTTTCCTCATTACCCCTCCGAAAACCCCCATCCTAACCCCCTCCCCCTGCTTACTAAGTCCCACCACTTTCCTAACCTGGCATTCCCCTACATTGAGGCATTGAGCCTTCACAGGACCAAAGGCCTCTCCTCTCATTGATGTCTGAAAAGGCCATCCTCTGCTACATATGTAGCTGGAGTCATGAGTCCCTCCATGTGTACTTTTTGATTAGTGGTTTAATCCACCTAACATGAGAGTAACATGAAGTGCAACAGTCATAAACATAACTCTTTGAAGTCAACATAGCTTGTTACAAATTTTACAAAACCATATCAACCATGTTCACACATTGTCAAAGTTTGTCTCTGCATATTGGGCTACAATTGTGTGCCACATAGTGCTTTGGCCAGTAATAAATCACATGTATAATGAACCCATAAGATTAGAGCAGAGTTGAGAAATTTCAGTCACCTAGTGATTCAGAGACACCATAACATCATAGTGTGATGCCTATGTCACATGCTGGGGGTGATGCCAGCCCAGAAAAACCTCTTGCACTTCAAGTCACATCAAACTACAGCACATGGTACTCAGTACATAATACATAGTGAATTTAATAAACATCTATACTACTGCTAGTTTACACTCTTTGTGTTATACATTTACTGATATTTTATTTATAAAGACACAATTATTGTTGAGAAGCATGTTGTGTGAACTACACAGCAGCCTCAGACATCTGCTATTTAGTCTGTCTCTTTATTGCATCAAGAGGCCACCCAGAGGGGATGAGTGATACCATCTGGATATATGGAAGTACACTGTGATGCTGGGACAGTGATAAGACTACCTAACACTGCATTTACAGAATGGCATCATCAACTGACAAATAAATCTAGTCCCAAAAGCCAAACACCATCCCTGCAGCTTCAGCCTATTCACCTGATTGGAGAGGTGGCTACCTCTGCCACAAAGATAATCTTTTGGAATAAGGACAATAATTGTATAGTTCTAGATCCACAAACTGATAGAAAATGCGAAAGGTTAATGATGGAATGATGCCAAACATATCCACATCTATCCTTTATAGTTTTTGATTGTGTATTTACTCAATTTGCATGAAAAGTCTAGAGTAGGAAGTCATGTATCTTTCTAATGCCCCTGGTTGAATTTCTCTGTAAATGGACCATGGTCCAGTGGAAGGTCACACAACCAGAAAATATACAGTCAGTAAAAATTGAACTTGATGGCTATCTACAATGAAAAATGACACAATTTTAAGTGGGTAGGAAGGATGGGTAGATCTAAGAGGCAGGGTTGAGTGAATATGAATAAATACATTGTATAAAACTTAAAGAACTATGTTTTTAGGACAGCAGGCATAGACCTGAGTAATTGGTAGAGACACTGTCTCTGGCAGCAAAAACAAGAATTCAGTGTGAAGTCCTCACCGATTTCTTTATGGTACTAGATATTATTTTAAAACACAAACTTCTCTTGCAAAATCTCTAATCTTTCTAAACAAGCACTGGTCATTTGTCTAATGAAATTATTATGAATTCTCTGCGGCCAAGGGAAGCCAACTCCTTCTACTCATCCCTTCTTGTCTAAGCAACATTACGCTGTTTTACATATAAACTTTCTCTCTCCATCGTTCTTTTTTCATGGCCTTTCTTTGATTTTGTGCTTTAGTCCTGGATAAGTCATACTATAACAGCTTTAGTGGACATCTGCTTGTGTTTCCCACAGTACTTTCATCGACTTCTCAAATGCTAAAGCTGATGACATGCTTTTGAAATAGTTAACTTCATCAGTGGAAGATGCTTGAATCTAACTTTTCCCACTTTATTTCCAAAAATCCATCCAGAAGATAATGAAAATAGAAGCAATAATTTACACTGGAACAAATAGGAAGACAAAATCCCAGATGGCAAAGAAAAGTTCATATTACCAAAAGTCACTGCCAGTTATCTTTCAGGGAGTCTCAGAAGACACTGTTACAGAAATGACATGAAGAACATGAGGTTCAGAACCTGCTGATGTTGGTGTAAAGTAAATAAAAGGAGAATGGAAGACGAGAATTTCTAGACAGGCCCAGCACAAACTCTTCTATGGAAGAGAGGAAACCGATTTGGGATGTCCTATCTGTGTTTCCTGGCAGTTGTGACAGTCATAGATCCCAGTGAAATAAGGCATTGGGAGAGAAATCATCCAGAATAAAGTAAAGTTTAAAAAGACTAAGACAATAAGGCCAACGGAGGGGTTGTATTTAAATGGAACCATCATCAAAACAAAAGAAGAGAGACCCTTACATTTTTAAGGAAACAACTACTTCAGAGTTTTAAACTTAAACTAACAAATCATGGGCAAAATTTTCGCAAAAATCCTTCACTTAAAATAATTTATTTAAGGGCACAACTGAATCAAAGCATGAAATTGGGAAAGTAGGCCATTGGAAAAAAAACAAAAATGTAAGAGTCATGTGATTTAGAAAAATTTTAAATGGATGGTAGTGAGGAGATAAAACAAATTCACAGCTTGGTTCTTCTTCATGTGACAGCAATCAGGTTATATAAATCAAGAGTGATACATGGAGATGGGAGACTATGAATATTTTATCATGGAGAGGTAAACACTGAACTTGAAACATTTGGTTGACTAAAATTAGATGACATAAAAGAATAATCATAGCCAAAATATATAAAAGACAATGCAAACCAGCTGATGCAGAGACCACAGCAGAGAAACAACTGAATTTCTTTAAAGACATGGGTCATGATATTAACTTATATTTACAATTATTTATTTATACCCAGAACAAAAATGTGACACTAAATATCTGACTAATTTTAAATTTGAAAAGCAAAAGGTGACTATTGTATAAAATCTTTATATTATATGAAATATAAGCTCATAGACTCTTATTGAGTAATTTTGACACATTGATAAGAGTAAATGATCATAATGTGCCCGTGGTAGTTTAAATAAGTTTGTCCCTTATAGACTCATGTGTTTGAATAATTGGTCCATAGGAAGTGGCAGTATTAGGGGGTGTGGCCCTGTTGGAGTAGGTATGGCCTTATTGGAGGAAGTATGCCACTGTGGAGGTAAGCTTTGAGGTTTCATGTACTTGCTCAATCTATGTCCAGTGTGGAAGGTAGTCTTCTCCTAGCTGCCCTCAGATCAGGCTGTAGAACTTTCAGCTCCTCCTGCGTTTGTCTGGACATCGCCATGCTTCATGCCATGATGATTATGGACTGAACCTCTGAAACTGTAAGCCACCTCCGAATAAATGTTGTCCTGTATAAGAGTTGCTTGGGTCATAGTGTTCCTTCACAGCAATAGAATCCAGACTAAGACAGTGACCATCAAACAATGAGATTTTCAAAGTAGGTAACAGCTAAAAAGCCAACACTGTGCTGTCTACAAGAGAAATGCACCAAAGCTATTCAGAAATGAAAATGTAGGCATAAGGAAAGTTATTTCATGAAAATCTAAAGGGAAATTTATAATATCAATCTTTTATTTATTATTTATTTTATTTTATTTTTTTAATTTACATTCCAAATCACTTCCCCTTTCCCGTTTCCTCCCTCCCCGAAAGTCCCATAAGTCCCCTTCCCTCCCTCTTTTCTCCATTCAACCCCCTCTCGTTACTCTGTCCTGGCGTTCCCCTACAATCTTATGAATGGTAGGGTATTGACATAAAAAAATTCCAAAATTCAATGATAATAGTGAGGTGAATCCAATTCATAATGACATTTACAAAAAAATATTTTAGCATTCACTATCCTTGTGGCTGTGGGAAAACAACTCTTGAATAGGGTTGGTAATCAAACATACAGTCCAATATGATACAGCAACAATAGAAGGACAATATCAACCAAATGCAAAGAGCCCACACTCATACTCCATACTCCAACTTTACCCATCAGAGACTACTGCACATTAATACATTTTTGTTCTATCATAGAAACTGGCCTGTGTCAGCAGATCTTTTTTGCTATCTCACCTGATTCAGTAAATGGGAGACACGGAGAGATGTAAGGAAAGAAAAGCCACAGTATCTCCATTCCACCTTCCAGCAGTCTCCTCAACTAGTCAAGACTACAGCTCCCATATTTGCAGCCTGATTCAGTGACTACATCTCAGAAAAAGCAGTGGTATTTATAAAGAGGGGTTGATCACGTTAGGTTTACAGTCAGAAAGCAGAAATAAGTGTTAGTGCTCAGCTAGCTCTCTCCTTTT